>OX359247.1:55230887-55733311 GCA_947179485.1 Allacma fusca | reverse complement strand
ATTGTAAAAGCAAAAGTTGGGTAGAGTATGGAATTTTTCATAGGGGTGCCACCGTTCGAACTATATTTCCTGAATTTAAAAAAAATTGAAATTTCAATATATTTAAAGGAATTTAATATTATAATAATTTATTAAAATATATAAAGGAACATGGCTCAAGAAAATTCCAAATTAAGAAATTTGTAACTTGCCCAATAATTTCTACAAAATTAGTGGTTTCGCATGTAGCAAACAATTTTTAATACTACTGAAGTACTTTTACATAGGTGTTATTTGAAGACAAATAGGAAAATTTCAATGTATGTGTTTATTTCAAGCCATGTGAGCAAAAAATTACCATGTCAAAATTCATTTACTTTTTTAATTGTACGAATTTTTTCAACCGGATTCCGGCAACTTGATTCCAATGATGTCACCTCTAAGCTATAGCAAATACTTTTCAATACCCTATCCAACTTTAGTTTTACCATATTCGTCAATCCCAAATATCGTGATAGGTATCACCCCGGTTAGCCCCAAGCTCAAGTAACGGTATGAGTAGAGTTTAGAATCTTGCATTTGTGTACATCAAAGTCACCCCAGATACAGAATAATTTTCCTTAAAACGAATAGCAATACCTGGGTAATTTAAGGCGGTCGGGATATTAATTTAACTAAACTGATATCCTTCACATTGAATTGAATTTAATATCCAATCAGAATATTCAACACACATTGAAATATAATACACATTGAATATTCAATAAGCAAATACTACAACGCAGTCAGAAATTTTAGTTAATTGGTTTCAAAATGTTTCAAATTGTTATTTTACCTTTGAAAATGTTTATTCAGATATGTTTTACAGCCAACCTGGACAGTGGCCGGAGCTTTGTAGTTTGAAATTGCAATTTGTATTTGAAATACGGGGTGGGCAAAAGTAACAAGATAAGTAAATAGAAAATGACGTTCATATATTTTCAAAATACAAAATACAAAATAGATTATGGTCGACAAAATGCCAAATACAAAATACCTTAAAACATTTTCGGTGATAAAAATATCAAGTAAAAAATACGATATTTATTTCAAATATTATTTTAAATACAATATTTCAAAATATTCCACACCTCTGAAAATAATGTATTTCGAATAATTATTTTCAGCTCAAAATTGAACGAGCGGTTTTGCGGGCCTGGTTACAAATGTACAATGACCAACTAATTGCAGCATTGGTTACCGTTAACCCTACAATGGTCAATTCCTAACCTTAATGTCGTTAATATACACCTTTAGCTGATTATATTGTTGGCAGAAAAATATTAGAGTACTACTGTATGAAAAACCGTTTGACAAAAAAATGCAACTTTTTGAAGGTCGGGGTACGTGAAACTTGTAATTTCCCAGGTTAAATGCCATTTAAATTTTGCAGTTTGGAATTTCGAGACAAATTCGCTTCGCGCCAAATTTTTTGAAAAAACTACGAAGGATTTTTCAGGTGGCAGGTATGACGTAAAGTTGTACTCAGGGTATGAGCAAACTAATTTTGGTGGAATTTCGAAAATCTGGAGGGGACACCAAAAAAGGTTTACTTGTTAGTATGATATTTAGGCGGGGAAAGAATTCCCATTTACACTCCACTCTTTTGGCTCCCTGCCTTTTTGATATGGTGAATGTGCATTTGGATTTCAAATGCAGGGCAATGAGAGATGAGGGACACCTTTTTTTCCCTACCATATGACTCACAACTCTCTCCTCATCTTCCCTATGTCTTCCACACCGACTCAATTTTAAATCAATCCAGATTTCAATCTGAGGCAGAATGTTACGATAGAATTAATTTTTAAGCCCTTCTCTCAACATCATCCCCACAAACTCCCAGCGTGTCAACTCCATCAACCGTCCCAGGCCGGAGCGTCACAATCCTGTCATCAACATCATTCAGGAGCCATGGGAAAAATCCCCTACGTCTCAGTTTAATCTCAAACCTCTGTTGTTACAAATGTTTCTCATCCACAATACCGTGATTAAAAACAAGGTGTGAAATATCCGTGGGAAAATTGATCTTTCAGAAATATTAATCTCCGTATTGGAGTAATTATAAATAACAACCACAAGTTTTAAAAATTGAAAGGTGCTTAAAATTAAAATTAAATTTGTGCCCTGCGTAAAAAGAATATTAATTTTTGGAACGTCCGTTATTTGAGGGTTTCTTGAAGCCTCCGTCAAATTCAATGCAATGGAATTCAAGGTGAGCTTCAAAATACGAATAATTAATATTATTGTACTTTACTGTAATTTCCAGGATCATTCATTTTAATTCTACATGAAATCCCTATTGGTATCTATCAAATATAAAAATCCTGAGATGTATTTTTTTAAACACTACAAGTGAGCAATTTTTTAATGAAATTGTAAATTTAAAATTTAATTCTCTGAAGTAAAAGATGGGATTATTTCGGAGGCAGATTTGTATCAATTGTCAATAGAAATGTTTTGACTCCATCCCCAGCAATATTAAGAGCCTTTTTAAAACACATGTGGACCAGGCTCATTAAACAGATCAGAGGATTTCGGAGAGGCGGCCACTTCACAAATGCAAATAAAAATCAATAGGAACCGATAGATAGGCTTCCTACAGGATAATGGGATTTTGGCATTTGTACTGTGGATGGAGTCCCTTCCTCACAACAGCAAATAAATACACTGTAATAAGATAGATTAATGTCCCGTGAAAATCTAATGCTAACAAATTACTGGCAGTTGCTATTGTCAAAAGGAGATTCCAAACAAGCCTGATCATCCTTTACAGCTAAAAACATTAGATTTTCACTCTATATAACAAAGTCATTGGGATATCCTATATCCAGGGATTTATTTGGGTTTTTTATATCTACACTCATTGACAATGATCCATTACGTTTGATACGTGTAATTACACGGAATTAAGGAAATCAAGCTTTCGGAAGGTACAATGAAATCAGGGCTGAAAATTGGAAACAGTACATCCTTCTCATATCCGCTCCGGTTTTGTGACTAAGGAACGTGAGTGTGTAAGTTTACATGTAAATAGTGTAAAAAAATGTCTCTGCACGTGCTCCGAGGAGAGAAATAAACATAAATAAAAAAAAAGAAGGGGGAAACAAATGCCACAGCGTAGAAGGATCATTGGAGCGGAACGAGTTTGTAAATATCTATGTGTGTGTGAAGGGGGATATAAAGTACTAGAGATCTGTAGATACATGCATAAAATAATATATAATTTACGCACATATATGTAAGTCTAACAAGTGTAAAAAAGGGTAAAAACCTTTGGAGAGAAAGGACTGAAATAGTGCTTAATAGAAAGGTCTATTCTTACACCCTCCTCAATTTATGAATAAATTAGCTGGCATATGTATCGGAGTGACAAATTTGAGGATGAGATCCTCATTTGAAATAATTTGGGTTAATATAATAATAAATGTTCCACACAAAGTTCCTCCACACTCATATTTCCCGTCTGGCCTAGATTTCCTCTATCGAGAAAAAACTACCCGCTATACTCTGCAAATCCTGTTTTTTTAATGTTGGAGGAGGTGATTGTCAAGTACTAAAATTACCGTGGGAATTTACGTAATAATTACATGAAACTATGTCTGTGGTAGGAGAAAAACGGGATTTTTTTTAAAAAAAAACCTTTGCTATTCCATGTGTAATTTTCTTTAAGAATTTTTACCTTTCCCTTATTAATGGGACAGGGGCTATTTAAATACTTCTTGGACAGCTGCTGTCTGTCTTTACACTCATACCCGGGCTTTTAGTACTGGGATGGAGACAGATGGATGCAGGCATCCATAAAGATTTACGTCCTCTCTCACACACGTCACGTTCCGATACATTTCCACACAGGAGAGCTCTCTCTCTCTCTCTCTCTCCCTCTCTCGCTCTACAACATCCTGTTGACTCTGTGTGTCAAAGTAGCCGTGGAAACAGATTCAGCACAACTACATACTACTATAGAGATCTTATAGACTTGTTGCAAAAATTCTCAAGTGTAAAAAAAAAATCTTCCCTGAACAGAACTCACTCATGACATTAATATAGATCAGACGGAACTCCGAGTCATTTTTTATGACATTTGGATCTGAAGAACATGTGGGCTTGACATTTTATTAAATTGAAATTATCCTAGTATAGTTTATAAAAAAACTCATTTACAAACCCATTAAAAATGATATTTCCTCTTCCAATGAATGAATCAAATAATAATTTTTATTAGGCCGTGAGAAATTTTAATTGAAAAATTATTTGGTAGAATTCTCCAGATAATTTGTTATGGAAATCCTGTCAACGATTTTGTTCCGTCGAATAAATTTTTGTACACGAAAATATATTTGAAATACTTTGTATAGGAGAAATAGTTGTGATTAAATAATATGAGTAACATAAGTTGATTTTTATTATTGTAATTATAATAATTTAATTCATAATTTGTACTCAGAAAATTTACGCAGGAATTAAAAAGGAGATTCAAGGCTTTTCATGTTTGTTTTATATAATTTGTGAAATTTAAAAAAAAATCGTTCTATTCATGGATACAGGATCGTATGTATGTATGTATGTTTACTAGAAAAATACTAATAAACAAAATTGAAGCTGATGAATAGGACGGATTGAAAGTATTGATGGAGCAATTTTTAGAAAATATATTTGGCAAGAAAGTTTGCGTGTTTTTTTATTAAAATACCGTCACATACACAGGCACACACACACACAGTTAACAGACAATTTTTGTGAGAATACCCGGAAAAAATGGGTTGTAAGTAACTTTCACAAGAGCGTGCTAAATCCAACCAATGGGGAGAGAAGTGACCGAGAAGATGATGTGATGGCCTTAAAACTGACTCGGGAGATGCATTGAAGCTGATACTACATGGAAATGAGTAAGGAGATCATTTGCCTGTCGGTGGAAGCTAAATGTTTACAGAATTCATGGAGTTGTTCAAATAAACCATTTTTTTGTCTAAACACATTTTTGTTGGGTGAGAGTAAATAGTACGTTCATAGAGATTAGTATGGAACTATAGATGTATGTACCTGGGTTTGACTCCAATAATTGTTACCCGTATAATGTATAGGTTCCCAAAACCCTTTCCCCCTAATATGTAGCCCATATTAGGATCATTACATTGTATTTCAGCAAATTATTCTATTCTCCCAAATTATAACACATCTGACTCTTGATTTGATCAAATTTGTTTCATTTACTTTACTCAATTTTGGTGGTAAAAATTTTAAACGAGTTGGGAAAAACTATTGACCTAGGTCAATGATTTGCAACCAAATTTGCAGCGCAATTTAGAGCAAAATTTGCAACGACCGAATTTACAGCAAAGTTGCGACGAAATTAAAGCAAAATTAGCAACGATATATACAGCAAAATTTGCAAATAAATATGTAACTAAATTTGCAACTAAATATACAACTAAATTTGCAACGAAATTTACAGCAAAATTTGTAACGAAATTTACATCAAAATTGGCAACGAAATTTACAGTGAAATTTGCACCGAAATTTACAGTGAAATTTCCACCGAAATTTTCAGTGAAATTTCCACCGAAATTTTCAGTGAAATTTCCACCGAAATTTTCAGTGAAATTTGCACCGAAATTTTCAGTGAAATTTGCAATAAAATGTACAGCGAAATTTGCTGGAGATTTTATACCATTGTCTTATTAATAGACTACAATGCAGCGAGGAAACATGGTTTGGGGCAACAGGGTACATTGAAAACATCCCAAGCTTTTTCCCCACTGTGCCTGTAAATATTGACCCAAGTCAATTAATCCAATTTTATGGAATTTGTCACAAAGTTTCCTGTCATCTGGGAAAATTGAAATATATTCCCCTATAATTGCCTATAAAAATGAACTTTTTACAGCAATGTCCTGTACAGATATAGGGAGCGAGAGGAAGTTTTCATGGTACCTCTTACATATACATTGCTGTAGATAAAGAGGGACTATAAACTCGCAGGACTGGGATAGGGAAAGATAGATAGTGAAGACTAAATAAATGACTTTGAGATAGTCAGATGTTCCTCTCTCCTTCTTCTTTTTCTTCCTCTGACATATAGGAAAGGTTCGTGTGTGTAATCTCAATTTGTTTTCCTTTTCCTCGTATAACAGGGATATTCCAAACATTCCCATCAACACACTCATTTCCACAGAGTCTCCATCCGTTTTTGCCCGTTCGGCCAATAGGAAATATATTTCCCATATGTTTCCTCCGTCCTAGCAGGAGAAAAAAAAAATCCTCTCCAAAGGCTTCACCTCTTCCCAAATATCCCCTCTCACTTCTTTATAGCAATTAAAGCGGAACAGTCATCCTCCTCCTCAGTCAAGTGTCAGCGAGTGTATTTAGTTCCTCTTGCAGTGTCATTCTCATCCCACGGGAATTATATAGCCCAACCATCAAGTAAAGATTTATCACAATTATTTTTTCACGCAGTGAAAGTTATTGGGGAATTTACGGGAAACGACACAGCCCTTCGTTAAATCTTCCCATTACACACAACCCCATTTTTCTCTCTCCGCTTCGGATTTATGTGTTGTTTCTAATGAAATTTTCTCGGTAATTTACTGTGGAAACTGTAACAGCGGATTTCAAAGCACCCGCATTGGGTTTTAATTTATTGAGAGACGAAAAAGTGCAAAACTACAACAGTCAATGACGGATTTCACCCAATAAGCTCCATCTTTTAAATGGGACGATAAATTTTCCCCCTTTGATACCACAATACAGAGATTTTACGCAGTGCCCTTCAAAACTTCTGGGGAAATTAGGGCTAATAATAATAATTACTATTATGGATGAATTAATGTGTCAAAGTGAAGGAAGCGCAGGAATTTTAAGAGCAAGGGATCCGTGGATGAGGTAGGTTTTTAAAAGGATTTTTTATTTAGGGCTTTCCATACAACATGTAAATATTTTAATAGAGTACAGTACATTTTCTGTTTATGAGCAACTCTAAACGGCAGAGCTAAAATTGGCAGAGTACAAGGGGATGTTTTTATAACGTGAAATATTAAATTGAGGTAAACTGGACTGTGGTCAAATGTTTTTATATATGTATAAAAAAGTACGTTGTAGAGGAGCATCCCTCTAAACGCAGCCAGATTTGGGTATTTAAAGGGGTGATCTCATAAGGAGAGAAATTAAAATTGTACCAAAGAAATATTTTAGCCCTTATACATTAAAGAGAATAGACTCTCAGAAGGGTCTGTTATCGAGGCAGTTTACATAATGTAATAATTACACGGTGTATTGGGTTCCGTTTCCCTCGTATGCAGGAGTGACATTGTAAATTCCAGCAATGTCTTCCGCCATGGATTTAATTCCTGCGTAGGTTTCTTGGGCTGTCGGGATGATCTGCTCCGCTGGTAAAATAAACCCGTCTTTGCCAGTGTCGCGTAATTCAAAACCAAAGGAGTATTTAATCCCTGCTACTTTTTTCGCCCAATCTTTGCTACTTCCAGCAGCAGCCCCTGAAAATAGTAATTAATATTACAGAAAAAAAACATATTTTATTTGATTAGTACAGTACAGAAACAATATAATTGATTATTCAGCGAGGATATTTATTTTGCAATAAGATCTCGGTATGTCAAATTTCAGCATAACAAATACTGTTCTGTGGCGTCACAAATATTTGGACATATTTCAATTTATCTCAATTTTCTCCCTTAAAAACAATACATTCAAATTTGATAAGTAATTTAGGGGCGGATTGCACAATGGGAGTGCACTCTGTAAAATTTTAATTAACTGCCTGACTCTGAGATTGAAATTGGAAAACAAACTTAAGTTTGAAATATATTAACTGAATAAAATAATATAAACAGCGTCGAACCTCTTAAATTTATGAGTTTATTTACAGTCGAACATCCTTATAACGATCTTCTGTACAACACTGTGGTAATGAAATGTTACCTACGCAATTTCATCTCTCAGTTTAATTTCTTGTAATGCAATTCTGTTTTACAACCAGAAACATTAACTTTGTAGTGGACTGGAATATTTCCTGCTATTTTTGTCCTCATACAGCAAATCTTCCTTTAAGGGGTTTTTTGTATAGGAAGAGTGCACTATATTTAAAATCTTTTTGTGATCAGAGTATTGTGCACTCTCGCTATGACTGATCCCTTATAAGGGATTTTTCTTCCTCTCTATAAGCAAAATATTTTACTGCAGGCCTGCATTTGCATTTTGCAATGCTATTTTTGTAAGAGCATGCCTCATTATAAGAGCCAAATTCAACTGTATACTTGTAAGGGGACAATGTTACAAGGACAATGTATACACTCACAATCAGACTTACCTAACAGCTTCGTGGTTTGTCCCGGTCTGTAAACAGTTCCATGGACGGCCTGAATTGCTGCAGCTGCTTTAACCGCCACAGCTTTCTAAAATACAAAGAATTGATTACACAAGACTGAATTTCAGGAATTTCCAAATTACTTGGAACAAACATTCAGATTTGGTTAATTAAACATTTATGAAGGAAGGAATTGTTTTAGCATGTATTTTAAACAGGAACATACAAGTTCAGGGAAGTCCGCAGGTTCTACATCATCATACGCCCAAGGGATGAGAATCATCTGGAAATTACACCATGTTTAAATGAATTTCTGAGAAGGCCTCATTGTAACTTTAAAAAAAAAATAGATTCCAGGGCAGGCAAATATTTACGCAACCTGTGAGTAGCTGTGAATTGACAAGAACAACTTGATTCCTTCGTTGTTCCTCAAAATAAATTTTTGTACAGCAGCCACTTCAGGCTCTGACGCTGGTTTCCGTCCACGGTAAATCTCAGAGCATGGATTCCCTGAAGTGCCTTTACCTGTTTACAAAAAAAAAAATTAAAACTGTGAATTAAAAAGTGTATCGAGAGTGTCAGCATCAGTTTTGGAGGAAAAAATATATTTTTCAAACAGAGATAAGTGCAAGTACATACATATATATATTTATGAGAAAAAAATTCGAACCTCCCCATTGAACGTCGAAATTCCGGTTTGCATCTACACCCGCACAAAAACCAACGAGGTTGTCCCAAATGGATTTTGGCCTTCTGCCATCGTAAGATGAACTACTCAGAGCTTGAGACCTGTAATCTGAGCGGGTTTTCCGCCACATTCGGCTCTGAAATTTCGTAACAGCCAAAATGAATGATTCACATTTGTAACTTGATACTCTCAGATACAGTAATATTTAGAATGGTCTTAGGGTACGGAGATGAGTATAATGAGGGGGAAAATCATTTTTACATTCGTCCAGGAATATTCATATCCATCGGGATTGACAACTGGTAGAATATACCAGTCAAAGAGATCCACTAGTTTGTTCCCACTTGAAAATTTACTATTCTCAGGAGTCTCGGTCTCATTGAGGAGTTGGGAGATCACGTAAGTTACGGTGGCAGGTGACACCCACTCTCGGGCGTGTATACCTAAATGCGTTCAAATTCAGAGTGCGTTTAGACCCAAAAAATATGTACACAGTTTTTTTTTGGTTCAAAGTAGAGCCCATTTATAACAGCTTTTAAGGGATACTGACACACGGCATGTTAGAGGTTTGAAACATTTTTAAAGGCTCCAACTACCATTTGAAATATGGTTATGCAAATGAGCACGCAAAATTCCTCCGGTGCAGTTACATCCACAATGCCGTCGTATTACATGACAGTGGAATACTCAAATTCCACTGAGTTTCATGTAAATACGTAAGATTTTCTTCAAAGATGATAAATTGCATTTTTTCTATAAAATCTCAAGCTGGAACGAAAGTATTTCGTATTTTTTCAAGTTATATTTTCTACTTTTGAGATCACGCATCTATAGAAGTCAAACTGTGATGACTTTAGAGACGCTTTTATAGAGAGACTCCAAATTTTAAGACTAAAGATTAAAGACTATAAGATTAAATAATATAAAAATTTAAATTGTTATTAGAAATCCTTTACCTCCATCAAGCCAAATGGCAGGTTTGCTACTGTTAACTGTTGAGTTTGATGTTGAAATTCGAACTAATTTTAAGGGCCGGTTTTGAAAACTTTGGCCGATTTCCTCCAATGTCACTAAATTGGGGTATTGAGACTCCAATGATTCCAACCAGGTGTAAATCTGTACAAAATTACATAATTTTAATTACACTTTATCTCTCCATGGACACAATCATTTTTTGCTTCAAGAGATTTTCTTAAAGATTATTTTCTGTATCAAAATAATCTATTCAAAAAGTTTTTTAAAAAAAGCACCAATTATTTTTGTCGTACAAAAAACAGCTGCCAAGAAGGATTATTTGTGTTAATTTCAATGTATTTTGTTTAATTTCATTACCACATCGAGTGATTTAACTCTATATTAATGCAATAGCTTTTTTACTGAATCCAATTTGTGGTAAGCCGTCCAGCTCATTGGCGCTTCCTGGCGGATAGAATCCTTCTCAGCATTGCGTATTTTCCTGAGGAAATTTTACAAAATATCTACAGAACTCCACTCCTCATAAAGACACATTACACTTAAGCGGAAAATAATAAATAAAATCATACTCTCCCAAATCAGCAATTAGGATTTTGGGCGTGACGTCCAGCGCCTCTAATGACGTTAGCAAATATTCTGCTTGATCCTCATTAACAGCAATGTCAATGGGGGAGTGAGGACTTGGCCCGCTCCAGAAGTCGAACACTTCAGCACTTGACAGATACAATTTCCCCAGAAATTCCAATGCTTGGGTTGAATTTGTCTCAATACGGAAAACTTGATACCTGGAGATAAATTAAGAATCTAATAATAATTATTACCACTCATTTTTTGTCAGTAACTAACTTCGTAAATGATTTTCGTTGCAAAATATGAATGCGGAGTGGTACAGTGTATAAATACGTTTTTGCTGATATTTATGCCGTCATTAAATTTTACGAACGTATTAATAAATACAATTTGGAACAAAACTTATCATACCCGCCAAAAGATTTCTCCTCGTGTTCTGCAGTAATGTGGAAAGCGTGAGCCAAAATATTTACGAACATAAAGGAAATAACAGTTGCTAAATAATTCATCCTGACTCCGTTTTTATGGCTGAGGAAATGAGTCCGACCTCCGGGAGCATACACTAAAAACACGATATGAAAATAGGATTTATTGGAGTGAGATTTTTGGAAATACGGAGAAACTTAACGGTCCCTTCCAAGGATTGTTTTTCACTTCCAGCACAGATGCTTCGTCTGGATTTTATGATGGAGAAAATATGGCAGGAGCATGTTTTACATTGAAAGTGCAGCTAAATTTATGTTTCTCCTGCATCCGGTCAAATAAAACAAAGGCACTTGCACCTGCCTGACTCAACAAAGGTTAATAATAAGTTAATGACCGGGAATAACAATGCTCATAATAAGGGAATACATCCACTATTAATTATTTTTGTGTAGGAAGTACAGAGCACCCTTCGTTATAGGAGCATCTGGACATTTGCATTTTAGCAGAGTTGAAATAAATACGTTTATTTTAGTTTTTGCACTTACCACACTTTGTTAAGCATTCATATTTATACACTTGCGGGGACATTTTCCTATACTGGATGCCTCGACAGCCGAAACTTTGCAATAACGGGCGTTTTTGCTTGTCCTCTCTGTAACGTAAACAACGTTGAGCTTTGGAAATATTAGCAGCAACTATATATAGTATGTACATATATCAGGACTATACAGCTATTATATCAGTTAAAAACCATCCATCTCCTGTACAAAGTGCGTTATACTGAGAGGGGCCTCTTCTTGATTATTACAGTACACTTCAATTATGTTAAAAAGTACCTATCATTTTATGAGATTTAAAGAACTATAAAAAACAACCTGCTCAAGAAACTCCTCTGAAGACTTCCAATGCGTTTTCACTTGATTCACACGAAAATCCGCGGTTACCTGATAACATATAAAATGAGATTTTATTTTTATCACAATAATAATTTTTCCTCTTATATGAACAATGGAGCAAGTGATTATAATCGTCAAAATTTGCTCCTATTAGTGCTCCTTTATAGAGAGAAGGGTTTTTACGGATGCAGTTGTGTAGACATATACATGGGGCGTATAATTATGAAAAGCTCTTAAAAAGGCAAACGCTGAATTATGGTTTAATAAACATGAATGAGTCAAAATAGTTTAGCACTGCTCCTAGTATAAGGGGGTCTCTTATTGCAAGAGAACTCTGTGATAGCTAAACATTTAGCTCAAAACATATGGCACTGACCATATTGCCAATCAAATTGCTAAAAATACTGCCAGCCGTTTATGGTCTCCGGAAAATATGTTTTGGTAAAATTATTTGAAATTAGACTACTACAATACGTATGTATCTGTTTACTACTTTGAAAACATTCAAATATTTAAATTTTAAAGCCGGAAATAACATTATTACTAAAATATTTCCTCTATTTCTGTTTTCATCTCACAGGCGTACGTCCCGCAAGTGAAGGGCAAACTTCATCTGCCCCTGCTTCAAGGTCAATCCTCACCAGACTCAACCACCCCCTTCCATTCATTTCCTTCAAAGAACAGTTCCACCCATAAAAATTCCTCACCATGTTGCGTACCAAAAAGAAACAACTGAATCTCAAGCCCAACCGTGTGCTGGACAAGCGCTCCAGCCGCGGTATGTTGTATGAGAATGAGGAGCTCCGCCTCCGTACCATCCATATCAATGATGAAGTAGAGAGGGGTCAGACGGACATCAAGAAGCTCCGAAAAGAGAATGAGTACCTCAAAAGAGAGATTTGGAGTTTAAGGGATGAGTGTGAGAAATTGGAGGACGTGATTAAAAAAGTATACAATGGGGAAGCCCCCCCTTTTGGAGACCTCCCAAAATACCAACCACGTGTCCGGAAAATGTCCACTGTTTCCGGGAAATGGGACGGCCGGCGTGGGAGTGGTATCAGTTTCTCAAATTATTCCTTCTACGATGAAAACGAATCCGAAGACAAGGATGACCCTGGGAATAATAACGATGATGATGAAGATTTCCAATCCTACGATGACCCCGGACCCCTCCAATGCAGCACCCCTACCACCACCAACCCTAAATCCCCCCTTGTGAAGCAAGACTCTCAAGATGTCCCCGATGAGTTTTTCCAATCCGAAGAAACAGATGACTCGGAAAATCCGGATGATTCTGCAGTGGAAAATATGGAGAATTTACAGAAAATCGGTTTTTTCCCGCCACCTCCACTCCATCAAACTTGGCAGATGCACGAGCCGGAATTGGAAGCCGTCACTGAGGAGAGTGAGACAAGTAATAATGCCAGTGTGATTTTAGCGGATACAAATTCCATGGAAACAGATCATTTAAATAATTTATCCGATATCCGATTCATTGACTCCCGATCCACTTCCGTCAATTCGGAGATCCCTCCAAATGCAGACAACGACAATGGATACACACTAACCCCATTTTTTAATCCCACCATAGAAATAACCCCTGCCTCAAGTCCGACCCCAACTGCGACCAACGGCTCAGGAAATACTAATAAAAGACCGGAGGTGGTGTCGTCCCGGGAGAATTCTCCACACCCCTCAAAAAATTACACGCCCGACGTTCAAGACCTTGGTTGCGTCACACTGATTCCAAAAAAGTACCAGGTAACTTCCGAGTTAAAAATACTCTCGGATCGAATTTTACCTGCCGGCCCTCCCTCCAACCCTCCCTCTCCGTCCACATCTGCAAATGTTTATGAAAATGAAATGACTGAGGAGAAAAATAAAACCGAGGGAAAACAAACACCCAGACTAACTTCCAGTTTCCTTTCGGTGGCTCCCAGCGATGACAACCCGAGTTCCGCTTCAGTCTCTCCCTGTGCATCGCCTGACATTCAAACATTAGCCATTGAGTCCGACCATTTAGCTCGCCCCATCCCTACCCACTATCCCAGTGCTAGTGGTAGAGACTATCCCAGTGGCTATCGAACCCTTAGTTTCTACTCGGACACACTAGGCAAGTCCACCAGTAGTAGCAACAATAAACTGGGTCCGTTGTACCAATCAGAGCCAAGTTTGAATTGTTTGCAGTTTGCGGAGGGTAGTGACAAAACCTGGAGTTCCCACGCACCGAACCTCATTGACTACCTTCAAAGTGAGCATCTGGGAGTGCCAGTGGGTTTCAATGGTTTTGACCAGAGTGTGGAAATGTGTGGTCGAGGGAATCACGAAATGACTGCAAATGACTTCCTTCATTCGATTCATGGCTGGAATTCGGTGGATAAAAATTTGGTCATTGGTTATTTGGATGATTGTTCACGCGGGGACTCCAATGTTAATAATGGCAGTCATAATAGTGGGGTGATGAGTGACCTGAGTGCTCAGGAGATAATAGATGAGTTGGAGGTTCAGTTTGATCCGACCTTGGAGAAGATAGCGGGTGTACGGATGTTGACATTAGCCGGGTTCCATCCCAGACGTTTGTTTATTTCCCTGAGAACAGCTGTAGGAGTGAGATTACTTTTAGAGAAAGGATTCACGCTCCGAGGACAGAAAGTGAGACTTGTGGATGCCTCTCAGACGGCGACAGGCTCAGTTGTGGTGATCCTGTCGGGCCTTCCCGCCTCCTTCCCGGACTCTGCTGTGATTTCCGTGTTGAATCAATTCGGACAAGTCGTGGCTCCTCTTGAGAGACGGGTGTACAAAGGGGTGGACATTTCCGAGCGACTGGCACGAATGCATTTGTTCCGGAATTTACCCGGCCCAGCCCTAACCATTGCGGGCTACGAAGTCCTTGCCAAAGTTCTCAGTCATGGGAATTTACCGGATCATCCGGAAGTCAGCTCCACTCAGCACTCTTCTTCGACGCAAAACGTTTTGCAAGACAGTAATAAACCGGAGGTACCGATGAAGCCGTTGAGAAGTGCGGCTGGTTTTGTCAATTTCCGACCGGCGCCAAATTTAAGACCGGTGTCAACACCTGCCACCGGAGTTCCGTTGCCTTCAAATACCAGCATCCCACGACCACATAGATTAATTACAAGATCCGCAACTTTAGAGAGCCCACCAGCGCATATCAGTTTGGGTCCTACGGCTGCAGCAATTAATAAAAGGAAAATGTCTATATGCTCGGCTGTGATGGATAATTCCGCTGCCATTCCTCCACCCTCACCTGGACCACCTACGAAGCCTGCGCTTTTGGGAAATCCTAAGAAACCTCTGTCAAGGCTTCCGAGATCATCCCCTGGCTCACTTACCCCAGCTAGCCCGGGCCAACAACCCCCGGAGAATTTGATGGCTATTGATACTACAGGGGCTAAACCTTTACTAAGGAGCATGTCTTTTGAGCCAAGGAGAATCTCCAGTTATTCTAAAGCACCGACTGAAGGCTCACAATTATCACTACCGGATTCCCAAATCCAGTGTCAAAGTGGGCATGGGGGACAGATTGGGGGCCGACACAGGTTCTATCAACAACATACACAATTGAGTGGGGGCTCCAATTCTTCTCATTTCAGGAGCTTGGACAAGAAGGAGTCCTTGCCTTGGTGCGGGTGTTGGGGGAATGGGTGCATTTGAAAGGCACTTGTAATATTAGCGTATATAGTCCTTGTCAATTAGCAAAATACGTTCACACGAATACTATTTTTTCGTTGTTATTTCCCATTGAGGATTATTCATTACAGGCCTTTATAGGGGAAAAAATGTGTACAATACGCTATAAGATTTTATTCTCAGAAATCGCTATTTATGAAAATAAGTTATATAGTTCGGAACCTGAACAATCAAACCCAATAGTATTTCCACCGTGTATTTTGATGGTATACGATGTAAAAGATTTTCCATGAAATATATTTATTTAATTAAGTTATTACATACTACTCCGGTTATTGAACTTCAAGGGTTTATATATAAGTACATATTGTGTATGTATGTATATGGGCCTGCTCTTGCCTTACAAGCTAATATGATGAGTAGGAATAATTGCTTATATTCTACGTGATGTCAATATGAGATTATACCAAAGAAGCTATAACAATAAATTTTATTACTGTATATGAAAAGAACCAAGTGGTTTGAATGAATATTTCTATAATTTTTTTGCTTATTAAGGTCCGCTATAAACGAAATGATTGATGGGTTCAGTGGAACACTTATTTTCGGAATGGATTAGGTCACTTCACCATTTATAATAACCCAAGGTGCCTTTCATGGGCGGGGCAGTCCTTCCCATAAAATTCCCTGTCAGATCCTTGTAAAATTTCTTTATCAGCTGACAAGCTAGGACAATTGCAATTCCAAGGATAAAGTACACGAGACGTTGACGTAATGACCAGACGCCGGTGTTTTCTCCCAAGGCCCTTGAAAAGAAACCAGGCTCTTGTGGCGGACTCTGGGGACGACAAGGTTCATTATTGTTATTCACGGAATTATCCGTACTGACAGTTGGATGTGTTGGGTTTTCAGGGCCAGATGTGTTGGCAGTTAAATTGACAGGTACATTGTCCGTGGTACTGGATGTCGCACCCATAATTCAATTTGATTTGTTGTGACTACACAGGAGGGAAATGTTATGAAATGATGTGACGATTAACATTAAAAAACTATCAGTGTCAAAAGAATGAATGCATCCGTTATTACAAAATAGCGAGGGAAAAAAAGTTGGTGGAAGGGAAAAACAAAAATCTTCAAGAAGACGTAGCGACACGTTTATATAATGTCGTGCTCTCTTGGAAAATTAAAATTAAAAAATGACAATTATTAATGATGCTAAATATAACAACGTAGGTTATTGTGTCAAGTGTCTAGTTAACAGCGCTGTCAACAGACAAAAAGAATTTAAATTGATCAAGGTCAATGCAACCTAAGCAAAAGCAAAGCTATGTTTATTAAACATATCCGTCGACAAAAAAAAATAGATTCCAGATATATTCTCTATAAGCAAAAAGACATAGGGAAACATTAAGCCTCAATTTCACACTCCCACGAATGGAAGCCTCCTTGGAAATAAACGAACTGAAATAATTATTACAAATGTATATTTTACTAAGAAAGTAGGAGCATATTACGGTTCAAATACAATACAAGGAAATTTTAATCAATATTATGAGTCTTTAGAAGGAACAGAGAGTGATTGAGAAAATTTAAACGGCAATAGCAGGACGAAGAACAGCAGCAGAGATTGGAGCAGCCGGAGGTATAACTGGAACAGAAGGAGCAGAAATTCCAGCAGGTGTTTCGGATTTGTCCAATCGAAGGATAGTTGATCTGCGATTTCCATCACTCAATCTCCGCTTGAATTTATCCTTGGCAGAACTTCCAACGGTACCGATCTCATCCCCAGTGTGATACTTGGTGTTAAAAATCTTCCGTTGATAGACTACATTACGGTTACCAAATTTTTTGAGGTAGGTCCTTGAGCCCCCACCGCTCCGATTCACCCCACGACCCATTCCTTTGGCTTCAGTTTCCGTCAAAATTGCGGACAAGACATAGCCCACTAGCAGAAGGGTCAGTATTGACCCTGCAGCTATCTTGTACTCCTCCTTCGAACCGTGACCCATCTGAATTGGAATATTTGAGACAAACGATCAGTTAATGGCATACGAAATTCCTTGTGAATTTTGTATCCTTATTTACGTTGGACACTATTTTTCCTGCCCTAAAGATATAGTCAAATTTGACTCTCAGAAGGATTCGAGGAATATTTTTGCCCTTTGAATGGAAAGACTGAGTTGAAAATCTCATGGATGCGTACAAAGATCGCTTCTTTTTAAATTGCGTCCCCCAATCACAATAAGTTATTCTTTGATCAGCCCACCTGATGTAATCTCGACAATAAATTTTAAACAGGGAAATAGCTAAATTTACAAAATGGCACTGACCCTCCAAAATTATTTTGGAGTTGAACGTCCTCATCTGTGTACCTGATTTCATGTTGGCTGACTAACGGCATTCTTCAATTCCTTTATATAACACTGATTGGTTGTCGATCTCAATGTTCCCTATTCCCTATGCCTACATTTGTAACGCGTTCTTTCCTAAGCCTTTTTACAACAAGCATGGGCTTCTGTGTAGGTCTAATCATGTACTCAGTCTCATATAACGAGAGTATACTGCATATGTGCATTTAATTATTTATTCTGTAATGTTATAGGGGAATGAATGCATTTCGTAAAAATAAAGAATTCAACCCACAACAGGATCAATGATCATACACTGTAATAGCAGATATCATCTGGGGAAAAGCAATGAACGCCTACTAAAAGAGTCAAAGCTAAAAATTGGTCAAAATTCACTACAGAAGAATAACTTGAAGAAAGTTTTACTACAGAAGACAGCTGGTTCAAAATTGAAAAACATGAAACTAATGCTCACAAGCTGCATCGGGAATTTTTGGCTATAAAAATATAACAAAACGTAGAAATACATTTCTTAAAAGGATTGAAACCATTCACAAAATACACATCAATACAAAAAACAATTTAAACTGGGGAAAATATTAAGTAGAAAAATAAAACGTCGAGTGAAATCATTGACCCAAAAAATTCATACGGGGCATACTGAGACCAAAATTTCAAAATACCAGTTTCCAATAGATTGTTAAAATTATTCAATGACAATGGAAGTGGTAGCTCAAAATTTTAGTACATCGCATTAACTAGCAAAGGAATGATAATATAATTCAGGAAATAGTAAAGATTAAAGTTTAAGATTAGTAAAAATTAAAGCAAAAAAAAAATTTAAACCAAAACAAATCATTGAAACGTAACTTCAAAAATGTTCAAAAAGCTGGAGAATCCAGATTTTTAAAATTGTAAAGCTTATTTTTGACAATCCTGCCCTTAACAATACGTAATTAATTACAACGTTTGAAAAAACGTATCTGTAGTTCTTACATCTTTTTGAAATCCTATCTCGGAACCAGTTTGACTGTGCACGAATTCGATGATTCCTGAAGATGATGAGGCTACACTTTGTTCTAATTTAAAGAAATACACAGGATAGTTTCTTAACACGTTACAGTTCCAAGCTCACTTTATGTCTTGCAGATGGAATAGAAGAGAGGAAGACAGTAAATGTATGAAATAGACAACAAAAGCTGTGTTAACATTTCCCGTACTGATGATATATATGTAAGCAACCCCTTGAATGCTTCCTGGTGTGTATGCCTTGTCAGTGAGTCGAGATTGACCAGATCACCACTCATGATATTGTCCCTGGCCAAAAACACCTCCTCTAGGTCATACTATAGTTGGGAACAAAGTTCAGAGGGAAAAATCATCCATTACAATCAACACTAGCGACAATCATTTGTGACACTTACAATTCCCATCAATTACTCCAACGCGGAGCTAAAGGCTAGGCCTTGTCCATGTGTCATGACATGTGCATGTCACGGAAAAAATTAGCATTTCACACAATTGGCTCAATTGATTCTAATTACCAATTGTTTTTCCAGACTCAACGTTACAAATACTCTGTGCACGTAATAAATCATCACACATTTATGTAGGTACATGCAACATGAAATGAGTCAAGATATAAAAGAGCCCACGTCAAGTTTGAATTTTACAGGAAAAATATAAGCAATAATTACTTACATAGAGATCCCTGAGTAATGGTAAAATAATTAAATTCAAGAATTATTAGCATAATTGTTGTTAAACCTTTGCCCTCTACCATAAAGAATAATTGAGGACTCCCAAAATAAAGGACTTTCTTAATTTAGGCAGAAAATCTCTTGTCCATCAATCTTCAAATATTTCGAATGAAATTCCGTAGGAATTTAGAATTGCAAACTTGTAACTACAACTCACATGTTAAAACATTACATACGAATTACTTACATATGAAAGGTTACTCATTAACAGGGTTGTTGAATTTCTCATTCCCCTTAATAATTTTCATTTTGAACTTGAAGTGTTACTGGGGGAGGCAATTCTTTAGTACTCAACTGGAAATAACACTTATTTAAAGTCATGATTGGATTGAATCGAATCAAATTAGCATTGTCATATAAATTACAATGTTGTTTCGCCAACCTGATCCTCATCGCAATGGTAAAAATGAGCTACTCTGCATGAATGACCTGCTTGTCTTAAATTAAACACTCCAGGAATGGCAATTCTCCCCAGATGAATCCTTGTTGAAGAAAATAATCATTGACAATTTTTACTTGGATCACAAAATCCGAAATTTGAACTAACCCCCAAAATATGTGCCAGAATTTTGAAGCAGTGGTCCTGTAGGATGTAATTATTTGTTTTAGACCAATTAAAAAACTTTTATACGAGGTACGAGTGACAAAAACGTGACATCGACAAAGGGATCCAAATTCAGTTTTTTCGAAATTTTCCTATTCAATGAGTTTTGAAATTTTGATTGAATTTAAAAACTTGATGAAATAAAACTTGCAATTAGTTTTGTGCAGGGGGTGAGGTCTCATTGTTAATGTCTCAGGGGATTTATTCTACATAGGGAAAAAGAAATGTTGCATTTATGACAACAAAGCTACATTATTACTAGCTATGATTATCCCTCTAAAATCCTGATTACAATTTAATAGTTTTGTTCGAAATGGTGGTTTTGTTTAGAGAAATTAAAGAGAAACTAACCACCGAGCTAACATCCAAGTCTTGAGATACTGCGGTTTTTGGAGAAACCTTCGGGGCTCCGCTCTCGCTACAGAGCAAATGTAAAAGTAACAAACTGTGACATTTGTTTTGACGTGCTTTCATCAAGAGAATTTACATTGTGGATTGAGGTAATAAAAGGCATACGTACACATAATTTTATTTTTGTAGAAACGCACTCTTATAAACGGCTGCCCCTGAAAGAGAGTGTGCATTGTACTGATTGATTGTGTGTATCAACAATACAATGTGAATGTATGTAGGTAGCGTCTCAATTAAGCACAGGATTTACAATTTATTTGTTCCCAGCATCTTGTTAGGCTTGGTTTCATAAAATCCCATATGGCTTTTCAAGAAGCAATCCGATAGGTTTCTACGTTGACAATTGTGGATATAACTGGTAGAAGTTGGGGCAAGGTTATAGAAATTAAACCTCATTGTCAGATTCGAAATTCAGGATATTATGCAGATAAGAAGCTCCAAACTGACTTTATATTTTCACCGGTTATGCTCACAAACTCACAGTCCTGAACTACACAAAGTAGATAGATTGATAGATATAAGAAAGGTTCAGGAATGCCTTACTTTCCCCCAAAGTTTGTTTTCCAAACGAATGTCAAAGTATCATCTGCTTAACATTATGGTAAAATATTCCATTTTTTCTTCATTTTCATTTCATCAGTCATCGCTTCATGCTACGTGTAAATACAATCGCCCATTAGATTTTTTTATCTTAAAATTATTAAATGTCTTTGTTTTGAATGTGCTGATTCTTACGCTGTTATTGTTAGTTAACATTTGTAGACAGTTTTGGATTTCCAAATTTCCTCAATATCTATGGCGGGCTCTGGATATTTGAGAGACCCTTTAGAAATAAAATTTCTCCGTTGAAGCGAATGTATTTAGAAATAGTGTAGATAAAACTACATTGGAAATTATTTTCTCTAAGTGTAGGACTAAAGTTGAGAGGGAAGAAGTGCTTCTACTGTACGGACGTTTTTTTCCCTCAGAGGTTATGTATTGTAAATAATGTTGAAGGACAAATAAGTAATTAAATGAGTGTATTAAGCAAGTATGCCGTTAGCCGAGGCTAAACGGTGTGTTGAAATTAACATCTATCGTAAGTTGGATTCAACTTCACAAACAATGCAAGTATCATCCTGGAGTTGAGCAGGGAAACTCGCCACCAATTTGAGACAAAACCTCTTAAGTTGTTTACTGATGTCAGGTTTCCAGTGTTTGTAAGCCTAGCAACTCTTATCAGGATGTTTAGTGAACGTTTACGTAAGACGTTTGGAACACTTCCTGTTAATAGCACCTAATTTTTGGGAGGATTTTTCCCCAGCATGTTTCATTATTGGTATCCTCGTCCTATCTACGCCTATAAGGAAAGTTAAACTTGTGTTTAAAAACTGGAATACACTGATTTATGACTTGCAGCACTGCGTCATTTTGCAGCCTTCATACGTTCCTCTAAGTGAATGTTTTTTAAGATTTTAAAAACTCTTTGGGGCCCTTGTATTGTATTTAATTAATTTTCGCTCTCATCTTTTAGCAAACGTTAAAATTCCCTTTAGCCGTTCCGCCCCAAAGAATAATAATTGGCGCTTTAGCATCAAAAGCAGATTTATTTACTTGAAGTATCGGAACCTCACGAGCTGTGGAAATATTGTCTTTCATTTTTATTTAGAAATAGTACCATGGCAGGTATGTACATACATAGTATGTATGTGTAATTATATGTAAATTATATACTTCCTCCTATTTTTGTACGTACTTAATTACAAGCAGTATCTACGTCTTTCATTTCACTCCAATCATCAAACTGGTAATTATCTACAAAATAAAAATGTGCTCTAGTGTGAGCATATACATATGTACAGTAACAATTGCAAATGTTCCATTTAGTTAATGACTTGTTAGCTTGCTTCAGTGACAGTAATTATTATTATTGCTCTTCAAGGATGTGAACGACTGTTTCATAAATATGGATAGGAGGAAGCATGAAGATGAAGATAATTTGTTGCTAGCCACTACTACAGTTAAACTTACATTGATTATCATATTTCAATAAAAATCTCACACTTACAGAAAATGTTTCCTGATAGTAACAACGTCTTCGACTATTTTGCAATTATTACAGCTGTGGAAATAACTTCACCATGTTAAGTGGTTGACTTCATTTGTGTGGATTTAAGTAGAGAATAGAACTTGTTGTAACTATATTTTTATATAACGATATTTTGGCCTGTGCACAAGATGTAACAAAACTTGCCTTCGGATTTAAATTTAAGTTGAGTAAGTAACCTTCCATTAAAAAATATCTTAGAATTCCCAAACTTAAGAGCAACCTTAATTTGTAGGTTCATTTATTTCCAGATTTTCGAATTGTAAGCATAATTTTGTTCAAAACAAAATGGTAGACAAGTACGCCATCTCGTTGTTTAATGCAGTGCACGATTTTATACAATCTATTAATTCAAACAATGAATTTTTACTCTGCTCTCTAAACCCTCAAGTACAATGTAACAAGAGCACCAATGTGAATTTGCATTTTGGTGTCACAATCACTTATATTGTTTTTTAAATTATACTTTTGCAGATCGTATAAATCATCTAGATCTAGAGACCTACACTATGCATCAACTGTCGGAATCAATTTCTAATAAAATTGTATGCGGATGAATTAATTTTTAACCAAAAAATGCCATGTTCTAGCAACTTGGGAGTTCGTCTTTTGAACCGGGTGAAATGCTGTAGTACAAAGGAAACTACAATAGTTAGGCTCAGTTCAACAACTGAGCCTAACTATTATAGTTTCCTTATAGTGAATTTATAATTTAATTTAAATGTTAAAAGTAAACATTTAATAAAACCGTGTGGCGACAGTGCATTAATTAAAGTAACATGACAAAGCTAGCAATGATGACGTGTATCATTGTAAATTCTTTATTTCTATATTGTTTTTGCGTGTCGACGATAAACTGCGATAATGTATTACCGCTAAATTGTTTATTAAATAATGTAACATCGAACGGTAAGGAACAGCACGAATCAATACGTTTAAGATTAATCCTCATGATACAACGAAAATGACCACAGAATTATTCAAGCCGAGCTATACATTAACCTTTAAGGTTATATGTAGCCCGAAAAATGGAATTCAAATCATCACTGTAAATCATGCTTCAACTATACTTACAGGCGCTTCTTGATTTAAAGCTAGTTTAATCATCAACCTTTAATACAACTGACTAGGCAAACAACGCAAACTGGACTGCAAAAAACGCACTATAAACGGGAACTTCTTAAATATTCCCAAGTGCTACCTCGATGTATTGCGAATGATTTTCAGTGAAAGGATAGTAAGGAATATATGTAGCCTCTGTTGCAGTTGCTCTCACATTATACATTTAGTTCAATAACTATAACTTTAATATGTATGTATTTAAGGATCACAATGTTTTCTTTTCAACACTCTTCCCATATCTTTTTTCCTTGTGTAGTATAACATCTCCAGCATAAACACCTGTTCACGGTTGGAAATGAATTTTTTAAGATGTAATTATGTGGTTACAAAAAACTGCACAATGCATTCGACTAGACAATTAATAACAAGATAAAAACTAAAAATACAAGACTCATGCATGTCTTCTCACACTTTAGTAGCATTGCTAACCATAATTTGTAATCAAGCAGCGCGTCAAAAATCTGCGCATTTGATAAACATAGATATACAAAACAAAAATTCAAAAGGGAAAAAGGAACTTAAAATCATTAAAATGTTTGACTAACAATAAAATAAACTACAAATACTAAAAGAGTCTCTGAACAAGTTAATTCTAAAAACAAGGAATGTTCAACGTTCACACGTGAGAGAAGTAATTACTGCTAAAAGTGCTAACACATAATATCACTTGTATAAGACTATCGTTGACAAATATTAAAAATTACGTAAGTATGCTGCTACAAGATGCCTTAAAACATTGAATATTAGTTGCTCTATAGCAACAATTTAGTTTGTATTTTTACACCGTACTATATTAAAAATAAAATAAATAAAAAGTACAGAAGTAATGGCAACAGTACAATAAACATTACAAGGATTATTGTTAGCTGCTATAATACGCTGCACTATTTCACTTTAAACAGGTGTGACAGAAGGTATTACGTGGTTATAGTTCAAAGCATAACTTTCGACATCCATAAATATATGTTCAAACGAATTCTTTCTACTTAGAAATTACATTTCTACCTATGGCAGACAATAATAATGTTTCGAAATATTATAGACTTTGATAGGCGTTGACAAGGAGCTATATTTATATATAATACCTATATAATTATAAAATCATGGTAACGGTCATGTTAGTCAGTTCTGTGCTTAGTTCGTAAAAATGGCTTTTTGAAGCGCTGGGCAACCCACAGCGTTCATATATAAGTGTTCCATGTTACAAGTTGTTAGTACTAATTGTTAATTACTTTCATGTGTGCATAAATATTACATTCCATTCCAGTAACTAACCACGTGTATATCAAGTCTCTCAGAAAGTTTGCTCTTGAGTTTGTTGTAGATCAATTTGATACATAAGACATAATGTTGGCGAACTGTGGTGCCAATTTACGGTAAATAATAATAGCAACAATAATTAACTAACTATTTATAAATACTTATGGGACAAGCCCTCATGTTTTAACGCGTCTCGGTGGTTTCAAAATCCCATTTCGACTGTGATGATGATGACCGTTGGAGGACGGGAGGGGGAACTTTTTGCTGTTACCATTAATCTTCCGGCTATTCGGGCGTTGTTTCGTCTCAAACAGTACATCCGAGTCTGAGTCTTCAAACTCAGCTTCGTCGTCTTCTGTCAGTACGAATACAAATAAATCTGATTAGGCATCGGATCAACCAAATCATTTTTTCATTTGTGAATGAAACTTTTCTGATGTTATAAATGTTTTAAAAAGTCAAAAACAAGAAGCATTTTACAATTAGCCAAAATAAAGAAACACAATATAATTAATAAGTGCTAATAAAAAATAATTTACATACATGCTTCCATGTAGTCAACACTAAATAAATAGAAGATCCTACTGAAATAAAATTGAAGAGTCGTTGTTACCTGAAAGAGGATCACTTTTACACTCCAGTTCGATTTCGTCATCATCCAGTAAAGTGTACTGCTTCTTACTGTAGTGTCGTTTCCCATTACCACGGGCTGAACTACTGATTCCGTTAGCAGTAGGTTTGGTTGATAAGTTAGCTTTTAAATTACTCAGATTTTTCCTGAATAAGAATACAAGGCTCCAGAGAAGTGCGAACAACATGAGCAGCAAAAGGCAAGTGATCACTCCAACATACACTTTGCTCCACTCTATATAAGCACCAAAATTATAAACAGGTAATTTGTAATTTCAAAAAAATACCTACTAATGGAAATCCAAATACAAAATAATGCATATAGGTATTGCCAAATTACATGCTGTTTATATAAATGTAACCTCACCACAATTTCTTTCCCCGTTACCGAACTTCATTTTAAGGAAATTTTCCATCCAGAATGCATGACATACACACTGACGTCCGTGGACGGCTGAGTCGTGACAAGTACCATGACCTAAGCAGTTTAATCCATTTAACAAGTCAATTTAATGAATTTAAGTAACCCACTGGAATCGTTCCAGCTATTTGCTGGTAAAATAAAACTTATTCTCATCCAAAAATAAAACTAGACTTAACGTTTACAAAAGTGTGAATATAACAAGTCATTAAATATCAGAAATATCTGGTAGCAATACCCGAACAAGAATCCAAGCAGAGAACTGTGTCAATGGAGATAATGTGAAACTGTAAAAGGTTTACGTCCTGCCTCAGTCGACGACGTAACTCGCTTGCCAGTTTAGAGCCTTCTATAACTGACCTCGCATCATCGGTTCCATGAAGAATTAACACTGCATTTTCTACATTCATTTAAAACTTCATATTAGAATAATATCAGCGTAGGTGCATCACCTAAGTTGTATTTACTGTTTAATTACTACTCTACTTTAAAAAGTAGAATACGCCAATAAGCGTAATTAATTTTTACCAGTGTTTAGCTGAGACTGCATACGATCAAAGACAAGTTGAGTATCGTGTAGTAAAAAGGACATTTGGTGCAAAAATTTCTCCAAATCTGCTTCTTTTAGAGAATCCATACGGATATCTATTACTATTTCGATGAGATCTTTTTTCAGTGGATCTGAACGAGATAAAATAAATTATTAAGCCAAAATCCTGTGTCGATGACGAGATTGAACTTTCTACGAACGAATTTTTCTTTACCTTCTTTTACATTTAGCGTGGCCACATCCTCTGATGCGAGGCCTTGCTCATCTTTGACAGTAAGTTTGAATACATACTTTCCAGGAACTAAACTCGTCAGCTATAAATTGAAGCAGGGATGGTATTATTGATAAGAAATGCATTATACATTATTACTAATTTCATAAACTTTCTTCAAATTCTAATAGTTGACTCTGGCATATAAACACTTACTTGCAATATTGGCGTAGTGTCCGAGTCTCCAATCACAACTCCCGCAGCAGATGATTCAGGTTCTCTGTCCCATTTCCAGTTAGTGATCATGACATCATCCGTTGAGAGCGATCCATTGAATAAAGCGACAGTTGATGGTAATGAGATCGTCCGCTCTCCACCTGCATGAGCAGTGGGTGGCTTATTGGTTTCTGCACCGAATAACAAAATACCATTTCAATTATAAATATCAAACAAGATTTTGTTCAGACAGTATGACCGTTAAGCAAATAAACCCGTATTCGTTACAACACTCACTTTGTGTCACTGTCACTTTGACCGTACTCTTAGCCGACAGCTTAGCATCGTCCTCGACCTCAACCTGAAACTCATAATCCCCCTTGGTCAATCCTGTGACATTTGCTTTGGCTTCGTTGGGATTCTGGATAGTTGCGTTTGTGGGACCTCTGAATTTATTATGCAATTATTTCATTTAAAACAATATTCCTTTAATTATTTTCAGTGGTTCTCATGTGCTGTTAAAATTTGTAAGTTACTTCAATTGGACCCACTGCCACTTGACTATCCTTGTATCTGCCGTACTGTTTGAAGAGTCCAAGGTTGTCCATGTTTGAGGCAAGGAGAAACTCTGGTCTGCTCCAGCACTTGCTGAAAATGAATTTTTTAGTTTCTAAAATCTTTGCATTAAATATGCTCTTTCAGCTTTTCAGAAAAAATAATATAACTTTAGATTCGATTGTATGGAAGAGCACTACACATAAATATGTTTGGGCCGGGCATTGGGTAGCCATTACCCATACACATATAATTACTCACATATAAATACTAGGTTGTTATATATACCTTTAGGCGGCGTTCCACTATTCTTCTTTACAAACACATGGACGTTAGAAATAGAGCTTTGGCCCGCTTCGTCAGTTACTTTCAGCTCGTATTGGTATAAACCTTCATTAAAATATAATGTTTCAGATTTTACTATCTGTAAAATTATTTCTTGAAGCTTGAACTAGAAACCACATGAATAATCACCTGAAACATACAAATATAAGTACACAGTTTCATTACCTTCTTGTAAATGTGACAGTTTCAAGTACGGTGTGTGAGTGTCTTGCATATCAGCTGCCTGATTCGATTCACCAGTTGCCTTCCATTCCCAGGAAACAATTTTTTTGTCGTCAGTGCTAGAATTTCCATTAAGAGTGACTTCCGTTGTGGGAAGATATATCACAACATCCTATGTGAAATTTAAAAGAAATAATATTAAACGTGTTAAGGACCTTTTTAGAAATATTTCGCAAACTACATGACATTTAAAACAAAAAAATTAATGCATACTTTCCCGGCTATTGCTGTAGGTGGGTAGTCAGTCTCCTTGATAACCGTGATATTAGCGGTCGTAGAATTTGTCAGGTGCCCAGCATCCTCGACGGTTAATTTAAAGGTGTAATTACCCGGTATCAAATTTTCTACCTGGAGAGTTGTGGAGTTAACTGTTTTCGTTGGATTGAAAGTATACTCAATAGGGCCTTTCTGTAGTTCCCACTTGTAACTGACAATCTTCTGGTCGTCAGTAGACCCCACAGCATCTAAAACCACACTGGCTGTTGGAAGCTGCACTGTCTGCTCAGCTGGGGATATTTTTGCTAATGGGGCTAAATTCGTTCGGTTTTCTAGATTAAAGTTTTCAGAAATTATTTCTTTAGCAAAATGACTTTACCGTGAAAATACATTCTGGATTCTATTTTATTATCATAATAATGACATTAGCTGGGATCTGCACCATATACACACAATTAGTAATCACCACGAACTTCCTGCCAATTTTTGATTTAATTCTAGAAAACTTACCTGGAAAAACCGTTACAGTAGCATTTGTTGTCCCGTAAGCACCTACTCCTTTGACAACGACTTGGAATACGTAAGAGCCTTGTTTCAAACCCTGCAGTCGCAGTTTGTCAGTCATTTGACCCTCTTTGGTACCCTCTGTAGTGTCTTCAGTGGGGTGGGATATCAGTCGCCATTCGTAAGAGTATGGATTTTCACGAGGAGCGGAAGGAGAAGCATGAACAAAAAGTGCTACTTCGTTGCTGGGTAAAGTTACATTTTTATCCTCCACGGAAACTTCTAGCTGTCGCACTGTTTTCTTAGTCGAGGATGCAACTACAGGCATGGACGTTGTTTGACCTATAATTAAAATTTATTGAATTAAGTAAAGAAACACAAATCTACCAATGAGATTAGAAGTCCTCCATTTCGATTCCACACATTACAAAAAACAACACTAACTGGTTGAAGTCATACTTTCATCCTGGTCACCATCGGCCATACTACCAGGATTTACACACTGCCCTTCTGGATTGACGATGAAATCCTCCCGACACTTACACAATCCATTCCGGGATCGTGCATTGACACGAGAACAGATTTCATTGGTTTTACATTGTGTTTCCTCCAGGCCAACCTCACACGTGTCAGACTCTTTTGTAGGAGAGCGGACGAGCACCATTTTGATTATTCCGCCCACAACCTTACCTTCTGGTAGCTTCACAGGCACGCACGGGTCAGGACCTTGGTTGCATGTCAACTATATTACGCATATAACGAGATGGCAAAATTACCCCTTTCTTCAAGCTCCTCACTAAAATGTTCTAGTACGTAAAATCACAATCTTATTCAGCCGACTTACCACAAAGCACGTCTCATTAACCATGAAAACATAATTACAAGTGGCACGACCACAACATTGCCTCACACAGCTTTCAGTCGAATTATCTCCATCTGTAATTCGCTCGTATTTTCCAGCAGAGAGATTGCCCGTGGGGGTGTAACCTACTAGTATATTTCTATTCACATCCGGACATTTAGTTTTCAGTTCCTGTTCCACGGACGCGTCTAGGCAGTCACCTGTACACAATTCGAATCACATTATAAATCCAATAGTCAGCAATCATTTCAAGTACACATAATGTAAAATTAAAATAATTACTTTAAAAGGATAATAATATTTAAGTTTAACAATGTTCAAATTAATACCAAGAAAATAAATATTAAACCGGTTACGTTATTATTATTATGAAGGAATGACCAAAATGCAGAATAATTACCGGAACAAGTTAAAGATCTCTGTGTAGAGGATTCCTCGGAAGCAACAATATTTTCCAGCAGGAAGGATACCCAAAGTAACCCAACCCACGGGAAGCATTTCATATATTTCAATAAATACATTCTGACAAGCGTAATTTCAATTCTCAGGTATACTTATACACCATGATTTAATACGTGTAGTGAGGTAATTCGTAGCACGGTAGCCAAGCTCCCTGCATATCTTCCAAACTGTTCCAAATCAGTCCCAATTCATTGCAGTAAAAGTCTGCAAAAATAAAATTACAAATATTAGTTTACACATATATTTAATTAACGTGAAACAATTAAAATTTTATACTAGTTCCTTCGCCCTTCGATCAAAATTACATATCTAAATGTCAACTTCTGACTATAGTCATTGACACAAAACATAATTGCTACACCAGACAGTTGATGAGCTGACACGGTGACAGTATAATCTAGAAGCTCAACCTAAAAATATGAAACTATCGATAAGGGATTACAACCAACAACAGTACTGGTAACAGCCAACCACTTTCTACTAAATATTGAATGAGTACTTAAAACAAAATTCCAGACAATAATTTCTGGACAATACACAAGACGTTGAACATGCAAACCGCAGCCCCTACACGGTAGGCTGACCAGAGTTTGTCATTCAAGATTAACTACCTTCAATTAGACAGCAACTGCACTTAACAAGGCAAAATCTACAAGTTTTAGTTTCATGCTTTACACTTCAAGCACCTTTTACGCGGTTAATTCTGTTTGATTAGAGCATTCATAGTTCCAATCACTGATGAGTTATTTTTTAGCTGTGGAAATTCAAATTCTTCGAGAAAAAATACATCAAATTTTTGGTAAATCTAAAGTCGAAGGTTATGTCAAAACAAACTGTATTTTTAATTTGGAGGGGAAAAAACTAAGAAATTCTATGAAAACGTAAAACAAATCATCCACAATCCATGAAATTTCAGGGATCAAAAATTTAGGAAAATTACCAGGAAAAGGAAACTTATTCCGAATATTCTAATCCTGTATAGATACACTCAGAAATCTAAAAAAAAAAACTAATTTACATTTTGACTGTGTCGAATTTCAGTACATTGTATTCCTGCAAGGGACATGGAAGCGCTTAGATGGATTTCCCAATGTTAAAACCCTCTGAAAAATTTCCCAAAATATAAAACAAATTCAAATGGTTACACTCTTTCCAGCTCGTACTAAGGAGTGACGTACACAATATCAAAACCAAAGTTTAACAAGGGCTTTTCTCCCGATATTTTGATACAAACTAATCAGTAGGGTTTACAAAATGATACTTATTATAGAGCGAGTAGGAAAGCATTCTTTAAGCTTGTGGAACTTCTAGGTGACTCTCAGAACAGGGCTATAACCTGGTCATTAAATGTTGACTAGAATAAAAAATCTGACCAAGACCGGCCAAATTTCCCGTCAGCAGCAACAAACCAATGGAGGATTTGGTAATGTTCCTATTTTACTGTGACAGACAAGTAAAAAAATATATTTTGATTAAACTGGTACATCATAAACGAGTACATTCAATTCACAACATATTTCCTCAAAAAACGTCAAAATTTGGAATCCCTGTCTTATAGGACGCCCTAATGAATAGGATTTAACAGTTCGGCTATCAAACGTCAACATAATTACTTTAAGTAATAATAATTAAGTACTGTATTTTCAGTAAATCCGACTAATTCTGAGTTTTTGTGTATTCCGAAAACCTGTAATTATTCTAAATTTAGTTAGTGCCCAAAAAACACAGCCAAAAGTACCTATCCTTACTTTTTTACCCAGTTTTGAAATTAAAAAGGGCTAAAATAAAGTAGTCCTTTGAATGACATCTCGAATGGTCACCCTACTACACGACAGACGTTTTTTTAATTAAAGATTAATTTCTAATCCTGTCACCATGCTGTAACAACATGTAAATATAATGATCCTCCTATACACATGTCACGAATAATAATTTTATAACAAATGGACTGCAGTCATAAATATATATTCTCAATCCTTCCACACTTGACGAACAAAACCGAACTTAAACCTGTTTTAAGGATGTCCAGTGTCAATAGGTGATGAAGGTCCTCACAATTCTTCCCAAAAAAAGATCTTTAATGGAACTTAAAATGTAAATCAGAACGTGTGTGTGTAAGTATAAGAAAGATCCAAAAACAACTGCGCTAAAGTGTTGGTGTAGTAGAAAAATTTGTAAAAATGCGCTTAATTAGCAAGAATTGACAAGTTGAGTAGAATGTTCAAATACTTGGTTTCTGGTTTGAGTGAGTTGTTCCAATATTATTGGCATTTTGCACTTTAAGTACTTACGTTCAACAACCAGTACTTGAACAGCACTACTATTAAATTAATACATACTCACAAATGGAACTTGAGGTTGAACCGCAGCCCGTAAAAATGCTTTTAATGCATATGTAACTATTTTTTAAAGTGAACTGAAGGACTGGAGTCACAGGAAGAAGTCTATAAACAGGAATGCAATATTATTTAGCTCTATTTGCATTCCACTCCGTTTCCTTATTATTTGCTCCTACTTTATTTATATACTTATACTGCCTCTGCTTATTCTTATACGTGAAATATTAAATTGCAAATATATCCTCCTTTTCCTCCAGATGCCAACACGTGGTCTAGTCCTTTATACATATGCATGGAAGGAAGCGTATGTATATATGCACTCAAGTTAAATAGCATGGGCTTTAACGTGTGGAGTGTGGACTGCAGAGTGGATGTTTGTGTTTTTGTGTGTGTGGACGATTTTTCACAAATACTAAAGCCTTATTAAAGGGCTGCTCGCTTCTGCACATGGAAGTCAACTGCATCGGACCCAGTCCTGTGGAATGTCTCTGGCAGAGCTGAGCATGTCACATTACCTTCCCAAGGCTTTCAACGCTGTCGTTAATTATCTGTTGGAAATTTATTATTTATTGTACGACATATTGCTATATTTTCAATAATTATTCGGTACACTCTGTAAAATAATAGAGACTGTACTAATAAAGGCAGACCCCTTTATAGAATTTTCTTGGGATTATGAGGAGAAAAAATATTACTCGTCCTTGGATGTATCTTATGGATAGGGATCTTGCAATTAATTGTTGGTATATTTATTTTTTGTTCTCCGGGTAATCCACTCTGATCATTAGAGGCTCGCTAAAATAAGAACAATTTCTTCGTTGGAGCCAAAATACTTTGAAACATATCTTTATGTAACAATTTTAATTATTCTCCTTTGCAAGACCATAATGCTTTTGTTGGAGTCGAGTCATGTAATGGGTAATTTAGGAATGTTTTAAGAAGCAGACCCAGGTGACCGATTTTCCTTGGAAGGAAAGTTAGTGTCAAAATTTGTAAAGAATGTAATATGTACATACATTAAAGTCTTCATCTCACAAATTTGACTTTGTTGAGGGATAAAAATGATATCGGTATCGTGGTCTCAGCTCATCCTACTGATATTAACATATATGTACTTAGAAATTACATGGGTATGGGAATATGTGACAGGACCAAACGAACGAGAAAAAGGAACTCAATTAAAATCTAGCAAAAGAAAAACAAAGGATTTGATGGACTTTTACTAATCAGAGTCTAGACAAGATGCTTATGATCCTCTTGTGTAGAAAGTACTCAAAACAGGTTCTCATTGTCACCATGCCTTCTTGAAACTTTCATTAATCCTGAATAATTACATAATTTAAATACTCTCATATGCCTTACATTACTCTTTTTTTTCGTCCAATATCCCACAAATTAAAGGTGATGAGCTCAGGCCTGGCTCCATATTTTGATTGTAGGAAAGTGATGAACGAGTCGGACTACATCAGGATTTCAACGTTTATTTTAGCAGATCTCATATTACCTCACTTATAGCTGTGTGACCTTGCGCTTATTTATATTTCAAAACAAGTCAATATACCTTATCTGAGTCAACACTGAATTATGTAGATTCCATTGGGAATCTTAGCTAAATTGTGTACCTTTCATTGCAATTCTAATCATTACTGACTTTAAAAATGAACTGTCCTATGCCTTGTGATGGCTTCTTTCCCATTTTTCCGACACTTTGTCATTTTCTCTTCAAATAATGACCCCGGAGCAGAGCATTAATTTTTCCGGGATTACAGAGTATAGTTGTACGGAAATGAATTAACGGATTATGATGGGTGCTATTAAAGAGAGAAGTCACTGGATTGACAAATGCTCGTAAAGATGTTTGTGCTTACTCGTGTGGAAGTCAAACCACGGCACGGCGAGAAACGCATTTATTGGTGTAATTTGCCGGTTCATTCTCGTCTTGTACCCATGATTTGATTCCAGTGTGCACACTTTACAATACTATGTTCCGTTGTCTAAATTGAGAGCTGTTGTGAAGACGGATTAACAGGAGTAGAGAAATCAGAGGGGTATTTACCCTGGATCGAAGTATTGCAGATAATTTTTACTGCTGATTAAGCAAATGATAAAGAGAGGTTGCGGCGTAAAATGCGACAACAAACACCGGCCAATGCGTGAGACCGTGAGGGGCATGTATTTCCATTAAAAATTACAATAGCTGTTGTGACTTGTGACGGTATTCTGTCACACAGTCACAGGCTGTTCATGCTGCAAATAGTAATTATTCAGCATTTTACAGTATACACTGTCGCCGTAACAGAAACACTTCATTATGTAATCAATGTCTCCATATTGGGGGAAACACTATTCAGAAGAAATTCCCATTTAAAGCAATGCTATTCTTTTTTTTCCTTATTACATTACTGAAGAGTAATGTAAGAGCATACTTCTTGGTACTTACCTCGAAGTAAAAAAAAAACGTTGCTCCTTTCAAGGCTGCTTTTATGCTAGAGCTCACTAAATCTGCCAATATGTTCTTTCATCTTTCCCGGAACAAAAAATTATTCAGCCCAATCCCACACCCACATAATAAATACAGTGAGTGACTTGTGCCGAGAATTGAGAATTAATTTGCAACTGAAGCATGTTTAATCAATTGGATTTAATTTGCCAACTTTACATGGTAATTAAATTTGCCTAAAGAAAATATTACGCTGTAGTTTAAGTCCTATCCTTTACTACTACATTGAAGCTGGAGTTTAATTTACATGTAATAAATTATAATGGATTATCACGTCGGAATTTAAGGACTCCTAAACAAATAGCGAGGAGAATAATCTATTTACAGCCCAGGAAAGTTCTTTCCTGATTTCCATGAGCCTTATCTCTAATAATTGAGCCGAAACATCCTGCAGTGCATTAGTCTCTGTAAAAGAGAATCCCTAAAATAGTAGCAAAAATTATAGAGCCAAATATATCTATCTAGATCCATCACACCGTTGTTGTTATGTATGTAACATTGGGAAATTTAAATTTCCCTGCAGAACGTGCGAATTATTCGTGAAGAAGTCAATTAGCCAGAAATAATTACAAATCGATCCGCACAGCAGCTTATGAGGATGCAATTACTTTCTGTACTTAATAGATGTACATACATGAATTAATTGGTGCACACACCCACCCATGCACAAACTCTCACTCCCTAGGTCGTACCTTTATGTACATATGTAAAAGCAGTAAAATATTGCTTGTATAAGAGTAGATACGCTTTAACAAGAAAAAAAATATTCCTGTTGTTTTTATGGTCCTGTCTCGCTACAGGACTTTCTTAAATACGAGCATTGTATAATTATACAGGCTAACAAATATCTGGATACGTGCCCTTTGACCGTATAAATGTAAACAAAGTTCCTCCTTGCAAGAGAATGGAATTATAAGACAGAAACTTTGGGGCTTTGAGAGATGCTCTAGTAATGAGAGGATACTGTAGATACATCGTACTGTATTTCTCAAATAGGCAAACTAATACTTTTTCCTATAATCGTTACATTTATCATAGCATTGACTGTACAGGGCTTGGGCTAATTGGTTTCGTACACACTGTGCAATGTGCAACTCACAATATGCACTTCATTCCAATAGTGTACATACAATACAACAATACTTTGATTTATTCCGAGGCTCAAAAATGAATGAGTTATGTCGTTCATTCCAGTTTACAGTCCTACAAACATATTTCACTCAATGAAATGGGGTTTGCACTGAGGCTGTCAAAGGATTGCACAATTTGCATTGCTTGGCCAATTGTCTTTTCTCACTTAAGTTCCCTTCCTTCATGTAGTGAACATAATTGGGTTCCGTTTAGCACTTCCAATGCTTATCCTTTATTATTGCAGGCGCAGGGAGAAATGTATGAATAGAATGCACAGTGCATTCTCCGTACATGAGGACCCCTGACACAAGCAAAATTTGGTTCCTACAACAACATGCTGCCTACAGTATTTAAGGAGAAAATAAAACATAGGATTTTATCCCAATGACTCTTCCCCAATGGGGAAAATGCTCTTACAAGGGGAGGGTCTCATATAGTAAGAGTACTCTATATGGAGATACTCAAACAGTGAGCACGAGTCTTGCAGAAACAAAAACTGTAACAAAAATGTTATCTTACAGTTCGGTGCGTTATCAGCTTTTGTTTGTAGAGCCACACAGGAATCTCACTATGTGCTATTTTTCTAAGCTAGTAGCAACTATAGGACTCCTCCTGGGTCTCCGTAAGTGTGCAAACCTATTTTAGCAATTGCACATATTTACAATATTAGAATAGTCAAGATATATCTGGATTTACGTATCCAGTGTAGAATTCATTTTGTGATGACTTTCCAGTGGACTGCTGTGCCACCAAGATCTACCTCCGTCGACAAGTCGGACAGGGGAGCTTCTGTCAAAGAACATTCAGAAGATGCCTGAGTATTGCTCTATTTTTATTTACTTAATCTGTGTACATATAATCACACGTGTAAATTAACGCTCGTTTGATGCGTGCAATTCACAGGTTACTCCTCTATACAGAGAACTTCTGAGCACATTTATTGCTCTTTGGAGATGAATTATTGTCAAGCTCCTTAAACGAGAATGACACCTCAACAGCATTGTTTTTGTGCCCTGGTAACGGAGTTGTCGTTTTAGGGGTATGGTTTAGCATGTAAACACCAAATCTTGGGAGAATCCCACTATGTCACTCCAGGGAGAGTCCTTACAGAAGGAGTCAACTGTATTATATTTGTATTACATTTCCCTTACTGTGAGAGTCAAATGTGTAGCATGTACATACTGTACCTGCGCTTGTACTGCTACAGCGAGTATGTATATTTATCAGATCAAATGCCCGAAATTACACAAATATCCTTACAGTATGCAGATACTGTACTTTAAATACACATAATTTATCTACCTAACAATATCTCCTTGAAATTAAAAATTAGCTTACTTAATTACTTTACTTAAACTTAATTAAAAAGTCATTAAAAATTACATGTTGTTTTCAGACGAAATCAATCGTAACTCCACAGCCAGTGAGCGTGAGATATCCTGCGCTGATTTAGTAAAAAAACAACAAGGATGCTATCATTTAATACAAGGCTGGAGAAAGAAGACAACTGCAATGTATGTATGTATATGAGATCTATGAATGAAATTTGTTCCCCTTCAAAGAATTCTTGATTACAGTACACACTCACTACAGCAACACCCCTGAATGCCATGGAATTTGACTTTAATGTACCATTTAATGGAGTATTTCATTTCCAAGTAGACAAATCAGACTTTTGTGAAATGGGAATGTGTGGAAATACTGTATTTTTGCTCCTATGATGAGCAAATAAGTACATAAATTAAAATTAATTCTCAGATGTATGTACATTTTGATACTCGGGATATTTTTTATATTCATAGATATTCATAATTGAAAAAATCTGCTTATATGTTTTTATTAATTTCAAATGTGTTTATTTTGAGGATGTTGTTGTTGTATCGAGAGGATATAACACATCATTTTGTATAGCAATCATATTTTGGAGAGTAATTATTGTTTTTTTTAATCGAATTTTCAGCGGGTCTTTTTCCGTTATTCCATCAGTAGTAAATACAAAAATAGCAGCAAATTCAACGAGTGCTCCCAGCTCCGTGAAAAAATTCTCAAAGAGATGTATGCCAAGCAAGGACAAAAATCAGTGTCCACCATAAATATGCAAAAATAAATGCAGAATAGTAAAACAAGGTGAAACTACCGTGCATTTATGGTAAAAATGTTCTTAAGCTGTCCTATTTATTGTCTATTGTCTAAAAAAAATACCATGGTTAGTACATTAAATCATTATTGTAGAAACTAAGAATTAATAATGGTTGGGTTCTAAAGGCGAGTACAAATTATTACGTTGAATTCTGACTGAAAGCAGTAATTGCGATGAAACGACTATCTACAGTATGTAAGCTCTTAGCTATTAAATTAAAACTAATTATAGTTTTACAGATCCTCCCAGTATAGATATTCCCCTATCACATATATATCTCTATGGATATATTATGTTAAATTGTTTCTGAGAGAATAAAAAATGTTGAAATTGCGACCACAAAACACGAAATACAAATCAAATCAGGTTAATAATGCTAATTATTATAACATTATGAAAACATCATCATCAGCAATAATGGCTCAGCGATCTTCATCTTCAAAGTCGTCAAAGTTCCAAGTGTTGCCACCGTCCCAATCCGGAGTTTCGTAGCCATCGCCATGGGAATCGAATACCTCATGATAGTCAAAATCAAAGTTATCTTTGAAATCCTCATCTTCGGCGTCTTCCCAAAAACAGTCACAATCCCAGTCCTTGCTTTCCTCCCAGTCATGAGAATCCAGGAATTTGACGACGGAAGGATCAGGAGACTGGAGATCCTCACAGCCACAACACCAGTCATTATCGCTCATTTCATCGTCGGCCTCGTACTTGTTAACATAACCTTCGTACTTGTTAAAGTCATCTTCGAAGTTCTCCTCATCAGAGGAGCACTCACATGGGTCACCCAAATCTGGCTCCTCCTCCTTCTCCTTCCCCTCACAATGTTTACTGCTCCGAGGTCGATAGGCAGATTTGGACGGGAGGTCCACCGTGGAATGAGTGATCACAAAGCCTGTCGAAACATAATTAGTATCACTGGGTTTACATGTACAGTCAACGTATAGTCGTCATTTACTAGACAAACTCATCAGTCAATATAAACTAACTTTACAATATTAGCATCGATTTGCATCGTCGAGCTCAATAATAATTCAAAACACCTAATTTTCATTTCTATTATTACAAAGGCTCAATTCACATCGGAAGACACTTAGTAATACGAATATATTATACAAATCTGACCATACCGACTCTTAGAGGTGTTATCGATGTAGATTTCGAATGACTGCCAATGCAAAGTCGTTGACCCACGTCGTGATCACTTCGCTTGGAAATGTTCGGACTCCCTTGAACATTTTCAACACTAAAAGCTGAGGACATCTGAAAATGCTTCTTGGATCCATCTTCGGTAATATGAATTTTGATGATTGAGTCTGAGTCCTTAAAATAAAAAGGGAAGAAAACACGGGCTAAATTAACTCTCCCCTTCACAAATAAATTAAATTCTTGTTAATAAATACTTCTATTACAACAATACACAGAATTCTAAAAATACTCATCAACTTCTAATCAATCCGAAGTTGAAGTCACTCTATGAGTTAATAATTTTCAAATAATCAAAGAAATAATTCAGATCAATCATATATAAATTAAAATAAATGTAAATTAAAATCTATATTATTTTCTGTAACTGTCAACAAACTTTATCAAGGAATACAAACTGTCTACAGAATTATATTAAATTGTACTCCTCCCTTTCTACCTCTCCGAAGACAAAATAAATAAATTTTAAACAATAATAATGTCTTACCTGTACACTCCAACTTCTAGTCTTGACCTTGTCCATTTTTGGAATTTCACCCATTATTTCAAAATGTAGAGTTTAATTTACTACTACTGGGGCAATGTGAAGCAAAAAACTCTGCTTGGCGTATACGGCGTTCGTTCTATGTGGAGCAATTTTTTTGATTACTTGAGTTGAACTGGAAATATATGTCAATGAGGAGGCTCTTTACCCAAGGCTGTGTTCCAATTGCAACGAATCCACAGTGAGTAGTTACGAGCGTCTTTGAAAAACTGACCATTGGTAAACAAAATGTCCTTAGGCATTCCAATAAGAAAAAAAAGCAGTATAGTTATAGATAAATTTAAAGTTTTGAATATTCGGATCCTTATTACGTCTTTTGTAAATATTCTGACAGGGACAGACGGTATTTTGTATTTTGAAGGGTAGCTATTTAAAATTGCAAAGTAATAATTATGTAGGAAATGGAAATCGGAAGTCGAAGCTGGGAGGCTATTAGTAAGCCTCCAGATCTTTTTGTAGAAACAAAAAATAACTGCAAATACATTGTACAAAAGTTGATGTGAATTTTCGGAAACATTAACATTACAGACGTATGTATGTATGCATGTACATATCTATAATCTTCTGCTGGTCCGAAAGAGAATTTTTTTAATGTTTATTTGGAAATATAATCTACAAGAATCGGGACTACAAAGTGAAGGAAAATCCTAAGAATATGATTTTGCATAAAATGGTAGTAAGCGTAGTGGTAAAAACATCCTTTATTCATAAACATATTCTTTTACTTTTGAAACTCATAGTAAGCGTCGTTTATTTATTATGTACAGGCTGAATTTCTTAGTCCCGTCTAGAATCCATCCTGGGCTTGGTTTTTTATTATTTATCGTTAAAGCACAATTGTGTGCAGTGGATTGAATTATCCTTTCATTTCCTGCTTCACTAGTACTATATGATCTCATCACGTGAGCCATTCATTGACTCAGATGAGAATACAGTAGAAGAAGAATTCAGTAGAAGTATGCTGTTGCTCCTAACGATTTGAACAAATATACACTGCAGCTAATTTGTATACTAAATATATTAATAGAAAATGCGTTGAAACTTTGTGGCGCTCCATGGGATTTCTAACTAAATTGATAATGCATTTTTTGTACTTTCCTTCTGTGCTGTGGCTGTGTCTAAAATAATAGCAACGCAGCCTGACTTAAATTAAGTCATGTTTTTGTGGGAGAAGGAATATCGCGTTACCTCTTTATGTCCCATTGCATTCTTATAAGTTTTTCCCTTAACATTTTAGGAAATAGTTGCATGAGTGTACTTACTTTAACGGGTGAGAGAATGTCTTTTATGCAACTTTGATAGGAACATGGATGTTAAAAAGCGATCGCGCAATCAGCTAAAGCAGTAACAAATTATTCGAATCTTATCTAAACCCGTAATTTCTATTTTGAATGCATATTACTCATAATTATATATTTTTGGAGCGGAATCAATGAGGAAAAATAATTCGGTAAGAAATTCTAGGGATGTCCTTATCTAGTTATATATAGACCCTTCGGAAATTGGTTGGAGGCAGACAGTTTTGTTTCCACCGTTTTGATTGTGAGTAACAGACACTACTATAAAAACAATTAATGCCATTTAAGCAACTGAAATTTTAGTACTGGAGTCTAGTACAGGGATATGATCTTAAGATTTACAATCATTAATTTTAAGTTGACCCGTAATTATCGAAAAGGTTTGTTGTGCCAGAAAGAGCAAGTTATTGCCTTGGTCGTAATTTGTGTTATTTGAAATCGATATATGCAATTTTGTATACCCAAAATCAACAATGACGGTCTGGAAAATCCCCATAGCTGTCTTCCTAGCCCTGGCATTTGTAAATAAGGTCGAAGGCTCTGATAATTTCACGGAAGAAAATTCTTGCTCTTCTTCCGCTTGCGTGCAAATTGGTAAACTAGATACGTATTACATCTCATTTTCTGTAGCATCCATACAATGTTCAATATATTAGCTTACAAGCTGACTTGTACATTTTAATGTTGAAGGGGAAGAAATTCTGGCGTCAATGGATTCGACGGGTAGTCCATGTGAGAATTTTTACAACTATGCCTGTGGGAATTGGTCTTCCGGGACGGGATCAAACACCAGGAATACGTTTGACGAACTAGAACATGTACTCTTAGAGCGTTTTAAAGGTAGGGAAATGCAAAATATCGATTTTTCATGCCGTTAATTATGACGATGTTGAATACCGTTGTAACCTGGTCATACATTTTAAGCAATGTTATCCTCATCTGGGAGCACTTCACAAAACCAACACGTTCGGAAGGCCAGGCTCTTTTACCGAAATTGTGCCGACACAGGTACATACATATATGTATTTAAATATTCGATATGTTCATTGAAATGGGGAATTAAAACGAATCTTTGAAGAATCAGAAAAAGTTCGAATAATATAAATATTCAGAAAAGAATTATTTCAAAAAAAAAATCTTAAAGCTTGTTGAAATTTTAAGATTTCTTCCGACACTTCAAAGAATTTTAATGATCTTGCAATATAAGAACTCATGCAGCTTGGGATTATAAATTCTAGATCGATTAAATTTGACGGGCTTGAAATATTTACTAAATACCATTGAGAAGAACGGAGGTTGGCCTTTAATGGAGTTGGAAAGATGGAGTAAGACTAAATTCGACCTGGCTCAGGTAATTGTCAATACAAGAGGGATTTTCGGTCAAGGAAAGTTTAACCCTTATAATTCCGAAGGGCTGCTCTTTGCTATTTTCCCAGTCGTAAAGGAAAACAACAAGAAATACTGGCTCGTAAAATAAAAATTCTTTCTTCATCTCTTATTTTAAAAGTTACATATAATTTATGTATAATGAAATTGACGAAAAGTAATTTCTGAGTTTTTTGAAGGTCCAGCCCCCAAAATTTTTCTTATCTCATCAATACCTTCATGAGAATGCAAATCAGCCAGAAAAATTCCAAGCCTATGAGAACTATGTATGGAGGGTAGTGTCAGCATTGCACAACTCCAGGAAACAACAGCCCTTGAAGGAAACATTGGTGCGAGCCAAAATTAAGGAGATGATTGAATTTGAAGTGAAACTGGCGGAGTTTGTTGAAAATGAAAATTTCTTGAATTCGAAATCCAAAAGGTTTTTTCATATCAAAAAATTTTACTTGCACTTCCCACGGGTAAGTTTAAATTGTGCACGGAGAGAAGCTCAACAAACATATGCGTTAACTAAAATAGTAAAAACTTTGGCAAATTTTAAGCCTCTGTATATTTGAAACAAAAAAGGTTTTTGAAGATTCTAAAACATTGTATGGAAATTTCATTGGTTTTTAGCATGCATTCCGGAAACTCGTTGAGATAGTTGGAAAAAATCATGAGATTGATCCAGATCATGAGATTTATTTACTTCAAGTAAAATATTTTGAAAATCTGAAAATTTTGCTCAAATCAACTCCAATGGAAAGGATTGCCAACTATGTTCAATGGAGGATCGTATCAAAACTACTCTCAGAAACAACGGATGAAATGCGGGAAATCCAGGCTGCGTATTTTCGAGATTCTCATCATTACACTAGACAGAGGTATATACGATGCTTGTTTTAAAACAAATTATGTCTTGACAAATATGAAAAATTCGATATGAAATTCTTATTTTTGTTCTAAATTCTTATTGTAAAATGCTCTATGTAAATCATTAGATCAGAGAGTTGTGCAGAAATTGGAGGTACCCTTCTCAACGGGCACAAATATTCTCATTGGGGGTTCGCCCTTGCAGAAACGTACCGCCAGGAATATGTGCAACCAGATGATATCCAAATGGTAAAGGCATTTGTTCCATTCCTGAGAATATAGAAAACGTTTGTCGCAATTTTAAAACCCCTGTTCTTATTTTGCAGGTGAACGACACAATCCAAGTTGTACAGGAGGCTTTCTCTGATTATATTAACGAGCAGACGACAGGTTTAATAGAGCAGTCGCTTTACTCTGAAGTAAGCTTGTTTTTGTTACTTTAGTGTCAAATGATTGTAATTAATTATTCAAGTTCAAAAATGTGTGTGTCGAAGTATATATATTTATAGAGTCTTCCAAAAAAAAGACGATTTAATCCCATTCAGCCATCCGCTACCCATTTTGCAAAATTTTCAAACTATTCAACTGCTACAATTTCAACACATTTAGCACTTGCCTGTAAATTGAGCTTACTGCTTGTAACGTATGCTACGGTTTTGAATCGACTTCTTTAAAAATAAAATCCTCTTAATGCAGATAATAGAAACAGTCACTGCTAGAATTGGTTTCCCCGAGTGGGTATTTCATCCCTCAGAGCTGGACGAGTTCTATCGAGATGTAAGATATGAGCCCTATTATTAATACCTAAAATCAATAGGCCCTTATGTTTAACCTTAAAAATGTATATGTGATAATCCCATTTACGTGAAAAAATCTCGGATTTGTGGGATTTCATGCGTTTCAATATAGCTCATCCTGGAAGGCCAGAATCATTTGACGGACCACATAAAATTCCTCAACTGGCAGTTTGACAAAAATATGGATTTATTTTGGACTGGTTCGGGTGACCTCAAGTAAAATTCATAGACCAATTTTGTATAAACCAATTATTGCAGCCGTAACTGTAATAATTCTAACACTGTATTATTTACTTTTTTATAATTATTTAATGCTGTAAGCACACTTTAAAAAAAATGCAGATGGATTGACAACCCCTTGTCCTCCATCGCTCATTACGACCCATTGGTACATTCTATTGGTAATATGATTTTTTGGGTTTTAAATTGGCTTAAAACAAAGTGCGGGGTACATGAGACCTTTAAAGCATCTCCCATCTCCCCTAGCCCATACACATAGAGGTGGTACAAAATGTTTCATGCTACAATTTTTAGAATATTTTTAAAACTTTTTACAAATTTGGTCAAAGTGGAATTCATGATTTTGTTGTGAAAACTAAACTTTTAAAATTGTTAATTTTCAAATCATTTTTTAAATCATCGATTGACTTGGCTCTCGTTTGGGAGAAATTTCTTCAGCTTTTCAAGGAGCTATCAAACAGATCCTTGGGCGGAGAATAATGGGCAAAAATACAGAATAAGTTTTGTGATTTTTAAGATCAAGGAAGAGAAATAAGGGACAGAAAGAATTTCAGATGTTGACATTTTGACATGGATGCTTTCTGGTGTTCATAAAATTTTTTAGAACTCTTGAGTGCGGCTTGTAGCAAATTTCACACGGATTCAAGTTTCGAAAACTTGAATGGCTTCTTTAAGAGGAGGGCTAGCGGTTTGAACCAAATGTAAAAAATATGCTAAAACATGGGAAATTATATTTTTGTTTTTATTGTGCAATTTTATATGTACTAGTCAGATTGCTAAAGGTTTCCTCGCCCCTTTATATAGGGTAAAGTTTTTAAATAAATCTGCTGTATTCTCATAAATAAAAGATACTCAATTTTTGACAGTAATAACCCAGGGATTTCTGGCTCCACCCCTTTACGTTCATGGCACCCCAATGTAAGCGACAAATTTTGTTTCCAGTAAAGCTTGAATCGTGTCTTTTAAGGAACTAGCTGATCCCAGTGTATTTCACATTACGATGTAGGTTCCTTCAACTCCCAAAACTGGGGGGACTTGTCGGGAAAGAATTTACAAAAGGGATTGTTCATGTTTCCGGTAGAACATACTTTTATATCATTTCTATAATTTTGGTCTCAAAATAATTATGAATACGTCTCCTAAGAAAAATTCAAAGCTAAATTGAACAAACCGTTTTTGAATTTTAAGAAACAATGTTTGCAAGCTTGGTGCAAGTTTTCAGTAAGATATTAACGCATATCAGACAACAGATGAGCTGTGCTGACGCAAATTACCAAACCAAGAACGTCAGCTATGATGGGGTGGGACATACAGCAGCAGTTCTGAACGATTTTGCTGACATTGCTGGATTTAATTTGGCTTATGCGGCTTTTAAAAAATTGGGGGATCCACCCTTATCACCAATGGGGTTAGAATATTTGAGTGCGGACCAGTTCTTTTTTCTTTCATTTGCTCAGGTTTGCAAAATTATAATTTACAATAATTATTTCCCATGTGGTTGATAGTTCTTCGGAAATTTACTACTACATATGTTCCTGTTTTTTTAGACTTGGTGTGAGGATTTGAAAACCAATTCTGGGCTAATGCTAAACCGTGGACCTTACAAATCGGGTATGGATCGTGTCAATCAAGTTTTACAAAATTCCAAGGAATTTTCCGATTCATGGCAATGTCCCAAGGATTCATTTATGAATCCTAGTATGAAATGCTTTCCATGGAAAACTGTGTCTTCGGCTGAGCAGGAAGAATTTAATCAAAATCAAATGGTATGGGTTTTTAAAAATTCTTTCCAGTGAAACGGAATACCTTTTGTTCTTGTCATTTTTGTTGTTAAGAATGAACAAGTAAAGTTGGGATTTGGTCTAAAATCGTTAAATCGGCAGAACTCATTTCATTAGAATACCACAGAACTTGACAATCAAAATGCAAGCATTACATATAGCGAATAAAAGATTTTCATGTAAATTTCACATGCAATATTTTAACGTATGTAAACATCATGAACGTAGTTGAACTAAATATGCAGAAATTTATAACTACACATTTAGTACTCATGGGAAAGAAAGGATTAAGAGTTAATAGGAGTTATTTTTTATTCGGACTGTCTCCAAGTAAAAATGATGACTTACTATATGTGGAAGTAAATCTAAATTTTGAAACTATTCTAATGGTACTTTGTAATCATATTTTGCAACTTAATTTGAGCCTAAAAAAAAAGTGCTGTTTTTTGAGGAAATTTGGACAAAAGTGGAGCACATACCAACCTTGGGAAAAATTCAGTCATAGAAGTGAAAGTGAGGAAGATTTGAAGAATTTTAAATTGAGACCTGAAGGATAAGACCTCAGTTGTGTTGAAATTCAGATGTAATCTGTAGGTATTCCACTCAGATCCCTAAAAATAGATATTGTGAATAAAATTTGGGTGACGAGTGATACTACTGACGCAACACAGGAAATCATTTAAATCAGCATTGTGTTTCTATCTATAACTGTTACAACTGCAAATTAGTCCGAAATTAATTATCAATTACTACTTACCCAAAATACTGTTGCAATGCTGTAAAGGAAGGACGGTCATTTTTGTTTGCACTCCAACATTTTAACAATACTTCGTAGCTACAGGAAAACATAATCATATACTGATATCATATTTAAAATAATATTATTTTCTTGTTGAATTAATACAAATTATCACATTAAAGTAATGCATGGATTGGCACATTGCACAATTATTATGTTTGCAAAAATAGCTCCAGAGAAACATTCCAACAGACAGGGTGTCCCAAAAATCCTTGTTGTCTCTCTAGCTGTTATCAAGGACGCAGACACAAAATATTCGCTCCTCCATTTTCTATTAGATTATTATCTCGATTTTCTAAAATTTGTTTCAGTGGCTAAAGTAAATATTTGGGGTCAGAGTGTTCAAAAACGTCAAGTATAGCCGGATTTTAATTTGCTTTTTTAAAAATAAGTAATTCTGTTGGAAACTGTTCTGTGGTAGATTAGAACAAGAAGCATGATTGGAAGAAATTAAGCCTCACACACGTCGGGATCGAAAATGCAGATCATGCGGATGATGAGGGGAATTACTTTAATTGATACACCATTCATTCCAAACTTTTGAACGAATTAAATCACAAAAAAGACACAATATTTGCCTGCAAGAATTTTCAGATTTTCAGAATTAAAAACGTCTGAATTTCCGTCACATTTGAACTCTTATGACCTCAAATGTGGATACGATCAAGATCAATAAAACAAAGATTAAAAAATCTGAATAATTTTCCAAAAAACGGGACAGCTGAATTTTTTATATTGCCTTGGTGTCACCTATAACTACAGTTACTACATTTATGTGCATTATCAAAAGGTAACCGTATTTATACATACATTTCATCCCCCCCAATTTCCAGTCTTCTCAGTCTGAGCCCACTCTCAAGCTGTTTGACGAAATCTGAACTGCAGTTGATAAACTCGTTGTAAGGAACTTGTCCAAAGGTAAATATTTCCCAGGCAGTGATCCCAAATGACCAGACATCGGATTTGTGGGAAAATTCTTGAAACTTCAGAGACTCTAGGGCTAACCATCTCCAAGGAATCTTTCCCTAGAACAGATTGTATAATTAGCATGTATTTTTAACACAGTATTAAAAACACTATCAGAAATTATAATCAGAATAGGTAACAACTAATATTACTATAAGGTTACAGTAAACAACGGTAATCACTTCTGTTTCTAAATAACCTTCACTTAAAGGTCCAAGTTATAACTCTTACCCGTGTTTTTTTCCGGTAAAGGGGGTTTTCATAAAGACGCTTGGAGAGACCAAAATCGGATATTTTTATCTTGTCGTTGTCAAAGACAAGAATGTTGCGGGCTGCTAAATCCCCATGAATGACCTTAATTACAGGAAATTAAATCTTCAATCACAATAAGCACGGATATGTGTGCAAACAAAATTTTAACGGCGAAGAAGCAAAAATGTTTAGTATATTTCCCTTTAAAGGCAAAGTGGTCTATACAGGAAATTTTGCATAAAGGTAAACTAAAGTTAAGTGAAAGCCTCTCTCAAGGCAAAATGAAGTAGGTCAATGTAGTGAAATATATGATGCAAGTAAATCATTTTGCTCTTAGAAAAAATGCCTGCAAGCAAAAGAATTACATATGTAGACCATTTTGCTTTTCATCGAAAATATAGTGCAGTTCGCCTCTTCACCGTCGATGCAGTCGTATAATAACTCCTAATTAAATGTCAACTGAGGGCTAACATTTCAGCATTCAAATTGTTGTCTCCGACAAAAAGTGAACAAAAAATTTACAATTAATAATTACTACAAAATAAAATGTGTAATCTATATTTACTCTAGTATGGAATAAATACAACCTTGAGTTCTTCTAAATACTTCATAGCACAAGCTATCTGTTGACACCAGGAAATCAAAGTATGTGTCCATAGTTCATGATCGTATTTGTTGTTTTCGGAAATACTGAAATGTAATCCAAAAACAATCAAGGAAACTTCAAATAAGTGTATTTTGTCTATACGAGACTATCCCTTCTAACAAGGGGACCTTTTGCAGTGGAAAACACTGATCGAATCAAAACTTTTCGCGATGATAGGTTTTAGGTCAATGTCCACACCCGCACTAAAGTTCCTGCCATTTCGAGCTGGTTCCGCCGATAGAGGTCGCAAAATCTGAATTTCCTAACATGAGCAGTTCCTAGATGTTTTAAAATCTGTTTCGCCGTGCCAGATCCAGAATTGCGGTAACAAAAACGTACCTCAAAGTCAACATTTTTTAAAGTAATTTACTTTTGTTTCCTGCCAATATTTTTTCTCAATTATTTTGGTGCCCTGTTGTAGTAAACTACATTAGCTTACGAAACCAACGACATTTCAGCTGAGACAGGGGGACGGGGGACCCATATTGTTCTTGTTAGGAAATTCAGATTTCCTGACCTCTATCCCCGGAACCGGATCAAACTGGCAGGAACTTTAGTGCGGGTGTGGAAATTGGGCCTAAGACCTATCATCGCAAATAGTTTTGATTCGATCTGGATTTTCCACCCCGAGAGGTTCACTTGTAAGAGCATTGTCTTCATAGAAACAGAAATATTTAGACACAATTTCTTCCAACGCAATGTTAATGTTTGTCCTAATACATATATGTGTATGCAATTACAAGTGTCAAATCTTTCAGTCTTCTGGAATACCCTTCTAAATATAGTTTATTATGGACAGTCTTACTATAAACAGTGTTAACGTCAAAATTTATATTTAATTTCAACAACTCACTGAATGTCATTTCTCTGCTGGAAATTTCTCAAATACTCTCGCAGGTTTCCTTTTGAGCTAAGCTCCAGGACGATCCAAATCTCTTCTGAAAATTGTTAAAACCACAACTTGATAATAAACGTTTTTGGAATATATATAATTACTTGCAAACGAAAATAATTAGGATACTTAACTACTCACTCTTTTGTATATTGCTAGTTTCAGCACCCAAGAATTTGATAATATTCGGATGCTCTCCAATGTAATCCATAATCTTGACTTCTTCCAAAATGGCCTTAAACATTTCAATGTCAGCCGATGGCTTTACTGTCTTCACTGCCACAACCAATCCATAAAAATCTCCTTTGTATACTAATCCGAATTCTCCTTTTCCCAATAAGGATCTAAAATCTATTGGGAGTAAATAAGTGAATTAATTTATACAAATATAATTAAATTTATCAAATCATAGTGTTCATGAACATTCCATAAGGCTGAAGTTTAAACTTAAGTCAATGGAAATAATGCATACAAGTTACCTATAGTGATATCAGAACTATTAATAATTTTTGTAAAAGGTCTCGCAATAATGTCTTCCAAGCCGGCAATTTGGTTCCCACCCTTCTCTTTATCCAGGTTAGAACAATTCCCTTCAAAGAACTGATTTACTTCATCCGGGGTGAGATTTCGAAGCTTTCCCTGTGAGAAATATTGGACATAATCAAAAATATGAAATACTACCCGAGTAGAAATTTTGGTCAGTGCACAGTTATTAGTACGTTAAAAATTGACGTCAATTGGTCCGAGCAACGTCCAGTTGTGACGTCCAGCTGAATACAATATGTCCGCTTTGACAACGACAGCTGAACGTCAGATACTTACGAAAATATTACTTTAAAACAGGACGTCTGGTTTACGCCAAATATCGTCGTTTAGGCAATGCAATTTATGGTCGCCATTTCACCTAGGCTAAAATATTGTTTACTGATTAAATTCTATCACAAAAAAATAAATAAGTAGTGCATTTCATTTTCCCTCCAGATAATCATTCATAGGTATTTAACCAGTATTCTTCAGTCCTAATTCCTAATTCCAGATCTCATTTTCTGCCCCCTCCAAACGGAAAAATGAAATCTGAAAATAACAGAAATATTTATTTTGCATTATATATTTATTTGTAACTTAAAACAAGGCACAACAATTAATTACCTACTTTTTTAAAAAACTAAATATTATTTTGCAACTAAATATTATTTAAATCACTGTATTTATTCACAACTTATTTTTTATTTGTCCTTGTGCATGCAACTGGTAACTGATAGAAGTTGATTACTGGTAGGTATATATACGTAATAGTATTGGTAGCACTTTAAATTATTATTATTGCTCAAAGTTGGCAGCTATTTGAAGCTATAATAATTATTTTTGAGAATAATTAAAAATTACAATTTCATAACTTATTCACCATTAATAACATCACAACAACTACGTCCTTAACTACATTCACTTCTTACCTTTGATATACAGTATACAAAAGTATGTACATATTTAAATCTAAAATTGTAATATCTGTAAGTTGCTGCGGAAATGATACACGACTTGTATTTTAATTTAGAATAATAATTTAATTTGCTTACCTGAAAAAATTTACAAACGGAACTGCCAAGCGTTGACTGTTAGAACGTTAGAAGTTAGAGCGAAGTGATAAATGAGACGTCATTTAAAGTTTGAACTTGGAGCTTATATTATAAGCTTGTATTATAAACTTGGATAAACAGCGCTCTCATCCTCAGCCAGTTTGTAAATACGCATGTGCCGAGTTTACCATGTTTGACCTAAATTTAACGTTATAATAACGACCGGGTTGACGTAAGGTGTGTATAGGCGGGAAGTGCTAGAATCTATTGATATTTACGTCAGGCTCACGTAAATATAGCCTTCGGTATAGTTACTGTCGTTATATGCCCGGAATTTTACGTTAACGAAACGTTATGAATGTTCTATTAATTAACGTTAGAACTTGATTTTCAAAGAACGCTGTTCTTTTCATTGCAAATTATGTTCATATTTGTGATAGTCACATTGACGTTCATGGGACATCCCATATATGACCGAAAATTTGAGTTTAGTCAATTTAACGTCAACTAATGTCAATTACCATATCCAGACGTTCATCTAACCAACCATTTCTACTCGGGATATGTTCATATTTGTGATAGTCACATTGACGTTCATGGGACATCCCATATATGACCGAAAATTTGAGTTTAGTCAATTTAACGTCAACTAATGTCAATTACCATATCCAGACGTTCATCTAACCAACCATTTCTACTCGGGTACATTACTTAATCGTGTCATTTGGAAAATATTTTTCCACAAGCCCACATTCGGATTTATGGCCGGGGACGAGTATTTATTATTGGTATTATTTTTAAAATACTAATTATTACTACCTTTGCTTGTCTGTACTTAAAGATGACAAGAGTTAGAAGAGCAGTCAGGACAATTAAAAGGAAACTTGCACCTACGATGGGAACCCTTATGTCCATAGATTTTTCTGAAAATAAATACCTCCTTTGCTAGCCACATTCAGAGACATATAATTTCCGGCTTGATAGCTTACGAATCATACATTACAGTTCCATGGTTCATACCCCAAAACCCATCAGAAATTCCAATCTAAAACTACAGTTTGACGATCCATCACTTGTCACAAATAGGTTATATCAATTAATTTTATTCTGTATCAAATCGGGAAGCAGTCAGTGTAATACAGCTGAATCATGTACACTAAATAAAGTAAATGATTTAAATTTGATTAACCATGAAAATATTTTTTGCCAGATAGAGAAAGGGGATTTAATTTTTGAGCAATACGAAATGTCGATTTTGAAGGTAAAACTAATGGTTTTCAGGGATATCACATTTTTGAAGCTTTAACGCATATTTAACACACGTAGCTGATAGTTAGTTACCCGTAAACGGAGCAAATTCTGTAGTCGCATTCCACCATTCACTTGTGATTTGCTGTGGGGCGAAACAAGTAATGGCTCTGTATTGTGGTTTCATATACAATTCCACTGTCACTTGTAAAATTGACATTGAATCCATTGCGTTCAGGTTCAGTTTTCTAGAGTGGCTGTTGTTTGCTATAAATGTTTTTAGAAAAGTAGCAGTTTACACTTACAATTAGTTTTAATGAAAATTTCGTGATTCATGAGTGAGCATCGTATTATTTATACAAATACTGATGAACATTTTGTAATCATTTATTAATGATTTGCTATATTTTGAGGAATAAAAAACTGCTTTACAAATATCCGGGTCCTCCGTATTTAGCAGCTCATAGTTCCCGTTGTCTAATTTGACAGCAAATTTGACAATGGGCTTCAAAAAATAAGTGACGATCAGGCAAGAGATTTCGTGAGTTGTATTTGTGGAGACCTTGACACCCCCTCCGCTTATTCTGATCACTGCGTCAGAGGGAACCAAAGTAGGAAGAATATCTGAAAATAACAATATAAAAATGATGCTATGAAACGTTATTTGCTAGTTGTAATTTTTCTCTTCATAAAAGCATGCCACTATATGCATATGCTTATTTTGAGGCTGGTCTTAAAGGTAACTCTAAATTTTTCACTAATTTCCGACCCCTTTCTCGTAAAAGCTAAAAGGACATAATGTTTCTTGACACTCCGTATTTGTATGTTATTACTCACACATTTCCTCATCTAAGCCATGGAAGAAAAATCTGGCAAGACCAAAGTCATACAAATTCCATTCCTTTAAATCAATTCTTGTGAAGCAGTGGACCTCCCCATACATCGGAATATCTTTTGGCGAACACATCTTGGAAAGTCCAGTCTGGATTATGGTTTCATTCCTCTTCCCATTATGAGGCATGCATGGAATACCGTCTTTAGGGCGGTTCCGCCGTTCCACTTCACATGATCGACTAGATTCACATTTTTGAGACTCCTGCATCAATTCGCCCCCTTTCGATTCGATAAATATTTGATTATTTTCGGACTGGGCCTTCATTCCGCATCGGAATGGCCAAGCTGAGTTTCGAGTGTCCTCAATGACAACAATTGGATAGTCCAAGTCTGCGGAAGTAAAATGCATACAATTTTTTAAATCCTTTTCCGGGTAAATATAAAATGTGCTTCCTCTTAAAAGCACTCCTAAAATTTGCAACATCCGATTCCGTACATTGCATTCTTTACTCGCTATAAGTAGGTGGTAGGTTTTAGTTTCGTCTTTCTCTACATTGAAATACTGATAATTGAAATACATTTATACGTAAACTATTAAAACATCCAAAAACCACAGCTTTACTACCGTTTTTTGGACCACTGTGACCGCAATGTTTGACCTGCGTCAATGAAACAAACGTTGAAAAATCTGGAAATCTGGGCTAATGTGCTCCCCTTCAAAGTTTCTAAAGAAAACTGTATTGAAATATGCAATTGAACAACAACGCTGTGCACGACATCTATTGGCTGGCAGTGCAGAAACGTTCGTACTGCGACCTATGTTTGTTGCGCCATTTGCCGGATGCAAGTAATTATTTACAATAGGACCTCTAATAATTTCCTACGGTTAAACGGAGAACCTGGTCTCCTTCAAAATCCCTAAACTTCTGACTAGGCTGGCATCATGACACGTTCATCATTAAAAAAATCGTGTCACGTCTCCCTAACAAATTTAATACCTAGTGGCTCAACTGTGATGTATGAATACTCCACTTGACATCTGAAGGTAGTACTCTTCCAAGTTGAGTAATTCTCAGGATCTGCCTCTTTCCGGAAAACAAAACCAAATTGGGGATTCCATTCGAAATTCTCCTCACTCTCCATTGGGAGCCGAACGTAGTTGTCCTGTATGTGAATAAATTCAGAAGTTTCAGAATCAGAAAGTCTTAAGTTAGTAGAGATTTATAGAATATGGGCATACAAGGGCTTCTGTAAAAAGTCATTTAGGAATAAAATGTTGGAAATGATTGACTATAACTTTATGAAATGAATCACCAACATTTAGCTTGTATTTTAAAACAGCATTATCTTCATGGTTTCGAACTGGACATGGTAAAAGAATCAACGGCCAGTTTTCCATACCCCCTTGCCACCTGATCCATTTTGGGTCTGCGGTTAGCCATTGAAGAAGATTAGCTCGTGTTCCACTGAGTTCAATCGTTCTCACGTTGTCCTCGTAATTATTCATGAACGGGCCATCAATTTCAAAATCTTCAGCTACTATAATAATAATCTTCTTTAGATTCTGACGGATGAATGTATACGAACGGATATAATACATGTGCAAACCGGCATATGTCCATTTATTTCGAAATTCGTTTAGTGTCATAATATACACGCATAAGCAAGGATCATTCATGGGTAAAATCCTAAGGGTCAAGTATCATCGGAAATGTGTTCAATAATTTGGTCAAAAATTGCATAGTAGTATTACAGTAATATAAATATAATCTGTAGTTTTTGTTTTCCCCTGTAAACTTTTGAAAATGTACTAACGCCGGTTTGCATCTCACGTTTTCATATGTACATATTCACCTCCTAAATCTATGCATTCGGGAAGCTTATTTATAGGTATACCTTACATAAAGCTTTATTGAGGTTTTAAAGAAAAAATTATTTAGGAACCAAATGTATTTGAAACTGATTTGGAGTCATAGATATATAGGAAGCTAGACAGACCGTTGAAAGTTACAGAAGAAACAAAGTTTCAGCAAAATAAATTTTGGGAACCAAAGGAAAGAAGAAACGTCTAAGTCACACCCATAATTGTGTTAATTATCAAATTGCAATTTAATACAAATTACTAATTCTTATATGAATGTTTAAAGAATTTCTTTTTCTTGAGCCCTATATTATATTTGAAGATCTGAACTGAAACATTGATTATAAAATCTTCCCAAATTATTAACAAATTGGTCTTTAAAAACAATTGTCCCAAATATCCTTTAGTCTGGGAACGTCCAAACTCATTAAATTTTAAAAGCTATTTTTATATGCACTGACGTGTGAGGAGATTATGCGCAATCATAAATTAAGTAATTAAAAACAACGTACCCTCCATCTTGTGACAATAGGAGTCATACGTTGAGAATATATCCGGATGGTTAACATTTATGCATTTAACAAGAACTTCACAGGTCCAACTAAAGGAAACCACTGACTCGTAGGTGAAATTAAGACCGTTCAACGTCTCACTGGTCTTCAATGGATTTTGAAATTGTTGGCTGTCGGGTCCCCAGAAGTGTTTCTAAAATAGGATACAAAAATCTTTAATAAAACCTGTTTCACCGACTCCAATCTCATATGAGTGCATGAGAGAAATTGTGAAAAACATATCTTCCATATTGTACCAAATTTCTTGCAGTTTTTCTAAGATTATTTTGAATGGTGTAGATCACTATTTGTGGTCACTGTGGTAACAGGGTTAAAAACAGGTGTCACAAATATTAGTTTTCTATAAGCAAAATTTAAAAACAAGTAGCAACTATACTTATTATCAACTAGGCATGTTCATATCGTTCGATTTTAAAATATCGTTCATATCGTTATCGTTCTCTGAAAAATTACCGATAACGATATCGAGGAACGATATAACGATATATCACGTTGTGGCTTCTGGCATTATTTAACGAAAATTAATGAAACTTTAATTTCGTGTACAAGCTAATTATTATTACTAAGGCTCCTTATGAACCAAATTTTCAACTAAAATTAGCACAGATTACATTTTATTCCAAATACATGAGTCAAAAAGACATTGAGTTGAAAATATGTACAACTTGAAGCATTTCAAAGATAATAATGCAAGGCATCAGCTATCGATTCGATTCAGTAGTATTTCGATTCGATTTGCAGCAAAGCCAAATCGAATGATTTGATTTGGGTACTGAACTGAATCGAATCATTTCATGTGGATTGCAATTCAAACAATTCATCAAAACCGCTTCGGCTGCGCATGGGTACTTTTTTTCCGCATATTCAAAGTGCAAATACCACGTATACCACAACGTTTGTTATTTTAGCGTAGCTTTTACTATACCCTTTATAATATGTTTACGACACTCTAGTAACATAAGGAAAATTTTGTATTTTCCCACTTGAATCGTTCGATTTATGATTCAATTCGATTCACCGAGTGAATTGAATCGAATTGAATTGCTTTGGGGCACATTGAATCGAAAATTGGTTTTTCGATTCAATTCAAGCTTCAAATTGAATCAAATCGAAAAATTCGAATCAAATTGAATCGATCCGACCACTACATCAGCATCAGTAAGAAAACAATAAAACTACACATAATAATTACACCATAGAATTTCTGTTCATCATTACATTGTCAACTGACGCCCGAATTCGGATAACCTTATTTGGGAACTGAAGTCATTCAAGTTTCTAACTTTTTTGAAGTTTTCGAACTAAAGTCAACAAATTAGCGAAAATCCAAAATTATAGTTGCACATCTTTATTCGGAAAAATGTTAAATCCTGTGTATTAGAATGACGGCCAGTTCATTAATTTCAACTGTTAAATGGATCAGGCATAAAATAAAAAAAATATTTTCAATATTTTTAGACCGAATTTGGTGCGGTATGACTTTATCCCCAAGTTTTGCTAGCATTTTTGTCAAAAAAATGTGCAATTCTTGTTATTACTCGCGAATGTACGATCAAATCATGTGACGATATATCGTCGGGAAACCCGGATAAAAATCGTGGTATATCGTTTCTAAAAAATGTACGATATGGACGATAATATCGTTATGAACATGCCTATTATCAACATCAAGTGTTTTGAATGTATGTACAGAGTAAAAATTTAAGTACCCCAAATGTAGTTTGAATGTACCACTTGATTGGAAATGGAGCTTTACACTTGAAAATGTACAAAGGTTTGTCGTCATTAGAAGTAACCCCTTCGATGAACCCTTGCCATGTGTAAGCTTTGTGTGTCTCGTCACTGTCCAATAGTTTGAAGTCCCCGTCCGTTATTGTCATGGAAACGACCGGTCGTTGGGAGTTTGCGATTTCCCAGTTTTCATACTTGAATTTTTCTTCCAGGACGGATTTGGAACTTGTGAGGGATTTTATTGTGATGAGGTAGAAAGCACTCCAAACTGTCGCTTTTAACAGCATTATCAATTATTATAAGTTTTGGGGAAAAAGATTTTCGAGAGCTGTTCTTAAATGCTAGGTCAGTCTTAAAACCGAAACTACTGGTAAAACATAGTCGGAGTTCCCCTTTTATGCGTGACTTGAAGACATTATAAATCCCAGATTACAGTAAATTTTGATAAGAAATCAAGTTTTGCATCTACTGACGTACGTTGACAAAATTAGCAGGAATTAATTAAAAATATACCGTGATAAAAAATGCCGGAGAGCAATTGCTCGTCAATTAATCTTCCAATAATTTCCCCTGTTGAATATCAAAGTGGAGTTTCCAGCTTAATGATAGCAATAATCTGCGGCTTTGCGTGGAAATAAAGTTTAAGTGTTGACAAAGTACATTTTCAAGGGGTTGTTTGAACAACCGAACTGGGTGACAATAATCAGTTTCCACCCCTACTCCATATTAAAGAGTCACTCATAAAATATTTGCTTCCTCCGGTTTATAGTAAATTCATTTCCAAATTTTAAAAAATTTACTCCATTGATCTGCGTCAATATTTGAGGTCACAGGATTTGGAAACATTACGGAAGGTCGGATTTTTTTCCGAATGTCAGTTTCTTCAGTTTTTGATTCTCACAGAAGCTTTTTTATTCGAACAATGTTTTGACGCTTGGTTGTAGGAAATTTTATGGACTGTCGACGGAGCTATTTGCTGTTGGTTTTTGCGTTGAGATTTCCGGATATGATCAGAAACGACAAGGAGCAAAGTTGGAGAAATTGAGGAGTGTATTTAAAAGAATATGCTCTGTAGCAGGAATTTCTCCTGTTGTGCTTTTATCCTTCAAGACTTACTCGTTACGAAAATATTTCAATTCGCTGGACTTGTAGAAAATTTTATTGGATTGATTTTCCTCAAATATCAACAGTCCATCTCAAAAATTGGAGCCACAGCATCCAAAAATGTGAAGGAAGCTTTAATTAAAGCAAATACATTTTGCACCCGATGACAATTTTGTAATTAATATGTTTAATATTTTTCCTCACATTTGGGGATGCTGGTGCCTCAAATTTCGTCGTAGTATATTAATATTAAAGGAAATCAATCCCAATGAAATTTGCTATATGCCCAGTGCTTTGAAATATTTTTGTAACGGGGCAGGCCTTCCATGATTCTGTAAAAGACAACATGAGAAATTCCTACCCCTCGTCATTTTCTGCGATTCGGCTCCTCAAGCACAGTTTCTCGGATCTTACTCTCCGCCATTTCTGGGCATGTTCACAATTCACAACGTAGAGATCCTTAATTAATAGCTTCATGAAAACCCCATTAAATTCCCTGCAAATAGAAGTCAACACATTTTTTGAAAAAGGATTGTGTGGGAATCCAAAAATGAAAAAACTGGCATTCTTAAAAAAACCCGACTTGGCTTGACGCTTCCCAACCCTCAAATATTGGCGCAGACCAATGCAGTAAATTGTAAAAAATCTGGAAAAGAATTTACTACAAAGTATGGCAAGCAAATATTTTATGAGTATGTGGGACAGGGGGATGGCAAATGATTATGGTCACTCTGAGCAGTCACATAAAGCAATCAATTGTATTTCAAGGGTTATTGTGAAAATAATGAGCTGAGGTTAGTATTTTCGTTTATTTGTGGATTGTGGTGGTCATTTCCCTTGTCCATTAATTGTTCATATTAACCACACTACAGCATTTGCGTCAATATAATAAATACATGAATATGTAAGTTAAAGTTTACTTTGTTGCAATATTTTTCTAAAAGCACGTCGAAATAAGTTTTAATCGTGCAAGTGTTCAGATAATAAATAAAACAATTTTTCCATATCATTCTGGGCCTGCACGACAAGTCATGCAAAATTATTCATAGTTTTTATTATCAGTTAGCAATATGAGTTAAAAATTGATCTGCTAATATGGTATATATCTATGTATGTACATGAAAAAAATCGTATTTGGTGTGGCTGCTCCAAATGGAACTGGTACAATTGAGGTTGATCCCTCCTTACTTACTCACGCCAAGCCAAACTATAAAATATAAATGAGTTCTCACATAAATAAAAGGGGAAAGCAAAAAGCTGGAAATCTACGGAGCTAAACTGGAATGTTACTTTTAATTTATTTTCGAAAGTTTGGAACACACAAACAAGAACATAGGAACTCTCTAAAAGGTTTTCTTTTACCAAAGTCTTCCCTCAATCGACTTCTTCAGAGACTTTTGTCTCTTTATCACCAACAGTTCTCCTGTCACACACAAACTCACACAGTGTAGAGAATTATTATTTCCTCTTGAAACTCTAAAATGCATGAAAAATAACCCCAAAATGTATTTAGTGACAAGTAAATACTTCTAGGAATATATTCAATTACGATTCATCCTTAACATGCAATAATTTCATACTAAAAGGGTGATTGCTGTAAGCGTTTACTTTTAAGATTCTTGTTCAAGATAATAGTACAGATTTCATTATGAGAGGAAAATATTACGCCTTCCCTAAAATCCTCCTGCAATTTCAAAAGCACGATCCAACTATGTATATCAGAACCAATACGAGTAGCAATGAACATAAGTTTGCATTTAATGGATGGATACTCACCCATGTTTCCAAATTACTGCGAACGATAATTTTTGTGTAGTGTCACCTACATTTTATGTCAATATGGGCTATGGCTTCCCAAAATAAATATTTACATTATGCACGCGTATTTATAATTACCCTCAATACCAATATAAGATAGTATTGGAACTGACTATTTTTAAAATACTGTAACTTTTTTCTCACCACTCTAATTTTATCTAATTTAGTATTTGTCAGCTGAACCCTTTCAACAAAATGCATGACTCCCTTCACTCCAGTAACTGGTTTGTCTCCAGCCAGTAGTCAGGAATAACTGCATTATTGTTACAAGTAATAATTGTTGAAGAATATTGGACAATGGGAAATTCGGACGAGCGTGGGCTTAGTTTGGAAGACCTTCTGGGCATTCATTTGGTAAATATTTTTCCAGAAATTGTTCCATAAAATTTTAAATAAAATCTGTGAGGTATCAATTATGACTAGAAGCAATTTCTTTGTGTAAAATTAAGCTGAGATGTGTCAGACATGATTTATAAATGTAACGCATTCCCTTAGGGCAAGATTTTTGATTGCAGTGATCAAATAGGAATGGGAAGGGACGTAACTAGATAAAAATGTAATAGGTTGTATTCAGGTAGATAATTTTTACAACAGATTTTTATAAAAATAATTTTTACCCCAAAGGTTGCCCACGAGATTTGGTTGAAGTTTTCCCTAAGCGATCTGCTGCAAGTCTCCCGTGTTAACAAACAGTGGTATTCAAGATCCAGAAGATACCTTGAAGGGAAATTTTGTTGCATCAATCTAAGTGCAAATCCTTGCGCTTCTTTAAAAACTGTAAATGATTTTTTGGAAACTGTAACCCACCCAATTTACAATGGAATCCGACATGAGCGGAAACTCTATGGAACTGCTCTGTGGACTAATAAATACTACCGGCCTTACTCCTGTAACGATGATTGTCTGCTCCGCCAGGATGGAGAGAATTTAAATGTCAGAGAAATATATTCGAACGTCTTCAACAAATTAAAATTCAACTTTGTTGCTTTCCGGGGTCTAAGGAACGAGGATTGTCCATTTATGAAATTCATCCGTCTCGTCCTGACCGAGAGAGCTCATGAGATTAAGGAGTTACATTTTACGGGCCTTTTATTCGATCGGGGCTCCGTGAATCTCAGAAGACATTGGGGAATCTCAAATCCGGATAATTGGTTCCCCAACTTGGTTACCCTCAAAATCCCTAAGCATGATATGGATCTTTCATTGGAGCTGATAGAATCGGCCCCAAACCTGAACAAGATTATTGGTTCGTTTGACAACTATTCGTACGAAGATTGGAGAGATCCGGACCGATATGTTCCAGCGAATAAACATTTTGCGATATCAAATGCGACTGCAATCGGAGCTGCTCATATTTCCCATCTGGTCACGGAGGTGAAGCCCAAAAACTTGGAAACAATTTGTCTCATTGCTACCCCGAGGCAGAACCGAGACAATTCCCACATCGAGAATTGTGTTCTGAAATTGAGCAATCTCATGTGTCATTCCTTGAGAAAAATCTCGTGCTCATTTTCAACATTAGCACTACTAGGGAATATTTCTGGGATCCCTCGATTTTATGTTCTCAAATCCATGGATTTGTTCAACGATTATGGACAAGCTAGCTTCAAAAAAGGACTCGGCTACTTGAAATCAATTACCTTCAAATATACCTTTCCGAATGTTAGGGAAGTTGCTATTCATGATGGAATTTGTTTTAAGCCGCCCTTGATGTATGAACCTGTCCAAGATTTCTGTTGTGCTTCTGTTACATCGATGCAGCTTGGCCAATGCAATTTGGATTGCATTCCAGTTATTTCAAGTATCTTTCCAAATGTGACAAGATTGCAACTCCATACAATCGGGGTGTTACAACATCTGTTGCAATTAAATTCCGACTGGGGGAATCTTGAAGAACTGGATTTTTGTTACTCTTTGGACAATATACGATTGGACCAATATTTCCGCCCCTGTGAATCATCATCAAGTCAGAATGACCTCCGTCGAATACAAAATGTCGACAACAACCTGGAAATTCATGCTCACACTAAAGGATACTCCTTCTTTAATAGAAAACGTGAGTTGATGTAAATGCCAGTGAATTTCACAAAATGTGTTCAGAATTTAAGACGATCCTAATTTTTTAAAACGTGCCAAATACGACACGCTACACTGCTTCATAATGTGTACATGCCAAGGTCCCTTAACTGAAATGTTACAACAGTATTTTTTGATTTTGTAGACCTTAAGAAAATATCAATTATTGGATCTCCGTCTTGGTTTCTGCCAAACCATGTACGAAAATTGATGGGTCCAGACTTCTTATCCCTGGAGACCGGAAGATCAATTACTCAAAACTTGCCCGGACTTTTAATCGAGCTGAAAGTGGAGCTAAATGAGTCTGTTCATTCCTCTGATGGTAAACTGCAGGCGCATTTGTGCTAAAATAATTTTTAATGGCCTCCGTTATTATAAGTATTACATGCAATTATGCGCTGCATATTAATCAAAAACAAATTATGTTTCTAGATTTCAATTTCAGTCACTTAATGACTATCGCGGACATTTCACAATCTTCCTCTGATGTCAAGCAAGGGAATCTTTCAGAGAATTTACTTCGAACCTGGAGCATTAGATTCAGATCTGCAAGCCATAGTTAACCACTACTCCAATCCTTTTTTTTCGACCTAATTCAGTGATTCATATAATATGATGATCAGAGCTATGCAGTATTTTCAAATACAGTATTTCAAAGTACGTATTTTCAGACCACAAAGTATTTAGTATTTTGTATTTCCAAATTGAGACGAAGTGGGCAAGTATTTTGTACTTAGTATTTTAAGAGCCAGTAAGTACAAAAGTATTTGGTATTTACTTACTCTCGTGACTCAATGACATGTGAAATGTATTTCAAATAAAGTATTTGGCTCAAAATACTTTTCACCTGTATGATTTCTGAATTTGACATTGTATGTAGTTTGTATGATGTGCAATATCTGAGAATTTCAATTTAGTATTGAAGTAACATACGTTGGAATGAATCCCTTTACTACATCACAAATTTTCAGGTTCTCGGTATTACATGTCGTCACTAAAGACGCAATATGGTTTGCGCGCGCATGCTTTTGTACGGCATAAACCATTTTGACTCTTCAACAACGATATTAAAAGACGCCAAAGACCGACTCGATTTAATTTTTATATACTATCTTTTTATAAAAATTATTCCAAAAATGCATTTCATTACCCATAAATAAAATTTCATGTTAATCTACATAACTGCATTGACAGTAAAAATGATTTAAATCATATTTATAATGGACTGACTTATTTGACAACAATTTGTTACTACACGTCTGATATGAAATCTTTGATGTGATTTTAGTTATCTGATTATGTTTTAAACGGTTGCTTCTTGACGCTTTTTGTGTTCTAGAAACCGAAAAGAGTGAGCATTAGGTGGGTATTTTAAGGCAAATATTGTATTTAAAATACAGTATTTTGTATTTGAGTATTTTAGATTACCTACGATGTATTGTATTTTTATTTGTAATTTAGAAAATGTAACCTGAGGTATTTTACTTTGTATTTTGTATTTTCCATGTTTTATTTCAGGTATTTTATTTTGTATTTTGTTATTGAAGACCAAGTATTTTGCATAGCTCTGATGATGATTCGCATTAAAAACTTGACGCGAGGGAACGGATATTTTTGTCCCTTTTAAAAGTGATTACTTGAAAGCAATTTCTGGAGCGTTGTGTAAATGAAAGGAGGGATGGGGCATGTCCGGTCCTTATACATAATGATGAATATCTTTCAACTCTGTTATAACGAGATTTAACTGGATTCATTATATCTCGATGGTATAAATACATATACTCTTTTGTTTCAATTTGTAATCGCATTTTTATGCCTCATTGTACCATTTAACGTATTATTCTTGAAAATACAACAAGACAAAAGATCAAATTTGAGCAACAAGTGCTGTGTTCTCGAAATGAGCAAGCTTTTGCGTGTTCGGATATATTCCCTCCGACACAATCCCTCGGGTTATATTCCCTCGAACACATTCCCTCCGAACATATTCCCTCTTTGAGAGGAGATATTCCCTCGGACTGTTTGTATAAACACCCAATAAATTTCCGCTCACCATGGCAACAAAATTTAACAATCCTCAAATAATTAAGTACAGTTGGAATTGTCCAAATTCCTTTTTAAAAAGAAGCTACAGCAAGTGAAATCTCAGGCCTCATAATATCTACAAGTATAGCTACATAATTACTCTTGAATGAAATAATGAAGATTGAACTGATTGCACCAACCAATGACCAAACTAATGACCAGACAAATCAAGTTGCTGCAACGCATGGTTTCGCATTTGTTAATAACATTTCCGTAAAAAATCATCTTCCTTGATGATGAGTTCTAGACGTGAGTTTTCGTCGACGAATTGTTACTATGCCAACTGGCGCATAAGTTATTTGTTGAGCCGAGTCACCATACGATCCGCATTGCTTTTGCTTTGCTGGCATAGTGACGAACACTTCTGCATATATGAGTGGCAAATATTTGTGCGAGGGATTATTTCCAAGCATGGAGGGGTTGTGGTTGGAGGGAATATATCCGGAGGGAATATAACCGGAGGGATTGTGTCGGAGGGAATATATCCTAACTCCAGCTTTTGGTATTTTTATCTCTACATTACTGGCCGTATCCTGCTGTTTTCTGTTAATTTAAAGCTTGGCGAGCTCATTTCACTATATAGCAAGCCGCTATGTACTATATTATTTCGCTATATAACCAAGCAAGCCGGTGGTATATACAGCAAGCAAGCCGAGAAGCACAGCGAGTTGAAACTGAAACCGCTTTAATGTAGCCTTGAGCCTTGCTTTAATATATGGCGATAATCTAAAATTGCTTAATATTGTACACTCTATTGAGCTTCCAGTAGACTTCCCAAATCCAAAGCGCAATTTCCTCTATTAAATCCAGAATGTCGTGTGTCGATATTCAAGCCTACAGCGAATGCTCTACTCATATGTACCATGGTTATGGAACTAAATTCTGTCTCCATTCATTACGATTATTTTATCTTTCATCTGATTATTTTGTCAAATCGAAGCCGAAATGTCACTATGCTCTATCGTTCAAAGTGAATGCACTTTCTAATTTTTAGGACCTTAAGAATTTCAGGAGAGGAGAATTTTAGTGACTGAACTAAGTACGCAGAAGTGTGGGATTCCTATTAGGGAAAATCAAATGGAATTGAAAGTACTTATTGTAACACTTATGACGTAGCACTGACGTATATTTACGTCAGTTAAATTCTCAAATACTGCATTACCGAATTTATTGGCTCACTATTTTTGAATTACAAGCCTTAACATCTACATTTGATTTTTATATCCCATAAAAATATCATTAGGTAATAAGGATTGATTTGTAGGAGCCATAAATTTTAGTGACTATAGCACGTGAAACGTGCTGCGCTATTACTAATTTCTTTAATTTTTCCTATTTTAAATAATCAGTGCATCCAGTGTCGGAGACTTCAGTTACATTATTACGGTACAACTGAGCTACATATAAATTATTATAAAATTATAAAAACTCACGGGCGAAGCACCATACAGTGATGCAACAGCAGGATTTAATAGAAATGCAATGTTGGTATTAAATTGATTAGTTAAATTCCACGTGTATAGCCAAATACTGAGTTTGGGAGAGAACTTTGGTGAGCCGGAGCGTTGTACCATAATTTTTTGATGATAGGGAGTTAGCGCACCCTTTAGATGAGGCAAACTTATACAGCGAAAGTGACGTCACTTTTCGCTACGCACGTGATCATGACATCACTTTCCATAACTTATGGAACGTATAGAGAGTGTATAAGTTTCGTCCATTCCGTAAACTTATAAAGTAGCGAAAAGTGACGTCACTTTCGCTGTATAAGTTTTATAAGTTCTATAAGTTTCCCTCAAATCTAAAGGGTGCGCTAACTCACTAATATCATAGCTATATTAAACGAATTGTTATTCTTACAATTAATAGTTCACATGTCTTACATGAGATTAATTTTCCAGGCGAAGCGGTCTATTAACATTAAGCCTTCTCGACAGGCCTTGATACGGGATCCATAGCCATTTACGGTAGGTCATACATTTGTGTATACTCACACAATTCTCAAGTACTTGCCCCTGTGAACCACAGGGCTTTTACTAGTCCTTTATTTTTAAAGAGCACTTTCTGTCCATTTATTTAAAGTTTCGCACTTTCATAGTTCAATAACATCACACAACGCCCAAAAGGTGGCATGCCAAACAATGGTCACAATCAAATCGAGTCGAACCACGCTATCCTGCATCCTTCGTAGTCATTAAGTGTACCCATCGCTTCCAAATTACTGAAGTGTCTACACGTCCGTTTAATTAATCGTTATTGTGAGTTTATTTATTTTTATTCCATTTTAAGATTTCATTAATTCAGTGGCATTGTATAATTTTGATTGTGACTAATACAATATTTTAATGACAGTAAAAACTGTCATTAAAGAAGGTACCGGAAAAATAATCCAATGGAAGCCAACAACAAATAACTTCACAATAGTAATCTTCACTGCACTCATTATTATCTTGAGTCTCTAAATCCCGAATTTTATGTTGTTTCTATTGACAGAACTATTCCGCACTCATTATTATTTTGAGTCTCTAATATATTTGCAATTGTTCTTAACGTGAGTCTGTAATATATATGCAATTATTGCTAAATTATTGGCCTCTAATTTCTACCTAATTGTAAGTTTGTGAGTCATATATATAAACGCTTAACGTTTTCTAATGAATTAGAAACGGAGCTACTAAAACAATAATTCTACCAAAGAAGCTTATACATGTTGGATGTAACCGAGCTGCAGGATGGATTCAAATGAAAAACGGGAAATGTAATAAAACAAATGCTTTTAAATTAGTTTAGTTAGTCAAGGGAATCATTACAGCTAACAATCAGTATATTTACGTACAAAAATTCTCTTCACAGTAGGGCTTCTACTAATGACAATTTTTTGTCCTGTCGACAATTCCGTACCGTCCCGAAATCCTCGGGACAAAAACATTTCCCGATTCAGTCCCGAAATTACATGGGGACAAACATTTTGTCCCGAAACTGTCCCGTCCTGGTTATAATACCAGTCTTATAAAATGCTCCAAATTTCTTGATTTCTTTAAGAATACCTCCAGTAATAGCGAAATATTACTTTAAAAAATATTTACATATAAAACGATTCCCATAAATATTCATTTTCACAGCAATAGTATACTGCACAGGTATTGGTTTCTGTCTCGATCTATTGTTCCGTCCCGTCCCGAAATCTCATAGACAAAAAAATTCGTTCCGATTCAGTCCCGAAATAACATGGGGACAAAACGTTTGTCCCAAAACTGTCCCGATCCCAGTCCCGTCCCGAGTAGAGGCCCTACTTCACAGAAATATTTAATTGTAACCGTGGGTTGCAAAGTTGGTTATTTTTCCAGAATTTAATTGAGTTTTTCTATGTACTGTGTTCTATGTAATGAATAATTTACAACGAACGTTGTATTTAAAGTTTTAAATCGATGAATAACTTTATCTTCCGATATGCGGGACTAACTCCTAGCCTAATTTAGCTTCAATCTCACTGTTTTATGCCTGAACACGAAGCAATTACTCCTGCGAATCAGGGCTTATTAGTAGTTTAAAGTAAGCAATGTATTTTGTAGTTTGTATTTTCGTAGCTGTACGTGCGTGCTTTGTATTTGGTTCCACTGCTGCCCGCCAGGCTACCTAGTCAAGTATAGCCTACACTTTAATGTTTAGAGCCGCAACTAGTCAAGTCTAGTCAAGTCTAGCCTACTCTTTAATGTTTAGGGCCGCAACTAGTCAAGTCTAGTCAAGTCAGCTGTATGTTTAGGGTCGCAACTAGTCAAGTCTAGTCAAGTCAGCTGTATGTTTAGAGCCGCAACTAGTCAAGTCTAGTCAAGTCAGCTGTATGTTTAAGTAGCAATAGGCAAGTCTAGTCCTAGTCTTGTCTCTTCAGCTGGTTCCCTATTCAAGTCTAGTCAATTCCCCTAGTCACATTATATTTTTTGCAAAAATTCCTCCGTCTAGACTAGCAACGCATGAAAAATGTTATTTTCCAAATGTTGAGTTAAAAAGTTTTAAGTTTTAGAGAATATATCTAGCAAAAAATTAACTGTTAATTTGCATGTAAGGACGTACACATGAGAAACAACACGTGTAGTTTACAGCATAAATATAAGTATAATATTTATTTAAATTTTTGAGCAATCAACAATTGTCAATTTATAAAGTAGTGGTTCAACTTTCCTCTGATATATCGGGGTTTAACACGAGGATATTATCTGGTATATGAAATCTTCACTGGGCGCACCAAGGGAAATATCCAGTACACGTTATTGAATTTGTAGTAGGTTGTACGATGGTGTAAATTCATTGTACCAGACAGTTACTGAACCACAAACTGAGATATGACATTGTTAAAGGGCACGTTAGAAAGATTGGTTCTCTGGTTTGTGGAAGAAGGAAGAAGTACCAGGTGTGTGGTTGGTACTAATTGAAAATAAACTGTTAATGACAATGAAAAAACACGTACATAAGTTGTACCGAGTGTTTTTTGGATGTACCAGCAGCATTGGTGGTAGTAATTTTTCTGAAACAGGTGCAGACAGCAAGGAATCACATGTTTTGATTACACTGGAAACAAACTTGGCATTAATGAAGACAAATTTGTTCTGACAATGAGCAATCTCGTAAGCTTCACCGAGTGTTTTAACATTTTATGAAGCCAGGGATAATGGTATTAATACCAGTTGACGTGATGTTTGGAATTAGTAAACAGACACTAAAATGTTGGGGGTGAATCAGAGTATAAGGAATTGATCTATGGCTGAATTTAATACATGAATATGTAAGCGAGGTGGTATCTGATTCCTCTTTGACAGAACCAGCTTTTCTTCAAATAATACCAACTGTGCTCTCGGTGGCGTGAAATATACTTGGTAGAACGTACATTGTTTCTCATTGTTAGTCCCTGCTTTTCTTCAATTGTTACCAACCTTGTTCTCGGTGGGGTTGTGGAGCTTCCGTGAATTGGTAAGATTAAAATCGAAAATATTCCTAGTGCAGTGACTAAACTTGTTTTGTGGGTAAAATCTCTTAGGATTGGAAGAGCCTCTCGCAGGAATCGCTGATTATATATGTTGTAGAGTTATACAATTTCCTCCAATAGAACGCCAAATGTATTCAAGGTTCAACAAGTGCCTGGTACAATGTAGTATACCAGGTACTTTTCCTGGTACAAGAAAATGAAGTTCATGTAGTGTAAACTACCATAATTATAATCTCACCAAGTTTATGATCAAGGGCCTCCACCAGGAAGGATGTTATTGTTAAGGAAGAAACTGTATCTAAATACTAGTTTTCCCTAAACATTTCTATGTGACTCAGTGGATAATTTCATGTTTTATTCTGTCGAAACGAAAATCATATGCTTACTTAAACATAGTAAACGGTACTGGAATTTCACTTTGGCTCTCTTGCTTTGATTTTCAGCCACATGAGGGAGCCTCAAGTAATTGACTAGCTTTTCCATGGAGGCATGCAAGGCAAGTCTAGTCAACTCGTGTGTTTTCGCAAGTTGCCCTAGTCTAGTCAAGTCACATAATAGTAACACCATTCGTAGTCAAGTCTATTCTTTTACGTTCATTTTGCTTCCTAGTCTAGTCAGGTCTAGACGTACCTAGTCAAGTCTGACTAGATTAGGGCAGCAGTGTTTGGTTCCCTATATAAGCTGCTTATGTTTTATGTTGGCGCTTTTTCTTTAGGTTTGAAATTTCCGTTTATGCCAAAAACCAACCACACCATTGAAGTAAAACGAAATGCAAATCGTTTTAACATCCCATAAAACTAAATTCAATATTTTGTATTTTCTACGTTTTGGGTATGTATTTTGTAGTTTGTATTTGCGACGCCTGAAGATTGTATTTTGTAGTTTGTATTACAATTTCTTATCGGGACGGGAATACCAACGGTATCGGTAACGGTATCGGAACGGGACGTTACCGGTACCACGAAAATGTTCCGTTTGCACTACCGGGACGGAAACGGGAAAACTGAATCAGATCGGATAAAATCGGAACGTATTCGTTTTAGGTTTCGGTACCGAAAATGAAACCGGTAATGTAGTACTGATCGGGAAAGGTATGACGAGCTAAATTTCCCGAAACCGATAGTCCCGAACAAAAAACAGCCTGGCTGAAAATGTATTTTGTAGTTTGTATTTTCGACGCCTGAAGAATGTATTTTGTAGCTTGTATTTTTGACTCCTGAAGATCGTATTTTGTATTTTGTAGTTTGTATTTTCGACGCCTGAAGAATGTATTTTGTAGCTTGTATTTTCGACGCCTGAAGATCGTATTTTGTATTTTGTAGCTTGTATTTTCGAAGCCTGAAGATCGTATTTGGTGTTTTGTAATTTGTATTTGGAGAGCATGTATTTTTGACAGCTCTGAAATTTGTTTGGTCTCACTGGCTCAAAAATTGTCAATACAGGAGTCAAGGAAGTGTATCAAAGTCAGGGTGTTTTAGTAACATGTCAAATTTTGAGTTTTAAATTATTTACTTAAGTCTCAAAACATGTTGCGAAGAAAATGCGCAAATGTTTCCTTTATAAGCCTCATTGTCAGTAATTTGTCGACACCACGTTTAAAGGTAAAGGCATACTTACCTGCTGTGTTTTGATGTAGTAGTACTCTACATAATTAACTACCTAATACATTTTGCTACGTTCAGGTACACCTGCAGTATGCATAACGTTCACATGAATTAATGTCTTTCTCTATTTCTTTATACAAAATGCCAAGAGATGATGGCACTCTCAATTACATACGGAGTTACATACAGTAAAATAATTCCAATATCCCCATGATGTAGCAAATCTTTTTTTCACATTATTAAAAAATTATCAATCCCCCAGCTCAAAAATTCTAAATATAAGGTAAACACCAACCGCACTACGGTTCTTGTCTTTATGTAATTACACACCAGTTTCAAGTATAAATACTGAAGCGATAATGTGCTCATTTAATAAACTAAATGGCATGTTTTTCTTTTTAAATGTCAGTAATTTTTGGACACAACGTTTACAGGTAAACACGTACTTTACTTAAACATACCTGATGTTTTTTGACATAGTTAGCACCATATAGTTTATCAAACGCACGAAAGGTATATGCACATATATAGCTGTTACTGGGACCTGTTATTAAACATTTCCGAATAATCTTTCTTTGTACAAACGGCAAACTATCTACATACTGGGACATTTTCTTCATTCTGCCCTGGTTTCATGTTCCCAAAATGAAACTCATCCACCTCTGCCTTTGTAAGGTTTCGAATTTTCCTCTGTTGATAGTAGAAATACAATTTTGATTTTGTTACATATTCTTTTTGGAACTACTGGGACTGGGGTATGTTGTACCCTGGTCTTTAATAGCTGATTTTAAAGCTATTTAATTGTTCAACCGAATATTTCCGGCTTTCCCGAAATTCTGATATCATGGTTAGAATTTTGGTGGATAAATGCTGATTTTGTGACTAATTTTCAGGATTCTATGACCGCAATAAGGAATTGTCTTTTCTGCGACCTTTTCTTATACCTCAGGATATTTTCCCTTGATGCAGGTTTTAAAGTCAATGAAATGTTTTTAATTCATGTTATCCAGGATTCAAAATTTAGAAGTATATAAATTTGGTAGAAGCATTCGATTTTTTTAAAAACTGCATCTTTTGAATTCAGATGTTGCATCTGGGTTGCTAACAGCTCAATTTAAGAGTTTTAAATAGCTCTAAATTTAAATTTAAAAATCCCAGGCAAACTTTTCAATTCAAGAATAATATTGATAGACTGAATTTTGAAAAAGTTTCAACTATATGAAGGGACGGAGCAAGCATGTCATGATACGCTAAATATCGTTGCTAGCTCCACCCCAATTGAGCAGTGAGTTGGGAATTTTCCCACTCACTTTTGTAGTAGTAAAGAAATCGTCACACAAATTGCTATTTATTTCCTAGGAACTTACTAAAGCGGATGTATACCTCCTCCGAGAACGACATGCACCACAATCAAGACCACAACAACAAATATTGAAATCCCAATGATAGCTTCTGTGAGAATTACTGAAGTGTCTGGAATTAATGAGACAATAATTCATTTCAACAAGAAGCAACAAACAAGCGTCAGTATTGTTTAATTTAATTTTTATAATCAATTTGTAATCAAGTTGTCGATAAAATCCTCCCTAAGCCCCACGTATTTGACCGCTCTGAGTTGTTGAGCTAGGTATAAAGGAACACAATTTTCATAAATGCGCGAAAACATTTTCTACAGAACGATAAGGCTTCACATGCATTTTAGCAACGCTTACATTAGCTGGAGTACACATATTTTGTTAAGCAGGGATTGTGAATGATGCAGGGATAATTGCCGGATTAATTGTCGTTTTATTTACTAACCCTTAATAGGGCAATGATCACCACATTCAACTATTTCATCCCCCAGGAAATCCATTCCCGGTCTTGGGGAACAGACGTCCCATCCCCCATTTTCTACGTTGCACCAAAAGTGGGGCTTTCCCCGAGTTTCGCAAGAAGTAGTGCATGGAGCTCCAGTTCTTGATCCGTTTGGTTTTTTATGAATAGGAGGAAAAGATGCGTTGCAGAAGCTGAATGATGATGACGTTACACCGTCCCATGAGCAGCTTTTAAGATTATTTTGACAGCCTACATTAATGTCAGGACTTAGCTTGAAATGTTTTCCTATGCAGCCAATGTACTGGTAAAGGAATATACAATTTATCTTTATGTCAACGAATGAGACCTTGTGGCCGAAATCTTGGAAGGAATAGCATCGGTTCTTATTTTCCATATTTTGTATTTCAGTATATTTTCCAGAGTAGTATTTGTACTCATAAAAGGCGTTGAATGCTGGTGTTGAAGTGTTGAATTCTGTGAAAACATTGAATACTTAAACGAAATTAAATTTGAGGGTTATTTTTGTACTACCATGATTCTTGTGTAAATATAACAACTTAAACGATATCTAATTTATAGTAATAAATATTCCCAGGACCTAAAACATTAAGAAAAATATTGTTTTGGCAGATTTAAAAAGGATGCATAAAATCTAAAAATAATTAATGAAGAAAGAAAACTTGCTGTTTACTGCGTATGTCGGAACAGTTTTGGTTGCATTCATTCCCAAAGCTATCCATTTCATGACTTGGGGAACAATAATCAATGGATCCATTGAATATATGACAGGAGAAATAATTCTTTTCGTGGTTCTCACACTTATCCCTGCACAAATCTCGACAATTTTTTCGTCCCCGTCCCGAATATAATGGGGACAATTGTTTCGTCCCCGTCCCGAATATAATGGGGCCAATTTTTTCGTCCCCGTCCCGAATATAATGGGGACAATTTTTTCGTCAAGAAATTGTAATTTAAAACGTAAATGTGCACACGATTATAAAATCTAGTACGCATAATAAATGTTACTGAGTAATTTGAATCCATATTACTTCAATATTATCTTCAAAAATAAGCTATTGACAAATTAATTTATTGTACATTAGGAGCATCTACAGAAACTACATAACAAAGTTGCTGAAGAAAATACATTAAAATATGAAGTGTGATGTGTAACAATATTCACAAAGGACGCAATCTTGAGGACGTGTGGAGACAGTCGAATATAAAAATATTAGTTTCAGCGTCTGGGATGTCGGTGGCCAAGATAAAATTCGACCTTTATGGTGGCATTACTTCCAAAATACACAGGTAAGGGAATTTTGGGATAGTTGAGGAGTTAAAATAGAGAGTGAGATGGGGTTAGGGTTCCCAGACGTCCCGGAATGCCCGGGACAGTCCCGGAATGACAGACGTTGTCCTGTGTCCCGGAAAGGTGTATTCCGGGACACGTAAATGTCCCGGGAACGTCGAGCTCAAAAAGGCTAATTATTATTGGAGCTTTTAAGATAAAAATAAAATATTTCGTTCCAGAGGAACTCGATTTAAACGACAGCACTACATAAAACTAATAAAATCATAAAAATGTGATTGCAAGCGTAACAAAATCGCTTAAGTATCAGGTAATAATTAAAAAGGTCTAGGGTTTGCAATTCTGTATGGGAAGAGGTTGTCAATCCAAAAAATTGGTTGCGTCGAAATGGCAAAGATAACCAGACCCATGCTAGGATTTTGGTGTGTAAAGCGACTTTCTCCGTGAAGTATAAAGAATTTGAAGAATTCAATATTTTTGCCGTTACAGTGCGAACAATGCGACCGTAAATTACGGTCGCCAAAATTGTGTGTTTTAGAAATTCCACGAAGAAAATCCATAAATTGTTGCTGCTAGTTGTAAATATCACATTATGCACAACGCTGTGAAAATGCATAAAATAAGTTATCAATGGATGTTTAAGGCTTAGCTTTAAAGGTTTTTAGCGAATCTAGCTCGCCTGCGGAGAGACTAGACTCTTCAAAACAGTTATTTGAATTTGTGGGTGTGGCTTTCCTTACTTCTAGCACTGGACAGATTCCTTTCTAATAGGCCAGCTTTGAAGTCATATTTTCTTTTGAAGGAACAAAGTGACTGCCCTGCTGTTAATCGCAATGTTGTATGTCATAACAGCAATGAAGTTGCTGCGAAAGTAGAATGCCTAACCGAATTTTACCAATATATTGTGCACAGTATTTTACAATAAATGAATTCGTCCATTTTAATGTTGGAGTGTAATGATTGTACTTCTACTAGGGCTCCTCACAATTTCAAGTAGTAATTGAAACTATCAATTTCAAATACAATTTCAATTCAATTTCAATTGATGATAATCTGCAAGTTGTAATTTAAATCAATTTCAAATAAGAATGGTTTTTTAGTTGTTAATTTAATTTCAATTACAAATCAACTATCAATTTAGTCATTATAATTAGGAACTTCCACAATTTCAATTTCAAATAGCTGCGTTGCCAAAAATTGATAGTTGAAGTTGATCTTTCAGAGCACCATACAAAATCGACAGACCTGAAAATGGTGTTCTTAGTTTGCAGTTGGAAGGTGAATGAGTTTAGTTTAATTTCTTAGCAAACAAATTGATCAGATGTAGCCAACACTATTTTAGTCGAATTTATTTTCATAACCAGTATTTCTTTTGGTACACACGGGTAAGAATTTAAAAAACCATTTCAATTCAATTTCAAATCAATTTAACCCGAATTACAAGTCAATTTCAACTTGCTCAAGTTTTGAAAGTTGTAATTGACAATTCAACTATTCCCATGTAGCACCGTAAATTTATTTTACGTAAATTCTAGGGAATTAAATGGCAAACTATTTAGCGTATATTATTTTACGCCTAAATTACTTAACAATTGCGTAAATAATTTAACGGAAAATGAAGAACAACCATTTAACGTTAAAATAACAATCATTTTGTGATGTAAAATTCTTGCAAAAGTTTTAACGTTGTCGCAAAAGCAAATTAACGTCGGAAACTTCAAGCAACAATATAAAAAGTTGTGGGGAATATGCGCGTTTATCTAAAAGTTCTTCCCAATTATTCACGCACATTTCCCGTTAAATTTTTACCAAATAAAGAATTCAATTTGGTCCCGGTAGTTCTTTATGTACATGCGTACGTCTAAGTAACGCTAACATGGAACGTGGACCGTTGGACGATAATATTTGGGATAATTTCGCAATCTCTGCACAAAAGTACATGAAATCAACCGCGGTCAATTATACAGTTCACTGATGTAGGCATGCTGCGTGAATGAGTGCAACCATCTTAGTTTTTAAGTGTATGTTTAATCGAATCTTATCGTGCTACCTGGAATTAGCTACTATTAAAGGTAAAATTTACATACTAAATCCCATTCGAATTTTAATTTATTTACTTATGAATTTACGTGTGTGTGAAGTGATTGGTGTAAAATATGGGCAAATACAGTTCTCGTCACATCATACGGATTGCAGCTCAAGAAACTATAGAAGGTCTCCATTTAATTTGCTATGAACGAGAGCAAAATCATTTTATTTCCACAAATAATCCATAAAATATTGTAGGTGAAGTAACAACCAGGGGTAGGATATATGTGGGAAGACGGGAATTCTTCCCAGGGAAAACAATTTTCAGGAGGGTATGTATGTATGTAATTTAGGGGTCCCACAACCGAAGTTATGGGACACTGCTCAGGCCATCAGTAGGCCTATTGCAGATTACCCTGTCGAACATGTTAATTTACGAATAGTATTGGAAGAGTGAGCATGGGATGTTCACTTTCCTGAATTTGCTTATCCGATTATGTAACCCTACGTTGCTATTTGGGCAACTTCTTCACTAAGATATGCAATCTACTCTAGTTATGTCAGGGGCTCCGGCTGCTATTTTAACTAGAGTAAAATGCAGGTGAGCCTCTGCACTTAATGCAGAACCTGAGGAATGTGCCAGATATTGGGACACTCACCCCCAAGTCAATACCACAAGGGCAATGACGTGGATTCGTGGTGATCACTGCTGAATCAAAATGTCGCAAAAGCCTATGGGTGCAAACTACCCGGGAATCAAGTGCTGATTCGGTGGTGACAAATCACTAACAGCACAACGTAGCGTTACGGTGCAAGACGCTCGCCCGGTAGACACTTGACAGCAGGGATCACAACTCTCCAAGCAGAGAGACTCGGGTGTTGGAGACAATTAAGAATTATGTGTCTCAAAGGTTTTATGCAGAACTGCCCAAAGATAATGGAGCTCAGATGAGCACAACCTCACCTCTCGACAGTCCTGTAGCAACCTTCAGGAGGATAATTTTCAAGCCCGAATACAACCAGTGATTTTCAAATCTGTTGACCTGTTGAGGTGTTTTATGGGGAACAATTTTTGTCAGCAGGGAATTTCTAAATTGTTGAGGTGTTTTATGTGGAACAATTTTTGTCAGCAGGGAATTTCTAAATTGTTGAGGTGTTTTATGGGGAACAATTTTTGTCAGCAGGGAATTTCTAAATTGTTGAGGTGTTTTATGGGGAACAATTTTTGTCAGCAGGGATTTTGGAAATTTTTGTGGTGATTTACGAAAATAATTTTTTGTCAGCAGGAATTTTTGAATTTGTTATGTGTATTACAGAAATTATTTTATCAACAGGGGGTTTTAAACTTGCTTTGAACAGGGAAATCATAAACATTAGGGAAAATAAAAAAAATCTTCCAGGGAGATTTACAAACATCCGAACCCTGGCAAGAACCTACACAGAATCAAGCACTTTGGTTAATTTGAGACTTTGGGCAATTAAAGAGCGGATACCAAATAAATCCCTTACACTTTTATTGAAGAACTTAAAGAGCAACCTCAGTATCTGGGATTTGCCTTTGGACGCTAGAACATTTCGGGGGATTCCGCGAACGTGTAGACGTGTACTACTGACCGTGTAGATCCAGTGACTTCGGAATTTTTAAATTCTCTCGTGATAAAAATAATTCAGTGAATTTTCCAGTGTTGAGAGTTAAATGCAATTGTATGTCTTTAAATTATAAAAACAATATTTTCATATCTACTCCAGTGTTACTTGCGACCAAATGAAATATTTTGCTGTTGTACTTAATGGCGAGGACGGTAAAGAGGTGGCCACGGTTCCGAAAACCTGGTTGGAAAGTTCTGAGAAAGAATGTTGGTGGCCTTCGAAGTTATCTCAGCCGGCAGTTACCTCAGCTATTAATCAAGCAATTATGCCAGCACAAGATTGGGATTTGTATGACATCTTCAAGAAATACGGGCCCTATGGTAACTCTTAAAACAGAATGAGGCTGCAGTTATATGGAATTCTTTTTTAAATTAAGTTTTTAATTCATGTAGGAACATTTCTGGAAGCTTTGCAGAAATCTAACCGGGTGGTCGAGAAAATGTAAGGAAGTAGTGGGGAAGAATCCGACGAAAAAAAAACTAAAACGAAAGATTTCCACTTAATTCGCCTATTTTGTGACTCCTCCGGCAAAAATAAGTAAAACTTTGCACCAATCAAAATTCATTCGTTCAAATGAGGTGACTATCCACCTACACTTCCAATAAAATCACATCCAGCGTTACCACTTAATTCAGCTCCAACTACTAACTCACCGCAACTTGGACTGCAAGCCACATCAACAGTATTGTCAAACGCCGGTAATTAATCATTTGAATGTCGTCATTATAGCTTAAATAATTTCGATATCATACTAAAATCTTCGAAATATTTAGAGATCGACTTTGAGAAGCTAGTCCTTGAGGGAAGGGCGGAAAATTGAGACTTATAGGCGTCAAAGATTGCCAGACTTTGATTTTGGAACAGCTAAAATCTATTATAGCTAATGAAATATTGACTCACCAGCGAAATTCCTGAAGGCTACCAGTTGAGTCCATGAATGATTTGGAAGATCTTGAAAACAAAATAAAGTGTTACCCCGAAGTCTACACAGAGCTGGTAACCGTATTTAGACACTACTTTGTTAGTAGAATTTGTGATTAATTAGTTTTTTATAATTAACAAGCAGGTCAATTTGTTTGAATGTTGTGGGGGCAAAGACGTTCGGGGTTGTACATTCAAACTTGCGAAAACTAATGACTGGCGAGGTGTCTAAGAATTTTAACTGGGATGGTAAAAAGATAAACGAGCTTTTGAATCGTATGAGTTGAGCACTGTCATAACTGGTAAAACAATATTTCACTTTAATTCCTAGATTACATTTATACATTATATTTTAGTGCATTATGATGTATATTTTGTTTTACAAAATTGGCTTGCAGAATGTATAAATTTTCGATTTGGGAAGATAGCCGGAAATGGACAAGTCATTCAGAAATCCATGCAGGATTGGTTGAAGGCAGCTTCAGCCAGAATGAAAGGGTACCTTTAATAGCATTTATATAGACTTGAATGTTTTTATAAATTGTAGAAGTAAAATCAATATGCTATTTAAATAATATTTGAATAATAATTTTAAATTGACATTTCAGGTCGTGTAAACAAATTGAGTCGTCTAATTTAGGAGAACCTAATGATGTGGTAGAATAAAACAACGAAACTCCTGAATTGGATTAATGTCTGGGAATCAGCCGTATGAGAAGTATTTAAGTGCTGCTTTAATTTATAATTGTTCCTTCTGAATTCTGAAAATCATCCTTTTGTCATTTTTTGTTATGTAAAATTACCATTTTGTAATTTAAACAGAATTGTAATAATAGTTTCTGCTCTAAGTAGTTCGAGTTTATACAACATTATTTTGTAGCTAGTCAAGATAAATCTAGTCTAGAAAATAATTTGCCTCCGTATAGGAGCATGTTCTGTATAAGAGCACTTCCAGGTCTCCCGATTGGATTGCAGTACTGTAAATGTTCCCTATAAGAGCACTGTTTATAAGAGCATTTTCAATGTAAGAGCCTGGCATTTTACTTCCTCACGTTAAAACATATCCTTTATAAGAGCATATCAGCAGACATAGAAACGATTATGAAACGTTTTCACAAAAACACCAACATCGCCAATGTCTACAGTGTAGTGGAATTGGTGACGACAAAGGATTATACACAATCTCTTACATATAGCAAAAACAAAATAGGCTAATTTGTAATAAAGATTCATATGAACATGCATTAATCGATTATTTGAATGCAAATAAAAATATTGTTGGCAAAAACTCTTGCAATGATTTCTCTATAGACCCAAAGTACTACTTCATTCGAACCAAAAATAATAGTATAATAACAGATTTTTTATAAATAAAAATTATTTTACTCTGGAGTCTTTTGTATTGTTTAGTGATGTCTTATTTAGCGAACTTATTAATGTATTCGTTAGCTCAATTATGTTAGCACAATTCTAAATAATGTGTAGCCAGTATTTTAATGTATTTAGATACATGTTCCTTATAAGAGCATACCTTTATAAGAGCGCTTTTGGAGTGCTTTTAGGGGTGCTCTTATAGAGAGAGTGCACTGTATGACGGAAATACTTTAAAATGTGAAGTATACAATATTAGCATACTTAATTACTCTGAACTCAACGTCCCAACTAAACGTGAAATTCGCGTCAACCTATCAACGCCAATATCACGTTGGCAGTTCAACGCAAAATTCATGCTGAAAATACAACTCAAATTTTACGCTGAACCTTCAACGTCAAATTTGTGAAAATATATTAACGTAAATCTGACCGGACATTGCCACGTATAATTTACCTACATGTTACCATTCTCTCGCCATATTTTCCCTTAAAGTTAACGTTTTTTCTACCTTCAGTCCTAGCAAGATTTGCCTTAAATTAACGTTACGATGCTACATGGGTTGACGCGTCTACTTGATTAATATAAATTGTTTTTCAAGTATTTGATTGACAAATAATCAACTACAAATTACCACTATAAATCAATTACAAATGTAATTTCAACTAGCTTAATAAATTGAGTAGTGAGGAGCCCTAACTTCTACGGAAGTTTAAGCCATAATGAAATATCGTCTGGAAAGTACTGTAAACCGATTCTATAAATTTTACGGAAGTTGCGCTAATGAAATTCTAAAAAATATACCCCGCAAAAAAACAAAAGCGCTTTGAACAGGAAGCTTTGGATTTAAAAAAAAACACTGCAGACCTATTTGAGCATACATTAAGATTTCAGTGATGCCATTTTTTTTTAAAATGGAACTACTAAATTTGAAATCAGAGAAATTCTTAGTATCCATGGCTTATTTACTAAATATTGCCGTTGTACTCGGTATTAAATTAAACGAGGACCAACTGTACAATCGTACAATGAATTTTGCTTACTTCGTCAAACTTTAGTTTTTAATTGTGATCGGTGATCATGAGATCGGTCGGTGCAAAGTGGGCTGGGAGTGTTTTAAGAAAGGTCAATGTCCTGAAATATTCAAGCTTGCATCGTTAGTGCTATTAATCCATGTTAGCAACGATTTTGCTGAAAGTTATTTCAGCCTAATGAAAAAAGTTTGGACAGCGAAGAGAAAGTTAATGTCAACAAAACTTGTGAAGGCAGAGCTTCAAGTCAGGCCTTATAAGCCCTTTTCATATTGTGAATTGGTTTCTTTTTTGAACAAACCGAGAAACAAGAAAATGTTATTAGGTTCCAAAAAGGCTGAAAAATACAATTAGGAATCGTGTACACGTAAACAAAATTTAAAAATAATCTGTCCCGGAATGACGTTTCAAAAACGTGGGAACCCTAGATGGGGTTGAACTTTTCAGTTTTTTGTAAAAATTTGAAGGAGAAAAGAAGGAAGGTTGAATGAATTTTGATTATTGCCCGTGACTACATTTGTTTTGCACTTTCGTTATCCAGGAGTACCCTGAGTACTATGAAGTCATTAAGAACCCTATGGATATGGACCGCATGTATCAAAAGTTGAAGACGAACATGTACGAATCCCTTGATCATTTAGCGCAGGACTTGATGACTACGTTCAGTAACGCTTACAAGTTCAATGAACCTGACTCCCAGATCTATAAAGACGCGCTTGTTCTGCAGAGGCTTGCTTTGCAGACTAAATTAAATTTATCGGAAGACGACGATGGAATTCCTGGTGTGAGAACTGCTGTCCGTGAAATTATGTTGTCAGTTTTTATATCTTTCTATATTTTTTGTTTGTAGATTTATTTTCTCAAAATTCTTGTATGTGTAATGTAATCAAAGCAAATTGACACCCCGTACCAGTGTTCCGACCAAATCAAATATTTTCAAATCCGAAATTGCATTTGAATCCGGTTTTCAAATGCAATTTATTCACGCCTCTTAAATTGATTTGAATTTGAAAAACCAAATCAATTGAGTAAATAACCGGTTTGACCAAACCAAATGCAGTGTTTCATTTGAATCCGAATTTTATTTGCATTTCAAATCAACAAATTATCCGAAATTGAATTTGATTTGAAATTGGATTTGAACTTGGTTTTTCGAGTTTCAGCTAGCCCAAACAGGCGAATATGGTTAAGTATAAATCAGCCAAACAATTCTACTCACTAAACTCACTGAGAATTTTGCTAACAACTGCGTAAAGCCTTTTTACAAGTTTAAGTAGTAACAACATGCATTGCCATCCTTTTCTCAGTCAATAAGTCGGTTCCTGTTGCGAATAAGCACACCAGTTGTTGAAGCTCCTAAGCAAATCTAAATATTTGCGACACATTATGGAATGAGTTCATTGTGATAAAACAAGTTAAAAGCTGCCAAAATAGTAGTTTAACTTATTTATTGTGTATTAATTCTAATTTAAATTATAACCTTTCACCACCAAAGCACCCCAATTTTCAGAGATGAGGAAGCGGCACTAAACGAAGCTAAATACGTTTCCAATTCATTCATTGAATCAAGATTAGGCCGGTCTATTTGACTTTTATACAGATCATCGTGTTCAGTTTCAACATTAGTAGGCATTTCTTCGGGGATGTCCACTATGTTTTAATAGTTCTAAATTACCATATATAAAGCATGAATTAAAAAACGAAACCACAAAAAAGCCCTTAATTAAATAACGTGTGCCAACAAATTACTGGTGGTGCACTTCTTTAAGATCTTTAAAAAATCTTGTAAATCTTTAAAAACTTCTACTGTAAAAATAATACTGATCAAATAGGTTAGTTGTATTTTGAATACATACTCATCTTGCTTAAAAATTCGAACCGGCTTTGCGTTCAAGAACTATAAGTAAAAGTATGTTGATTGTTTAAAATATTGTTTGTACACTAGTACATGTTAACTTAATGTTTGATTTTAAAATGGTCGTGGGCGATGGATGTGTATTTTGAGCATGAATTACTTAAGTTTCGTCAACTGCTGGATCTTGAGTATCTTCCTGTTCAATTAGAATTTTATTTGATAATAATTTTGGTACCTAGTACGATATGCTGCAAAAGTGGTATTAGAAATCAAGTGAAATCGTGATCGCAACGTTAATCGTAAGAAACGCGTGGCAAGTAATTGTTAGTAATTGCAAGTAATACAATGCTTGTAAGTAATCCACAAATCGATCGTTGAATAGTCCAGAAGATTTCAATGTTTTAGACTTTATGCGATACAATTAAAACCCAAGTTCAAAACCAATTTCAAATTCAAATTTTGCATTAAGTCAATCTGGATTCGAAATTGATTTGGTTTTCAAATGATAAAATCATATTTGATTTGAAGTTCATCTGTATTTCAAAACCAATTTCAAATTACAAACATAACCGAATTTGATTTGATAAACCAATTTATTAGAAAATGTATATTTGTATTTGGTTTGATTCGAATTTGAAATTGAATTTTCAAATATTATTTGCATTTGGTCGCAACACTGTCCCGTACCACGAGATTGTAATAATAATTTTACACTGAAAGTATAAACGCTTATTTATGAATTGCAAAAACAGGCAAATGATGTAATGCAAATGGCATAATATGATAACTGTATTGTATACCAAGTCAATTTTTTTGGTGCAGGGACATTAAGAATACTCGTCCTCAATGGCCTTAATTGGCTGAGGCATTTACAAAAACAAATTAATAATGTAGCCATATTTGAAATGCTCGCTTCTGTGCCTCCATGAATGTACATGCATATGTAGATACGTAGTACTTCCAATAATTATTAACGATTGCTTAGATTAAGGATAATATTCAAAAGGAATCAACCTTGTAAGTGAGCAGTTTTCCGAATCACGAATCAGTTGCTTGGTTGACTTAAAAATGTTTAGAATAAATACTTATCATTTGACGTAATTTTGAATTTATGCATAGCGATGGAATACTAATTAATACAAGTTTATGAGGATTAAAACTGGATATAATCTAATGGCGTTACCAGTAGAAACTGCATACATATTGCATCACAACAAACAAAATTCATTTCCACGAATGTGACAGACAAGAATTTTTACACAAAAAAGAAGCATTTTCAGTTTGACCTCCAATTTTGCAACACTGTTACAACATTGTTAAAAAAGTTGAGTTACGATGTTCCTTCATACGTACATGAACTTTAGTTACGGGAGAATTTTTCCTAAAATATAGTACATGGGATTGCAAGTTTCAAAGGCGTTCGAAGACTGTTAAATTAACATGTCCCTCTTATTGCATTATTTGTGCACATAGGCCTTCGTTCTTTCATAATAACTACATAATTTGACAGTCTAAAATAACTTTTACTACAATGTTTACACAGATGTAGGCAGTCTTGTGAATAACAATAAAGTTTTTGTTTATTTAGTGTACCTATGCAGTAATGTGATAACGATGGAAAAGGAAGAATAAGATCCAGATCCTCCTTGCCGAGATGAAAAAATAACCATTGAAGCGGCAACATCACTGCATTTTCGAGCGTGCTCACGGACTATTGAGTTTCAACCTGCTTTCACTGAAGACATGCTAGGAATGGCAATATAGATTGGCGGAAGTGTTAATGCAGAGTTTGATGGTGTGTTGTACTATAATTATTATAACAATACTGTTTTATTCAATCGTAAACTTTAATCATTACATGTTTGCTCACGTAGACATCATTGAGAGGGACTAGGTAATTGTAATTCTAAATATGTATAATAACTGTCTAGTATAGTGTGTACACAACTATCTAACAAATAGCAAAATAATAACTTTTGTCCAAAATATTAATTCAATTTCAATCAAACTATCAATAAAAGATATTTGTAATACTGTATGTGCATAATGTTAAACATTTAATTATAAACAACTCCTTGATAAGTTGTTATTTAATTTTATAACCAGTTTACAATCCTAGCTTTTCACCGTTTTGATTACAACGGGTAGAGATATCCGAAACGTTCTGAAAGAATTTCTTTGCAATAAAATTCGCTGACCTTTAACCTTTCGTAGCTTAAAAACTGCATGATCTATAGAATTGTTTTTACATTGAGGTGCTCACAAATGATACGGAGTGTTACAAACGTCTTTATTCATGTTGTCACATATCCGTCAAGCTGGTTTATTATAAATGAAGTTCTTATGTTAGTGATGCACTACTAAAATATAAAATGTTGGGATGTTCTGAATTTGTCATTAGGGAGCAAGTGATGCTTTATAGAGAGAACTCCGGTATTCCTACATGAGCATAGATTCACTACAGGCTATTACATATAGGCTTAAAAACAGGCTATAGCTACATAGGCGTCAATTCATGTCGTGGTGTCGATTTTGTAAATCCGTTTTAAATAGTATTATAACGTAGTAAACTTACGTTTCCCTGTTAGACATAATTATATTCCGTAACAGCTAAGTCATGTGGTAATAAAACGTTATAAACTTCCTCGTTAATGTCTCTTCCATAATGTAGTGATTGCTAGTGTACGTCTACGTTTCGTAACATTTAAACCTGGTTGTCGGTCAATTGGTAGCTGTTTTCTACGAAAGTAATCCTCCCTCGTCTGAAAAGACTTTGGACATCGTTTTCAGAATTCACGTAACAATTCCAGTCAGTCATGTTCCTCTGATAAGAAGACGATTCTTTTTTAGAATTTGCATTAATTAACACTAAAGCACAGCTCAAGTACAATTATAGTTTTATTTTGAATTATTTATTACTTCATCCACAACATTTTCCTGAATGCTGCCAAAATGAATGAGAAATAGCTTTTGTGGGCTTTTGTTGCTCTCAGTACTTAAAGGATGAGCATTCCAACCTCGAGCAAATTCTTGAAGATGAGTATTGATTCTAGGCATAAAGACAGTGAAGCATTGCAATGTGTGATTCATTGTTGATGTTGAGCAACCTAGATGACTCCAAGTTTGAAAACAGTGTGTAGTTATTTGCCAGCAAACTGTAAAAAACCATCACACCTACATTGGAATTAAAATAATGCAGTATAGATTTGTCTAGATTAATGTTCATTTACAAATTATACTGGTTAAAAATAGGTTTACCAAAGTCGCTCGAATCTTTGATTATGTACAGATCTTCCACGAATATGGCTACCTCGGTTCAATCCTCTTTGTTCCAACATATATCTTGCCATTAGAATGTTCTCAAGTCCTGCAATACGTAAGGCTGATGAAATAACTATATTAGTAACAAATCACCAAGAAATTAAGCAAATATTACCCTTGTCAGTTCTGCAAAACAAACAATTATTTTTCGTTATTCGTTATCAGAATAAATACAGATGTATTATTCTGTTCAGAAAATTATAACCTCGTTCTGGACGGTATACCGTAACTCTTCACGCCAGATAAAAATGCTCCAAGGTTGTTTACTTCTCTGTTGTTATTGTCTGCTTTGCGGAAGACAATAAGACATGATTTGCCATCAATATCACCTCGTACACAAATCTTCCACCTGCGTACATTATAATTTTGTTTCACACTCTGATTCAGTGGAGGTTGTTAGATAAGTAAATAAAGTAAATATTAATAATACCTAAATAGTTTCAAATGTGTATCTGCAATGCCAACATAAATCAAAAATATGTAACACCTGTTAAAATTCCAAGCTAATGATGAATATTATATATTGATTTACATACCAATATGCCATACATCATTCGAATGTTTGACGAAATATTTACAATCATCCTTAAAGACATTGTTCTCTGGAACACACCACGGGGATTTACACGCTTAACACTTCCCCGAATCATGGATTGTTGAATTGTGTAACCCCTGGCTTGTAAATAACCTTGAACCCGTCTATACCACCTGTTTGGGAATTCTCGGAAAATATCAGTAACTACGGCATCCAAGTCATCATCACATATATTGGCATATCGAGAAACCTATGATGACAATCATAACATTCATTTTAAATACTTTATTTTTGAGCTCATTATTTTGTGCAACTATTATTTATGACATTACCGAAACCTCTCCTTCATTCAATCGTCTGTACAACGTCATTCGTGGAACCCCGACCAGCTTTGAAATTGTCTGAAAATGAAAAAATCTCGTGGAACTAAATTGCTCCATATTTTTACCTACCCAATTCACTTTTCGGAAAGTTTTCCAGGCCTCCATTAGACAGCTTTTTAAAAATGAAATCAACGATCGTGACAATACTTTGATGAGACACCGTTCAATTTCTTATTCTGATGCATGCTCAAATGTCAGTTAAAGTGAAAGGAATGAGTTATGCAAGCATTTAAATAAATGTAATAAATTAAGTCATGATTAAGACTCGACAATAACGACTATTTACAAAATATATTCAAGTAGTATTACATGCAGAGGAGTGGAATATTTTCAAATATTCCACGTAACTTATTTTTAATTTAGTTAAATTAATGCCTTGACCGCCATAAATTACCCAGGTATTGTCATTTGTTTTAAACAAAATTATTATGTATCTAGGGTGACTTTCATGTACACAAATTCAAGATTCTAAAATCTACTCATTTACCTGAAGTTTGCGAAATAGTTTATGGTTACGTTATTATTCAAAGAGACTTCACTCTGACTTATGTAAACATGTTGGAATGATACGTACATATTTACTCATTGTGAGAAAATGTATTGCATTTAAAAACGGCATTTTCAGGTAGTATTAGGTTGTCTTAGGAAGTAGAGTATTTTATTTAGTATTTTGCAAAAACGTGCCCAGATTCGTATTTTAATTTATATCTTGACTACGTTACTCCTTATATTTTATTGTATAATTATATTTTAACTTTCTAAAATTTTAGCTGTAATTTGTATTTTAATATTAAATTTCATGTATTTGCCACACCTGTGAATACATGCACTGATGTGTATACCATTTAATCATTTAAACTACTGACAGATCCCAAAAGGTTCCTCATAAATTCATCTGTAACAACGGACGGTGACAAAACTGGGGCTGTGCCCCCAGCCTGTAGCTAAAGTAATGCGTGATTCAGGACTGTAAAACAAATTGTTTGCTGTAAGACGACCGGAGTATTTCCCACTCTCTTGGTAAACGCAAATGTCTAAATGTCTCGGCATGTCTTTTTGACGCGCATGAAACGATTTTACATGCTTTTTATACGAGTGGTTTTCATTAAGGCTATTATTATGCGTGAGGAAATACATACATACTAGAAGCTGAATAGGATAACTAGGCCTCCAACGAGATTTCTGCAATCGTTTCATTGAAATTGATATAACAAATTCTCCGCAATAAAAAAAGGGGCGTATTATTGTTAAAATTAATGCATCAGGTTTTTAATCTTCCGTCCGTAAGACTGAATAGCCTGGATGGCCGCTGCTATTAAAATTAGCACCATGTACACATGAGCACACTCAAAAAGTAACAACTACTATTGGATTTCATGTAAGTTGATTTGTTACCCATTCTCGAAGAAAGTTTTGTCGCCTTTTTCTTTACATAGTACGGAAACATAGCCATGGGTCCTTAGGAGCTGTAGATATTGAAATCACGACAAGGCCAAGACGCTGTACTATTTAAAAGAATGCTATATGGTTATCTTCAGCCGTGGGAAAAACAACGTGACGTCCGACTTTGATATATAAACGCTATAACTAGACAACGTTGCATGAAGATACCAAAAGTATTGTACGCCAGCGAAATTTTGAAGACTTGGCTTTATGTTCCGGTTTAATGTTAACAGGGTCAAGGTTTGCTACGATGATGTTCTATCCCTAATGTGCAATCCGTCAACACCCATAGCTCAAAATACTCCGTGATTATAATTCCTGCACTGCGTTGGACCGTTCACGAACCAATTGTTGAACAATTCAGGGTTACTAAGAGAACAGGGTGCTTAACGCAACGACAGGTTCTCCGAGATGTAATGTCGCCATACAATTTTAAAAGGCTTGTGTGAAATTTTAATGTGGATGTACACGTATTTTTTTATTGCCATAACGTTCATAATCACAAAATGAATGAGCGATGTTCTAATCTAAGAAATAAGAGGATGTAAGTCTGATACAAGTCACATCGTATTGCATACAGAGTCAGAATCTATGATTACCAGAATTTAACAGGCAGAATATATGAACAATATATATATGAAAAGTCAGAATCTGCCAATTTTGGTTCTGTTACAGTTTATGAGTAATTATAGACCCTGAACACAATCATAGTCAAGTAATGTATAGATATATATGATTTACGCACGGAAAAGGCGAGTTCGTGTTTATTTTAATGTATAATCAAATAACTACAGACAAATTACTTCTCATTCATTCAAATCTCATTCATGAGGATTTATTGTACATCCTGAAAAATGCAAACAACAAAATTAAATGTAGCATAAAACTTTCTGTGACGTCTGATACGTATCACTTCCCTTCAATAAATACGGTGTATCTGTGACGGTACATCAGGTCCAGTTCAGTTTCTTCCATCATAATCTCTGGAGTTTTAGTATTCATGTGTACATAATAGTATTTAATAGTCAAGTCATAAAGACATACATGATTTCATGCACGGAAAAGGGGGAGTTTATTTATACGTATATTTTAATTGATAATTAAGTAAGTACAGATAAATTACTTCTTAACACAGAATAAATTCAGTTGAAATCACATCAAGTATTGTGAAATTTTTCCCATGATTACAATTACGATGTATGACTCACCAAGACAACATTTTGAATGATACTATCCCGAATATTAAAGTGCTACAAAACAGGCCCATGATGATCAAATATTACTCCACTCCGGAAGGTTAAGCACCGGGTTACACATAATCAATACAAAATAAGCTGTTTAAGGTACACTTAGTTGAGCTAATCGGGTTACTGTCAATTACAACAGTGTGTATGTGGCTGTAATTTTACTATACATTAACCATATATTTCATTTTTATAATAATTTTATTATATTTAACCACAGGAGCTAGTGTCGACATAAGATCATTATGCGAGATTGAACTAAGTCGTTATGTATGTATAGATGTACCTTCGCAAGCTGTAGTTATTATTATTGCTAGTACTACAAATTTAAGGTTCGTACTCTTGAAGCCAGTCAAGACCCAACGAAGTTATTAGCTTTAGACTCTCCATTTATTCAGGTCCCGTTGCATAGCATCCTTTTCGAAAGTTTTTTAACCACAAAAATAACAACAACATTTTCACAAAACATATATCAGCGTCTTCCTCTGGCCATCTACAACACGATACAAGCGACTAATTTCCTTGCAATTGTGGTTACAAAGACTTGCAGTATTAATTCATGTTCCGGAAACCAAAATTTTATAAACATTCGTAACTACAAAAATATCACCAAAGGTTTTACAAAATATATATCAACGTCTTTGTCTGAGCATCTACAACACGAAACAAGCGACTACTTCCCTCGCCATTATGGGTACAAAGCCTTGCACTGCTATTTCATGTTCCGGAAACCAACATTTTATAAACATTCTTTACTAAAAAATACCGCCAACATTTTGACCAAATTATATTGTGAATTTATTCAACCCTGAGAGGCAACAACTCCGTCATTAAAATTTTATTCATATTTTTCATCCGAATTTTCAGACCTGTGATGACACCATCTGTCTTTGGCATTGGTAGCTTCCTATCCACAGCCTCTAGGTAACCCATTGCGAGTGCTAATCCTCAGATCGCTGTAACCGCGTTGCACCCTCTGCTATCTCTGCAACCGCAGAATAAACGCTTACATGTAAATGCATTTACGAGCTCATCATATTCTAGCTACCAATTGTACTTACGGACTGGGCCATACAATGTCTTCAGTAATTGCTACTGATGTTCCAATCAATCTGGAAACGATGTTACAAACATCGCTTTGACGGACTCTATCAGTAAACATTTTGGACCTTGTTGGTTGAAAGCTATCATAAAAGGTAACTTGAACAGTTCCATTCACCAAGTCTCGAATTTTCACAACGATCATTGCGGAATGAGTCATTCCAAGAAGATGGCGCCATTGTCGTGTAGGGTAGAAGCAAACAGGAGTTCCAACAAAATCCAATGTGTCATCCTGAATGCACATTCAGGATGACACACCCGCCACGAATTTTGTTATACGGAATTGACCTTTAACACCTTTAGGGCGTAAATCGCTGTACCTTCGGGATTTTCCCTTATGTCGTGGACCAATCCATAGGTAAAACAGTTCAGCAGGTGCTATCATGACGTTCCCTGGAAGTGTGACCTGGTCAAACATTCGCTGTAAGGCTTTATTACTGACTCCGCTGGCGTCCAATTCCCTCGATTTTGTCTTCCGGAATGTCCCCTTTGGCTTTTCAGGCAGTAAGTCATACAACATTTGGTTTCTACAATTGAAAAATGTGTAACTGCTACAAGGAAGGAACTTTAACATAGATTTTTAAACAATTTGTTGGTCTTACGTGAGCGGGAGTTGACATTTGTAACTCTCATGACGTGCAATTTCCGACGCTGTTTTCCCTTCATATTCGCATAAATTACAAATGTTTTGGTAGTCAAATTGCAATTGCAGAAGTTTCTTTTCCTGCAGTGTCATTAGGTTGTCTGCCCGAGGAACATCTTTACGTTTTTTCCTGGTGGAACTCCGAGACAGAAGCTGCATACAAATTAGTTCTTATCAAAACACATGAACATAACAAACAATACGCGAACTATTAAGTATTCTACTCGCTACAAGAATGTATCAGCAAAGTCTAAGTTTAGAACGTTAAGTTAAATTCTAGATGAATTTTCGGAGGATGTGTCTTGACTCTCCTGGGAAAGGCGAACCTGACAACAAAGTACAAACAATAATAATAATAATAATACCAGGAGCGAATTATTCGTATTTGTACGTTCATTTCGTGTATGACGGAACCAGTAAAAATGAAAAAGCAAGCCTTAATTAAAAACGGAACTACTTCACGGAAGAGTCGTAAGCTTCCTTTGGAAAACACGCAACTACTTCAATAAAGAGTCGTAAGTTTCCATTAGACAACACGCAACTACTTCACGAAAGAGTCGTAAGATTATTTTGGAAAACACGCAACTACTTCACGGAAGAGTCGTAAGCTTTCTTTGGAAAATACGCAACTACTTCACGGAAGAGTTGTAAGCTTCCTTGGCAAAAAACGCAACAACTTCACGGAAGAGTCGTAAGATTATTTTGGAAAACACGCAACTACTTCACGGAAGAGTCGTAAGCTTCCTTTGGAAAACGCGCAACTACTGAAAGATTTGTATGTCAAAACTCTACATCTAATGTTTTTTTTACATGTATTAACATTATATACGCAATATATAATGTTTGGTCATATATGCAACTGTATGATAAATTATTGTGTATGGATATTCCGTAAGAATGCCGCCTCATCCTGAAATTCCGAAAGCAAAGCGAAAATGCAATTGAAAATGTGTGGCTCTTACATTGGTCCGAAATTGGTAGCCACGGTTGAGAGGTCCCTTAGCAACGTCACAATTGGGTTTTTATTCAAGCTATTATTCAACAAATAGGACATTAACATTGAAGATAAAAACACGATACTATGCACCATTGATTCACAGATTAATAATAAGATTATCTTTGATTTGCTTGTAATTTAAAACGGTACACAGGTTATAGCTTGTTTTGCTTGAATGTAAAAAACTCGGGGGGTGAAAATGAGCACCTAAATCCGGGGGAAGCACTCAGAATACTGCGAAAATTTGGTTTTTAGCAGTCATCTAACTGTTTAATAATAATAACCTTAGCTCATGATTTACATGTAATTTAAAATATTACAAAGGTCATGACTAGGTTTGCTGGAATTTCAAAATTTTCAGGGGTGGGTGAAAATAATCACAAATCATAGAGCTAACTGTATACATGGGTAAACTAGGTACAGTAATATCACGTGGAGTTTTTTACTGAAAGAATACTATGCGAAAGACGTTTTTGTAATAGGGTTGGTTGAAAACACTAATAATTTGGTTTTATGGCAAAAGTAATTTTCCCAATATTTTGCCCTTGCAATTTGGAGCTACGTATTTGAATGTATGACGCAGATGTATTTCTACAGTACAGCAACAGTCGCTGGCGTTTGTAGCAGGGTTGGTTTGGTTTAAACCAAATGATTTAAACCATGGTTTAAACCATGGTTTAAACCAAACGGTTTTTTTTATAAAAACCAATGGTTTAAACCAAACACCTAAAATTTTAATATTTTCAAACCAAAACGCTTATATTTCGTCGTGCACAAAACTTGTGCAGTTACTGTGATATTGTGTAGTTAAACTTTAGTGAAGTAAATAATACTATTAGCTTTTAGTCTTGTACATTTAGAAATTCGGAATCGTTTGTAAAATGAAAAATGCCAAACTTGTGTTTATGCTGCAAAGTTATATCATTAAAATTATATCCAAATTATTAAATATTTAATGCTTTGTGATACTTACTGAGTTTGGGAAATAAGTAAATTTGTTGAAATTCACATGTTTTTGCATATTAATGAATGTTTTGGATTGAAAATTTGTTTAAACCAAAAAAACCTGGTTTAAACCAAAAAACCCGGTTTAAACCAAAAAAACCTGGTTGTTTGGTTTTTTTGAAAAAAAACAAAAAAAAACCAACCCTGGTTTGTAGGCACATACATAAAGTTGTTTGTAGAACGTTTTGATTTTAGATGAACTTGTACGTAGAATATTGAGTTTTAAAAATTTAATGCGCCCGTTCCATTAAGCATGTAGAACATTCAGATTTTAATCAAAATTACATGTAGGACAAATTGCCTCTTTGGAGTTGATATACTTGTCATATCAATTTTATTCAATTTCGAAAATTTCTGAGTGGAGTTTAGAAACCCGAGATTTTCTCCCATTCATTTTTGCAAAATATTTGTGAATAATCTGTTAGTACATTCACAGTTTATTGCAACGTCCCTTAAATCCACCTCACAAGACTTTGCATATCTTTAAAAGTACAATCCCGTTCAGTTAGCTAATAGGCCGAAAGTTATCATATAAATCTTTGGTTGAGAAATTATATGAATTTCTAACCACATGCTTTAATTATTATGGATAATTAGAGAAAAATAATCTCACCAATACACCAGAAAGGCAATAATGTTACAATTTCCTTGTATCGTCGGCTGAATTTGCTACTAATTTAAAATGCCTATAATGAACCAGCCATTGCGCTCTCGCTAAAAACTCTAAAGTGAAGGCCATAATTCCTTTTGCAGTAGAGTGTAAGATCTGCTCCGCTGAGCAGTTTAAGTTTTAATTGGAGATCCAGTTGAATTTAGTTTCGATAGATTCACTTACAAATTCAATTTTAGGTTCAAATTATTATTTAGATTCACTTTCAATAAAATTAAGGTTCGGATCCAAGTTGAAGGATAAACTTACAATTAGATTCCAGTTTTAATATAATTTCACCGTTGGATTAATTTTCAAGTTTCGGATCTAAGTTCAAGTATCAATTGAAACTATAATTTGAATCGAAGATCAAATTCGAATTGACGATGAAGTTCATGATTTGATTTGACGTTTCAATTCAAATCGAAGTTTAAATCTAATTATAAATTATTACACTACTGAGGTATGATGTGAATGCCCCCTTTAGAATTTGCACTAAGTATTTGTTATAAATTCTATCTATTAAATATTTCCCGAATTAACTCACCTTTGAAAATAGTATCCGACAAAAAAGGCGTATACTGTCAGACCATGCACAATTTTCCTTAGCAATACAGCGGCTCTTTGTGCGAAGATTTTGACATCGGTTAATTATATGCTCAACGGAGTCTTCGACGGACGAAGGATCGAACGGTTCAATCATCTCTGAAAATATCGATGATTTATGACTCCATTCTAAAACTGAAGCGTCAAGAATTATTACGGAAAAGATTAAATGTAACTGAGATTTCGTTCTTTAGAATGTATATAGATGCAACTGGAATACTACGGCTAAACGTTCCAGTTGGTTCTCGAGAAACAATTGAAACGCAGCTTTGTATATGACAAATTTATTCTATGCATGTATTCTCTATTAATTATATACAAACCGCTATCAATATTCAGAAATCCTTTTTTTCTCGATTGCAGCCGTCATTTTCCTTTTCCTGGAGTAAATTCTAATTGAGCTATTATTTGCTGAAATGATAAAACCAAGTAACTACGATCCAGCGTCAGTGTATATTGAGCAAGGCAAAAAAACCTTATACATAAATGATATTTCGCCGTCGCATTGTTGCACCCCGTTGCAGGATTCAATGTCATGTTTTCTTTATAAGCACATAAGCTATGGGAGATAATTGCTCTCTCAAAGTCACGCTATTGTGATTAGAGTACTTTAGATTCTTTTTAAGACCATTATATAACTGAGCACAGCATAATTAATAAAAACCTAATGCATTGGGATTTGACGGAGAGCATACACTGAATAATGAGACTGTTTCTCAAAAATAATACTTGTTGGTAATCGATAAAGCCATCTATCTCGGCATACCATAAAAACCCATAAATGGTTCAAGGTAAACAGTTTGATCATTTGTGACATGTTTGCTTAAAAATTATCTCGTTCTTGGCAAATTAAAACTGATTTGTATTATTGGTTACTAGAAATTAAATAGTACAAAATGGATGTAAGAACAAATGTCCAAAGAAAACAGCACAACGCGCTATCCATTCAAGACAAAACTAAAATTATGAAACAATTGGAGCAAGGAGTGAGGTGTAAAAGAAACGAAAATGCCCGTTCGGACTATTCAAAACCAATTGAAGTTCAAGAGAAGAAATACGGACTCAGTTTAAATGTAAGAAGCCTGACAGGAAAAATAATGAACCCCGGTGTATGATGATATTGGCATGGCGTTGCTGGAGTAGTAGTTTAAAGTAATTTAAATTGCAACAATATTAATATTCAGCACTTGCAACTACTTTGAAGAATACCAATTCTGAAGTCATGTAAGACCTTCATTAGCTTTTCAGTTCTTAAAAACATTATAAACGGATTAGCAGTATCATGTCTAACCAAACTTATCATTATAACTAATCATTTATTTCCCCAAAACTGATTTTACTTCCATATTGGGATGTAGATATCGACGAATTCCATTAGGTGGATCACTATGTTTAGAAACGCCAGCCAAATTTTCCTGCTTGGGAAAACGACAACTCAGACCAGTTCAGGATGGCTCGCGAAGTGGAAGCAAAGACACAGAGCATTTAAGATCGTATTGGATTAATCAGCTCAGATTGATTTGAGTAACACCTCGAATTGGATTTAAGACGTGTATTCCACAGTATCAAGTCAGTGTCGTCTTCAATGCCGATGAAACCGGAATCTATTATATAGCCCTTCCGGGTCGAACATTTTATTTAAAAGGTAAGACTTGTTGCGGAAGCAAGCTCTCCAAAGACAGACTATTCGTGCATGCGCTGCAGTAGGGATGGAACGGGGAAACTGAAGACGCTAGTCATTGGCAAAAAATCGAACCAGCGATGCTTCGCGAAGATAAAATCTCTACATTATAACCGCCAATTTATGGAGTGGGTGGCTATTAAAATTTCGCCTTTTTCTGTTAAAATAAGTGCAAGATTTGGCCATACAATACGTATCCACAACTAGTATTTAAAGCCTTTAAGATTAACTCAGAGGATTGATCTATGTAGTATACTATTTCAGTATAGCCAAGCAAGCCTGTGGTATATACAGCAAGCAAGCATAGAAGCACAATTTAGCACAGCGAGCTGACAACTGAAACTCTCGCAGTGAAAAGCGTTTTCAGCTCTATCATCGCTATCTGTCCAGCTGCTTGCTTCTTGCTTGGTTGCTGTGTATATATACCACCGGCTTGCTTCGCTATATACTGAAACAGTATAACACATACAGCAATCCTCTTAATTACATTACACCACATCGTGCATCGTATAGTTGTGTCGCTTGATTCGGAAAACTTCACTCTTGTTTTGCTCCACGCCACAAACCATTCACATTTTTACATAGCGACCATAACGATTCATGCACCGATGACCGATCCATTCGAACGTTTACTGAAGCTTTCAACATTCCCAATATCTTCCTCCAATATTTTTAGGTATGATGTTTGTTTTCCTTTCTATTTGTCCGTTTTCCTGTATTAAATTTGTGTGAATTTGTGTAAATAAACAAAATACAGATATACAATCTGTTTTACCAGGAAATTGCAGTGACAGTGCAATGTAGTACAAAAACAGTTGTGAATGTTAATATTCCGGTACAATTGAGTTCCAAATTGGGGACGGATACCATATGTTTTCGGAGTTTCGAATGAATACCCGAAAAATAGATGGTTTTAGTTGTTTTAATTTTTATATTGCAGTGTACAAGGAACGGTATTGAACCGAATATCCACTGGTTCAACCAACGAGCTACGTTTTAGTTTTCACCCCATCATTGCAAATACTTCCAGAAAGACTTGATTTAGGGTTTTGGAGTAGAAACGTTTTAAAATTCTGTAAACTCCATCACATAACCATTTAATTACTCCGGCAAATTTAGCAAAATCCCCTTGCAACAATTTGTAATGATATAATTACTATTACAAATATTTAAAGTTGTTTACAGTTAGCTATCCCACATTCATAGTTTTCGGGGGAAAATCAAAACATTCAGAAAAAGAAATATACGATTGCTTAAAACAATTTCAGAAAATGAATTTTTAATACGTTTTTATCTGCGTAAATACATTTTCCACCATTTAATAATAATACAAAGTTTAATACTACAAAACAAATTAAGGGAAAACCGAGTTTCCGTTTCGTTAAGCGTGCAAATGTGTGCACGTGTTTATGACGTTTTATCTTGAAGGCATGCGAAATGTGAACATTGTTTCCCCGGCACAGATGGTGTGGTGAGTGCAGTTATTTTCCGATATGCCGCTAAACGCATTGTCTCAACTCAACCGTGCACACAAATTCGCGGAAGTGGCTTGTTGAGACCATAAGTATGAGGGTACGTACTGTCGCATGGAGAAGCTGAAATGTATGAGTCAGAGAGTGAAGTGGCGATGTATGCTTGTATGGTAGATAGTTGCTTATTGAGCATATATATCTAGTTTGAGATGTTCTAAAAATGACTTCATCTAGAATACTTTACGACTGAATTATTAGGTATTGGCATATCTCTCATTCTTGAATGGTGTAAATATCGTTATCGAATACCCTATAATAAATCTAACGATATCGAATGACGTTATAACGTTATTTGTATCACTTTGAAACGCAACGGCTAATAACAGAAAACACCAAAAATATGTATTCATCATTAAGTAAATGTCATGCAGTACATATTCAATATGTCATGCACTCTGCCGTGCACCTTACATGTGCCAGGTACTATGCATGTGTCATGCACTATGCATCTGCCTTGTACCATGTATGAACCGCGTACCATTCATGTGCCTTGTACGATCCATGTGCCATGATTTTATGATTCTATTTTACAATCGATTTGCAATGAGCTCAATAAAATGATGTAATAAGCAATGCTTCGAACGGCCAATCAGATGGCCATTTGTAAACTGCTTGACAAGAATAACTTCGGTCCCGAGCCCGGAGATATTTGCTTGGTGATATGTTTCGTCGAGTAGAAATCTGGAACGTTCAAACATTTTAGTTGCGTCGCATAACCGTCTTGCAAATAATCTTGAAATTTCGGCAATTGTTGCTTACACATTTAAAACGTCGATGCCTGGCTTCATTATGCATTGTCCAATATCTAATTAGCGGGCAAATGTTTCAGATGAGAGCTCCATAATGAGTAATGAAGTTATGTTTCGGTCTCAAGCGTAATCAGAAAAATTTAATTGGAAATCTTTGATGAGGTGCTGAAGGAATTAAATATTGACTTCGAGTATCACAGGTGAAAAATATTTCCAAAATGTCTTAAAATTAGTATAAACGGATAGTGCTGACTGTCCTCTTCGAAACAATCACCGACGATTAATTCGCAACAACCGAACAACGTAACTGTTTTGTCTTCAGTTTGTCCAAATTTCCTGTCGTTGGTATTAAGGATTGTTACCACAATAATAGAGGGTTTTGATTGGTTGAAATTATGGTAACTGAAATTCCGAATGCGATCATTTACTTCTTTTATTGATATTTTTGTGCTCTTGTCAGAAATGGAACGAAGTTTCATGTCCAGATGAAGGATCCCTTCGAAGAAATCGGCCATAAAATCCGGGCAATAGATTTTGGAGACGTGAAAATATTTAAATTCATTAAATACTGAAGATGATTTTATACCAGTTTCAGAGGGAATTTCTTGCTAAATTGGCTTCGTAACTATAGCGGGTTCGGTTTAGATTTGCCGGAGGTCTTCCATTGATCTGGCACTATGATTTTGACATTTTACAAAACCGACAATACTATGTCGCCGTAAAACTCTGCAGAAGACCCTACAGTTGGTGTAAGCCAAGATTATCGCCAATAATGAGACCTAGCCGTATATTTATGAAGCCGGGATAATCAAATGAATTTCCAATCCATTTTTTTCGAGTTCTTGTAGATCATTTACAAGTACTTGAAAAGTTTGTTGCCTGAATACTTCACGACGAATTTAGATTTAAACGACATACACGGAAAACTCTTATATTTTGGAATTGAATTCCTCGTTGACAATGGTAGGTAACAATTTCCGAGCTTTTGTTTACCCGGCCGAGAATACAAAAGGTTAGCCTCGAGTTTGTCAAAGAATAAAAGTACACATACATACTGTTGGCAATTGTACATCAGTACTCGTAGTTTGATTTTAATTTTGAAAGTGACTACCATTAATTGGGCTGGAATAGTATGGATGGTCCTGACATGTACGGAATAATACCTGCATTTAATTTTGAAATACGCCATGAATATCGAATATTTTTAGAAGCAGAGGCAAAATAGTTATGTATATTAATTTTTCCTCCCGTAGTTTGGTATTTGTAGTCATTTGTTGTTTTCAATTAAATGATGCGTACATAAAACAATTTTTTTGGTTTAATGTAGTGGCCCTTCTTGATTAAATATTTGTCCACCTTGTAAATGGTATTGACATGTGTTTCTTCAACATTTGTATAATTGGATCTTCTGAATTTACCTTATGCCCTTTTTGGGACACTTCCAAAACAATTACCATAACCATATTCACAATATTCTGGATTAAAACCTGCCCAAAATACTATATCTGCAATACAGACCGTGGATTCCCCGAACTATGTAGTTTTGACACATAAATGGCAACGTGTAGCTGCAACTCTACGTGACGAGTTTCGGCATCTTTAAAATTATTTGTGTACTGAAATGCTTTTAACTGGTTAGAGCTGTTCGACAAATACGCAGGCTTTGGTCGATCATTTTTGTTAGCTTGGTTTGTCATAATTGTATTGGGAATCAAAATGTCGTTTGAAGTATTTATAATAATGCCCAAAGTTCGAACTACAGATTGGACAGATATAGCTGTTACATCGAGAATTAATTCCATGAACCTTTGTAATGTGTAACCATGTGCAATTCAAGCTTGATTTATATTTAAAGAAGCAGTAACTGCACTACACCTCAGTACATTTTCGCTTCTTATTCAACTCATCAAAAATTGCTATCCGGTGACCCGTACTGGATACAACTTCTTTCAGTTCTTCCAGGCTATCGTCTTCAGCAACAGGACTAACAATAAGAGTTACATCATCCAGGTTTAGATTAGCTATAAAATGACTACTCTCTACTATAGTACTATAAATACTACTTCTCTATACACGCACCATTTTTTTCGATTTGTTTTTGCTGTGATTTTCTGAAAATTTTGACCGTTGTTACGCTACCATTTCACTGTATTTTCCTGCAAAGCCTTGTCTTCTGATTTCGTTGTGCAGTTTACAAAACTCTCATCGGAACCGTCAGTTTTTTCTATTGTTTGGCATACAGAATTATTTTCTGAAACAAAATTGTCCTTAGAATCATCAAAATTGTCACTGTCAAAAGATATCTTTGAGTTATGAATATCAAGATGAATGTAAACTACATTCAGAGGGAAATTAAATATTTGTTCTTATCTGGCATATGTGTCAATATTTTCTAACAACGGGTCGATGGATTTGTATGTACCCTGGGCAGTTATATTTAAAATAACAAATGGAATGCCAAGAATGGTAAGTGGCACTGATTTACATAATGGCGGCCATCGTCAATTCAAATTCATGTAATCCAGGTGCACGTAAAAATTAGTAAGTATAACGTACGCAACACATGTTAGAACTCAAATTTTCTCGTGGTTATTCGAGGAAAGTTTGTTGATGCTAAAATTAGAATCTTAAGAAATGTAAAAGTTTCCTAAATTGTTTATAATTATTGCTGTATGTACTTGAGAAGAGAATAATTTCGTATTGACATCCTAATTACACTACTTGTACGGCGTTTGGCACACCGTTTCACAATTGCCAATACTCTGGAATGGCGATTCACGTCGACATAATAAGTTTGCAGTCTGTGAAGGCAGGTCTATCCTCGGGCTTATTTTCCCAGCACTTCAGCATCCATTCATATCTAGGTAAATCACAATTGATTACTATTAGACCAATGGTGACGAAATACGATTTGTTTCCATTAAATTGGATTAATCAATTCCATGATGGGTATTATTAGAAGAAACTTTTAAAAATGCATGCGCAATCAATGAACTGTTACTCTTGAGTGGTACAATGTCGGGGTTTTATAAGTCGGTATCCAGCTTCAAGTTTATCAACAAACTCAGTGGTCCAATTTATACCAGCAAATGGGACTTGGCACAGTGAAAAGATTTCCCACATGGTCACACCAAAGCTCCATACGTCAGATTTGGTAGAAAAATCAAAATAGCGCAAGGATTCTGGTGCCATCCAGCGCCAAGGCAAAGGTGATGAAAATATTTTATTTGTTTTAACTTTTTAATTACCCTTTGATAGGAACGCAAAAAAGGCGTTAAACTTCGTACAATAAACGGTAAATGATACGTTCACTATGGAGTGCTATTGCAAAAGAGTGTTTTCTCTAGAGGGCAAAATATTAATGGAAATTCCCATTTTACACTGCTAATTTTTATATTTTTCTCTGAAAATATGAGCTTGCCACCACCAACGCCAAATTTTGCTATAGCGTCTAGGTGTGCTTTCACACGTACACCCGCAACTTTAGTCAGTTGTTCTCATCAATTAATGTCTATCTCTCATCCAAGTTTTTCTTACAGGGCGCCAAAAAACGATTCTAACACGACTAGGCCACATAAGATTCAACAGTAAAATAAATTTTAATCTCCCAACAATTTACAATTTTTTTCAGATTATTCAAACCTTGTTTCCCCCCGCCAGTTCAAGAACTCTCAATACAGCGGACAAGGACGTAAAGCAAAGTTTTCATTTTTATAGGAGAAGGTCAAATTGTGAAGTTCGTAAATGTTTTTAAGTTTTAAATTTGAGTTGCATTTACGTTTTGAAGCATTTCGGTATCGAATTTTCTAGACTTGCAGGATGAAAAGATGCGGAAAGGGTTACTGATGATTTATGTGTACTTCCTAGATTGTTTGCCTTTCATTAAAAATTCAAAATTAGTATAAAATTTTTTAAAATGGGCGTTTTTCTAAAAATCATGAATGTCCTTCACATCTTTTGCTGTATTGAAAGTTTTTGAACTAGCGGGATAAAACAAAATTTTAAAAATCTGGAAAAATAATTGCTAATTTCAGCTAAAATTAATCATTTTAATAGTTGCCTTTTCTGTGAGCTAGATTACTGATTACGGAGGGGAAAATCTTTTCGTGTGACCCCGCAGAGGGTTGGGAAACTATTTACAGTGTAAGCCAAATTATAATTGCGTTTACAGCCTTACAGTTATTACACAGCTGTTTGATAGCATAAACACTGAAGTTATAATTTGCTGAACTAATAAACTAAATTATGAATTGTGTGTATATAAGTCTATCATTTGTTATTTGATTAAAGAGTATAGAATGAAGGTGAGAAAATAGTTTTGTCCATACCAATATATTTTTATAGCTATAATATACAATTTATAGCTGAAATGTATTTTTCTACTGAAGCTCTTACCTGCTGTGTTTTGACATAGTTAGCACAGTTGTATAATTTTCTTGAGAGTCCAAAATCTGTGATTTTGACGACGTTATCATTAAAAATTAAAACGTTTCTGGCAGCCGAATCGCCGTGTATTACCTATACACACGTCCGTAGATACATACATATATTAATAAAAGTACATCTTTATAAGAAGTTATTATTACTTCAAAAATGAGTACCAACCCGTTTCATGGAAAGAAATTCCATCCCTTCCGCAATCTGTCTACAGAAGCAAATTAAAATATCATGGATTGACTGAACTTCAGGATGTGTGTTAGAGCTGTTCCGAAAAATAAGTTGGTGCATGTAATAAATCTAGACTCGGACAATATTACTATACAATATATAGTATATATACTATACAATATATACACTTGCAAATATTATAAAGCAGAAAATTTATACTGATAAAATGGGCAATGTTAAACAAAAATAATTACATCAAATACAATGGTGGTTGTAATAATTCCCCGCTCGTATTGACGTAATTTGTTCGTAAATAGTTGTGCAGGTCTCCAAAGGGGCTTAGTTCAATGACGGCCGAGCATAGTCCTAATATTTTCAGAGGTTCATTACACTCACGTTTTAATAACTACATATGTACGTACTATGTATACACGCATCCTTAAGAAATTATTTAACAAAAGTTGGAATTATTACTTTCTTGAATTCTGTCGACCACCGCACCATAATATTTGATAATATTTTTATGACCCGGAACGAATGCCATTACTTTAATTTCCTTGAAAAATGCTTTAAAATACAGAATGTCAGCAGTGGATTTGGAAGACTTTATTGCGACGTTTTCTCCATTAAATATTCCTTTGTGAACAATCCCGAACTCACCTTCACCTAAAATGAAGTCATCTGCAAAAATGGAAACGGCAATTAAATTAAATTTCATTTCGAACATTAACAGCTGTACAGGGATTTCAATTATATAAGTAATTATTGAAATTAATTTGAATGAACGCATCGTGTATGAATGTACATATAATATTTCAATTGACTTTAACCTGCTATCAAATCTTCACTCAGAATGATCTGTCTTTGTACAAACGGCAAACTATCTACTGGGACATTTTCTTCATTTTGCCCTGATTTCTTATTTCCGAAATAAAACTCATCCACCTCTTCCTTGGTAAGGTTTCGAATTTCACTCTGAAAGAATAAAAATTGATTTTCAAGATGGGTTTAAAGAAATTTGAAAGGGATGTTTCTAGTAGCTGAAAATCCTTGTCAACATTTTGTTGGAACAATTAAAACTATGTCTAAAATATATCTGAACGTAGGGGAAAACGGAGGAAATACACTGCAATGTTCCTCTTTTTTATACTTTATTTTGAAGCAACCATTATTAGTCGTTTGTAGCATTAGCGTCGTGAGTCAAAAATACCCGTCGACATTGTGGCGGGACTATTAAAATATGGGAGATTTGACGTTTGACCAAATACCAAATCTCAAGTGTTTGAACCAGGAACTCAGACTAGCTCACATAAGGGGGGACTGGCTCATGTTTTGACTCCTCTAGTACTTTGCAAATTCATTGCCAGATTTTCTAAAATTACTTCAATCGCGTGGGCCAATATTTGAAGTCACAGGGTTCAATACCATTAAGAAATATGAAGGTTTTTTAGAATGTTAATTTCTACATTTTTGTATTCTCATGCAAAACGACTTTCCTGAACCGTTCTGACGCTACTTAGTAGGAAATTTTAGGCCCTTCACATGGAGCTATTTGATGAGATTCTATGTTGAGAATTCTAGACATGTTCGTAAGGGACTCGCTTATCTCTTGTCTAAATAATTCTTCAAAAAATAGGGCCCAATATTCATTTCTTACGTTTTAAAAAATTATTCTTTCTTTGCAATCTAACGCCAACTCTGTCGGTACTATAGCTAAAGTTTAATTGCACACAGTTTAATCACCGGTTTCAGGTAATTCCTGCGGACATAATTAGGCTACTGTAGATACAAACTCAAGCATAAAAATTTTACTTCACTATACTTCTTCAAGTTACGATTTTGAACGCTTTTGAGATTTGCCAAATAAGAAAACTGTTTTTGATGCAGTTAGCACCCATATGCAGTTTCCCATTTATTAGGGTATATGCGCAATTTCTGTCATCAATGATGGATCAATTTTTTCTGGGGAGAATAAGTCTGAGTAGAAGGTACAATGTACGCTCTGTACCCACCCAACCCCCGCCCCACCGCAACCATGGTTGAGCCGCTGGTCTGATCGTCGGGATGAACGGAGCAAACAAGACAGAATGTTGCTTTTTTAAATAAATTTTTAAAACTATTATTCACAAGAACTTACTAAAGCGGATCGATACCTCCTCCAGAAAAACACTTGTACCACAATCAAGACCACAACAACAAATATTGAAATTCCAATTATAACTTCAAAGGGGATCACCAAAGAAGTTTCAGTGGGCATCGGCATCCCTGAAGAAGTTCCATTTGGCATCTCTGAAGAACTTTCAGTGGGTTTTACTAAAGTTTCTGCAAATTCATGAATCGAACATCCATTTAGAAATCATTTCTCACCATGCGTTTTTTTACCAAAAGCCACAATCACGCGTCATTATATATTTTTTGGCTTTGTTTTGAAATTAAAAAATTTGAATGTTCGAAAAAATCCTGTCTTAGTTTCACTCATTGGACCGCTGTGATCTGATTGGTTGAGCTACATATGTATGTAACTACATATGTGTACATTGCAAGCAGAAACGACTGCATTGTTACTTTCGTTTCTCTAACCTTGACCAGAGCAAAGGTCCCCACTAGTGGTCCCGATCTTTCAATTCTGAATTAAAAAACCTCGATTCGATTCGATTCAAATCAATTCAGATTCATCAATTTTCGATTCAATTCAAAGCATGAATTGAATCATTTCATTCAATTCACTTCATGAATGAAATCAAGCGAAATGCCTTGAATCGCGATTCAAATGATTCACGTGCAACGAATTTGTTTGCATATCCCGCTTAAAATTCTTATAGTAACGTATCACATTCAAAAATTCGTACGTGTTTCTGAGAGACATTTTTGATTTTTTTTTATGAATCCGACTTATCAATTATTTTGTAAATAATAATTTTTATACATCCAATAATTCAATTATTATAATTTGTTATTCCAGCATTTACTAACGGTTCAATTTAAAGGTCATAATGTGACAATTAATTAGTAGGATATGCAACTCGAAATAGTTAATGTTACAGTCAACTCTCGCTATAAGGGATGTTCATGGGACCGGCAAAATTTGTCTCTTATGAGCATAGTGTTATAAATTGTGTAAATGGGAATCGGGACTGTAAATCCCAATCCCTTATATCAAAACATTACTTACAAGGGTATCCCTTATAGCGAGATTCACTGTATTGACAACTTCAGTGATAGTAAAATTGTTTGACTTATATTCTTCCGCTGTTTTATGAAGTCATTATAAAATACCTAAATAAAATGTTTATATTACCACCTTTTACTGTTTGAATGATTTGAATCATCATTCGATTCAATTCAGCACCCTGAAAGGAATCAAATTAAATCCTGTGAATCGTGAATTGAATCGAATCATTGAATTTCATTCAATTCATAAGTTGAATTGAATCAAAACGAATTTTTTGAATTGAATTGAAAGATTGGGACCTCTAGTCCCCACATTCTGTCCCCATGTAATCCATTCCCGGTCTTGGGGAACAGTAGTCCCAAATACCAGTTTGTATATCGCACGAAAAGTAACGCTTTCCTTCAGATTCACATTTCGTAGTGCACGGAACTCCAGTTTGTGATCCATTCGGCATTTCATAATCCGGAGGAAAATTTGCCTCGCTGAAGCTGAATGACGACGCTACATCGTTCCATGAGCAATTCTTAAGATTCTGTTGACATCCTACATTAATTTCAGGACTTAGCTTAAGACTCCGTCCTGTGCAGATTAAGTACTCGTAAATGTAAATACAATGTATCTTTATGTCAGCAGAAGAAGCTTTGATGACGAAATCGGTGAAGGTATAACATTGGTTCTTATTTTCCGTATTTGTGAGTGCAGTGTGTTTTCCATAGTATATATATATATGTCTTTTATGAGGATATATCCTCATAAAAGACAGGGATATTGTTGTACTCTGTGAGGGCAGTAAATATTTAAACGAAATAAAATTTGAGAATAATTCTTGTACTACATTAATTCTGGTGTAAATATATTCAAGTTTTTAAGCAACATTCAACTACAGTAATAAAACCCAGGAATTAAAACATTTGGAAAACATATTTTTGCAAACTAAAAGGAGGGCTCGTAAAATATAAAAATAAAGACTGAAGAGAGAAAGTTTGATGTGTACTGTGTGCGTTGGAGTTGGAACAGTTTTGTTGACAAGTATTCCCAAAACTATCCATTCCAGGTCTCGGGGAACAATAATCAATGGACCCATTGGATAAATGACAGGAGAAATAATTCTTTTCATGATTCTCACACGCGTCTTTGCACAAATCTCCCTGAGATCCCTTCGGATGAGGGCATGTTTCGGGCAGAGTTATGTTACAGAATTTTATAAATGAAACTCTGTCCTCCCAACTACATAGGCCCAAATTATTATAGCAATTTGACGTGCATGTTAGTATAAGGTGGTGGCCACTACAGCCTACACCACCGTAAATTTCCAAGCAGTTTCCGTTCAGTTTAATAGACCTGATGTTATCATTAAATCTGGAGAGGTTGCTTTGGTGAAAGTTAATGCATGGTGGAGATGAGTCCCTTTGAGCAGTGAATTTTTCACCCTGGAAAAAGCCGTTTTCAAATACTTATACAACGTCAGGACTATCTGAAACATATATAAAATATAATATCTTAGGCATGATTAAAGTATTCATGGACAAATTTAGTGGCGTTGGATTTGTCCCGTCAATAAATTTATATATTTGTTAATATTTTATTCGTCTCTCCCCCAAATCAAGGAAGGCAATTGCAAAATTTCTAGAAGATAAAAATGCGAGATCATATGAAATATCTAGCCTCACATTTGTTGTTCCATCGTGCCCCCAATTCTTGGTTGGGAATATGAATTCCAATCAATCCCCATCAATTTCCCAAAAATTGCTTACATTTTCTAAGGTCAACTGTTTTTTAAAAATTCATAATCTTCCCTCATATTTGGTTCTTGCATATGGGCAGATATTTTTACTCGGGGTTATGCAACAATTTACAGATGAATCTACGTGATATTATCTACAAACACTCTGCGTTCGGAAATGCTTTTATGAACTACATATCGATCACGGAACTATCTGGCGTCTTTTGTGCTGCTGGGAAAATGACAGCTACAAGCAAATATTTAAGGATTTTGATATTGTCAATGAAAAGTGATGACATCAGAAATTTTTCTTTATCCGCGTCATTCTCCCTCTCACTCCTGAAATGAAACTGAATTTACGCAACCTTGCTTTCTAGAATCGGTGAAACTCACAGTTTGACCAACGTTCAACGTCTTTGATAGCTTGCTAAATACTCGGTAAACTTTCCTACAAACGAGTGTCAAAAGTTGATGTTTATTTTTGGACTTCTTCTGTAGAGTAAAAGGATCCAATGTTTTTTACCATTGCTTGTTCCACGGGCTTCGGGGAATAGGAAAAAAATGTGTGCTCATTCTCTGTGTATACATACATAAACATATTTGGTCCTGATTGTAAGTGTGCTCTCAGCTCTCACGGATGAATATTTTCATTTGATGCAACGCGTAATATTATACCCACACAGTTTTAGACGCTTATACAAAGTTTGAAAAACCTTAGAAACTAGAATATAATTTTGATTAATCCGAGACAATACAAATTTAAAAGAATAATTCAAAATAGTCTTCATAACAATTTTTCATCTGAAGAATGCTATTGTTGCGAAACTTAGTTTATGGTAGATATATAAAGTAATAATATTCTGAATCGATTTACGATTTAAGACTCACTTTTAAGACTCATTCCCTCAGTGTCCGTTAAGTCATTCAAATCCAAATCCAGAAAAGCGTCCTGAACTGGTATAACAAAAAACGCCACTGCAAGAAGGAACAGTAGACCAATATCCATTGTTTTTGTTTTTTTTTTCAGGTAACAATCTCTTGAAATGTTTTTAAAACGTCAATATTTTAAGTGATGAACAAGTTTTAAATACTAATACAAATATTAATGCAATTATTAACTGTTCGCTGCAGTTCTATGGGGTTCGTCTCAGTAACCGAGATAAGCTGTTACCATTATTTTAAACAGCATAATCCAGGCCTTGAACTTCAAATTAAATTGTTTAATATACGTAGCAGCTGCAAGAACTCACTCTTTTTATAGAGGCTATGTAAGTAATGCTTAGGAAAAGTATTCCTCCTAAATTGGAAAACTAAATTTTAGGCAAGCATGATTATAAGCGTGCCAACCATTGCAATTGCTATTTGCTAATCATATTCAACGGATTTAAGGCCATGTCACTTTCCAACCTGCCTTGTCGCATACATTACCAGTAAAAACATTACGTAGAACTTAACTTTACTTTACAATATGTTTATATGATGTAATAAATAAAAAAATATATATCTACATCCATGGTTGTTACGACAATCTGCCTTAAAATCTCTGTAAGCTAATTACGAAAGAGTTTGCTAATTTTAATTTGTAAATATTAAGACATGATCCACAAAACTAATAAATTAAAAGGCTCTGCGTCAAGTTAGTTGTATGAAACTTACAAAAATATCAGATTGTATATCAGTAATGTATATATAATTACATATGATTGTACATCGTCGAATTTATTCAATTAAGTTTTGGGTGGCAGACAATTCTTTAGAGCAGCAAGTTTCTTCAAAATATTCTTCCAAAATCATGTTATTAGTTTCAGTGAGCAATAGAATTGAGACGGTGGACATAGCTGCAAATCCCGCGAAAATAATAAATGGTCCGACTTGGCTCACTAAAAAGCAATTGAAAACATTACCACTATAACAAAGTTTCCAACATTTAACGGCCATTAAATACACAGTTAAGATCAAATACACTATATGTAAAACTAAGGTGGCCTCCGTCCACCCGTCTAAATTTTACGTGTATACATGGACAAATTATTTAAAGATTAGACTAAATTTTCATATTAGATTTTCCTTCCATTTGTGCCATAAAAATTGCTTGGAGGCTTCACGCTTATTTGTTTGGTTTGTACACGGTGTAATAAAAGTGTCAACCAGCGTCTCACCTCCACACTTGCCCCCATAAGCAAGTAACTGATGAAATACTTGATTCCCGCATTTTGTAGCAAATACTTTATCAGATTTTCTAAAATTTGTTGCTGTGAACCAGGCCAAATTTTTCCTTTACAGGTGCCCAGAATTTTAAGCAAATAAAAAAGAATTTGCTACAAAACTATGGAAGCAAGTATTTCATAAATACTCCCTAACAAGAGGACAAGAGCTATGGGAGAGTAACCGCGTTTTACGCCACCCTGTACATTTTAACAATCAATTTCAAAATATTTATTGCAAAATACATTTCCAGAAAGCCCTGAAAAAACTGTAAAATAATCATTGAAAAAGATTTCTAAGCACTAGGAAAACACTCCGTACTATAGATATATAAAACCGGGGACACCAGTTTTGGCAATTAATTTGTGATAATGAATTACGGATATGTACTGTCGAGACAACCCAGGCTGACACTTTACCAATTAAGGACAGGTGTGTTACGCACGCCTCTCTTGCCTCCGATAGGCTTATGCTTGTTACCATAGAGTGACTATCAACCATCGTTTACTTGTCAACCATAGATTGACTCTGTATTTGTAATGAGTGAGTCAACCATCGAGTTTCAATTTCTTAATCATGTTGCAAGATATTTACATTGCATATGCATACATGCTTTTATTTCGCGCTGAAAAGCATGAAAAATTATCGGCCAATCGCAGGCAAGAGAGGCGTGCGTAACACACCTGTCCTTAATTGGTAAAGTGTCAGCCTGGCTTCTCGACAGTAGGTTTTTTTAGGGTGGCGTCAGCCCTCTAGTAAAATAGCCATGTCCGTACGTCCGAGTGTCCTTCCGCACGTTATCTCAAAAACCGCAGGTCCGATTTCAATGAAATTGTTTGTGGACATTACTTGTGTCAAAAGTAAGGCTAAGTTCGTAGTTGGTTGAAATCGGCCAGATAGGTTTTGAGAAAAAAATCATATAAATTTTAGACTTCAAGTCAAATGACAGTTATCTCCAAAACTACTGAATTATTAATTATTATAATTATCAATGAAATGTTTTGTGAATATTGCTTATGTATGTATATAGTAATAGTTGCTTATTATGTTGTTGGAATTGGCCTTATAGTTTTTTCGGAAAAAATCTTGAAATTTTGAACTTCAAGTCAAATGACAGCTATCGCTAAAACTACTGAATCGATTTCAACGAAATTTTTTGTGAATATGGCTTATGTAAAACGGAATGGTTATTGCCTACGTGGTTGAAATCGGCCCATTAGTTTTTTTGAAAAAAAAAATTGAAACTTTGAAAAAGCTCAAATTTCATCCTACTTTGACGGCTGTGGCTGACGCCACCCTACGCGAAGCCTCAAATTATCGCGTAGCAATGATTTTTAGGTTACGGGTATGGTCATCTATTAAGATTAGTATAGAGTAATTTTATAGTTAGGATTATTTACCAATGGACACCATCCATTCTACGAACAGACGTAATAGTAGGCTAACATAATTATAAGCTTCAATTTTATTGATCTACAGTAATGGAGAGAATTCAGTAGCTATAAATGGTGACCATGCGATGATTGAATGCTAAATAACTACTCAATCAAGCACTGCAAGTTCCCACCAAGTTAGTAAATTCTGTCTATTTCAACGAGATGATTGAAAATCTGGCCTGCTTTTCCTTTAGATTAATGTTACTGCCGCTCGTAGATTGGGCGGGCTCCACTGGTTATAACCAAACTCACCAGACCCGATCAGAGCCATCTGTGGAGCAATTATACAAGCTATGGTTCCACAAATGTTAGCAAATCCAACACCAGTCGATCTCGCCACAGTTGGAAAACTCTCGGACGTAAAACAATCCAAAATAGCTATGGCGCCAGTTACTAAGGCCTTCCCCAAGTATGTTAATACGTTCACGTGGGACTCATTCCAATTAAAAAGCCCCTCATACGAACATACAATACTGAGCATAATAACTGCCGCGAAGCCCATATATATGGAAAAGGATTTTCTCCTTCCAAACCATTTACTAACAAACACAGTTGATCTAAAACTAATGGCGTCACCCAGACCAATACAGAAAACATTCCAGTAAGGGTCCCCACTTAAGTTTTTCATGTTAAAACTGATCCCGTAATTGATTATGTTGACGGCAAACCAACAGCCCATAAAAATTATTGACATGCGCAGAAACTTCCCATTCCTACAGAACTGTCCGATACTTAAAGCCTTCGAACCTCGGTCCTCACTATCCCCAAGGGATTCCGTCAGATTGTCCACAATTGATCCTTTCACTGGGTCACAGTTATTAACTCCCGCTATGGTTCCCAGTACTTCCTTGACCTCCTCAGCTTTCCCGCTCATCAAAAGCCATCGAGGACTTTCTGGGACGAAGGCAAATGTCACTATACAGAACATCATTGGGGCTGCAGTCACTAAGCACAGTTCCCGCCATGGGCGGAAATAATAGGCCAGAAGTGACAAAGTCATAAGGCCCTCGCCCCAAGGGCCCATGGCCCCACACATGGTCCGCCATTTAGGGGTTAAAAATTCCATTGGGTATACCGTCGTTAGGATTAAAAGGGAGGAGACCCCAGCACCTACGATGAACCTTGCGCATGCGTATGTAATCGGAGATGTTGCCACACTTGATGCAATGCTTCCTAGCATTAGACACAGACAACTTATGTACAAAGGCTGTTTCCTCCCAACTCTGAAGTTATAAGCAGAAATATATAATTATAAATGTGTACAAACAGAAATTAATTTTAGTTTATAAAAGAACATATATAGTATATAAAATTGCAGGTTTTTTCATTCATTTACAAATACAGTAGGATCGAACACCGGTGGATGCAGCAAAAGTTTAAAGAACCAGCTAAATTTGTTGGAATTAGTAACATGGAAGCAATATGTACATAAATATTTAAAATGGAATGGAGGTTATTCCATCCCATTTAGTGACTTACTTATCCGCTAGATATGTTCCCACAATATCCCCGGCCACCATCCCAACCATTTGAATGCTAGTGATAAAATCTGTAACCCAAGCGTACCCACAGATGAGACCCCACTTTAAGATGAAAGATCAATTTGAATTAGGTACCTGACTCTTGCATGTACATACGTAATGTTGACTATGAACATGATATCATACATTACGCTTTTATAATTTCACCCATAATAATTCTAAATAGTAATAATTTAGCTGGTTTTCATAATCATCTTGTAGAAAATACAAACCTCCGAAACTATGGACTCATTCCCACCATCAAGCGTTCCATTGCAGGTACACATTGCCACGCTGTCATTTGTCACGTCAAAGGATCCAAACTCGTTCGTACATACCCATTTCGTTGGATGCGACCCTGTACAATGTAAATTATTATAACATTTAATTTTCTTTAAAAAGTATCATATAGCAAGACTATCCGGAATGAATTTCTCACTCAATTTTAAAACGCTCCGATACTCATAAAAATTTTAATAATAATTAAAACGAAAATAATTATTATTTTCATTCTAATTTATAGGAATCCTTGAAGACTCGTAACACCCTCTGAAATTTTACTATTAAATTCGCCTATGACACTATAGGGGCAAGTTGCTATTTAATATTCAAGCTGGGTAGTGTACATTAAATGTAATTAATCTGAGTAATTAATTGAAATTTTAGGATACTTTGCGTTTGTGTATAAATACCTGTAAAAACGGGCTGTAAATCTATCATGGCAGCTGGCCATTCTGGAAGAAGAATTGTGCAAACTACCAGAAACTGAAATCTGCCAAATCCTCCTGAAATATTTCCAGTAAGTTTAAATGAGCAGGTAAAAAATCACATAAACTAATACAAGTCGAAATAAAAATAAGTTAAGACATGTTTGGATCATTTTTCAATGTACATATACACATAATTATGTACACTCTCGTAAGTTATTTTCATACCAATGGCTTCATAAATGTCTTCCAAGGTCTTAGTCATCTTAAGCAGTGCTGTCTGTAACTCCTAACTTTACCCAGCAAATACCTTTTTGTACCTTTTGATGACCTCCATTTATTTGTAAAGGCTAAGTCTCTTGTAATAATTCCATTCACAATTCCGACTGAAACACGCTACCGAATACGAACTGAAATAAGAACTGAAATCTCGGTATCGAATTAAGGGAAGGATTTGTTGATATATTTAATGAAGTACTGGAGTCTAGAAGGAATGCCAGCTATGAGTCGTGAGTTAATTTATGGAAATTTCAGGAAACCTTCACTCATTCCGATAACATTTTCCTTGACAGTAGCTCTCATCTAATCGGATTTAGCCGCATAAATATTTAAAATCAAATAATTTTCTCCTCCCAACTGTACTGTATGTATCCAACACCGCATACAATGTGAGTGAATCAGTACGCTCCTGTGCTTAACTTTTACACAGACAATATAATTGTACATTGTGTCAAGCATGAAGAACGTGTCATGTTTCTGGGAATAAATTATTTATCAAATATAAAACAAGTCAATCATTTCAATAGATCTACAAATACTTGGTCGTTGCAATTCATACAGTTCCTCGTGAGAATCCTCGTGCAGAATTAATTGGATTTTCCTTGCATAAGTAACCAAGTGAGCTCATCAACTTGTAAGTACATACATATACATAAGTATACTAGTACAACAACAACAGCTTTACAAATCATATGTAAGTTTAGCTTGGAGTAACTCACAAAATTGTAAATAAACTAAAAATTTGAATGAAGTGAAAGAATCGGGATTTTAATGGATGATGTATAATCAATGATTGAATTAACCCAATATCAGAGCAATAACCCGAAGGCGAGTTATTTATTCTGGGAAATGAAAAGGAAAGATTTGATCTGAAGGTAAACAGCTAAAAATAAATGGAAGTGGAAGGAATAACTCTTAGCAAGACGTACGTCTACAAATTAAACCCTAAGATTTTTGCATATAACATTATGTAACTGCATCAAAATTACAGGGAATTTCCGTCATTTAATTAAATGACCTTCTTATATCAGAGCACCGTTTCAATCGGAGCGTAAATAATATAGTCCTCTTCAACAAACGTGAAACGTTTGTCGTGTTTCAAAACGTTCACCTTCCGTACTAGAGCATACCTCTATCGATATAATTGCACACACCCCCGATTTTTACCAAAAAACCAAAGGGAGAAAATAGACAGTAATAGAACGTGAGAAGATGAACGTCAAAACATCGGCCAAGGGTATCATCGGCCAAACACTTAGAAATATTTTTTCATCGGCCAAGGACACAAGCATATTTCCCTCCTTCGTTTACCCAATGTGCATTACTACCATTTAACGTTGCAACGTAATGAGATACGCTTTTAATCTATTTTAGTTTTCTGCACAACGAACGATAAGGGTAATTCATGATAAAGTTCGGAACAACTTCCTAGTTGGACATAGAATAATTTCCAAAAATCTTCAAAATTTTACAATGTGAGCAAAGGATTCGAAATTTGTTGATGAATTTAAAAATGGATAGCATATTCGGAAAGAGCATGAAAAACTGCCCATATACATCTCTGAGATTAGCGAAATTCCGACTTTTGATTCCTAGTTGGACATAGAATAATTTCCAAAAATCTTCAAAATTTTACAATGTGAGCAAAGGATTCGAAATTTGTTGATGAATTTAAAAATGGATAGCATATTCGGAAAGAGCATGAAAAACTGCCCATATACATCTCTGAGATTAGCGAAATTCCGACTTTTGATTCCTAGTTGGACATAGAATAATTTCCAAAAATCTTCAAAATTTTACAATGAGAGCAAAGGATTCGAAATTTGTCGATGGATTTCAAAATGGATAGCATATTCGGAAAGATCATGAAAAACAGCTCATATACATCTCTGGGATTAGCGAAATTCCAACTTTTGATTCCTAGTTGGACATAGAATAATGTCCAAAAGTCTTCAAAATTTTACAATGAGAGCAAAGGCTTCGAAATTTGTCAATGGATTTCAAAATGGACAGCATATTCAGAAAGAGCATCAAAAACTGCTCATATACATCTCTGGTATTAGCGAAATTCCAACTTTTGATTCCTACTTGGACATAGAATAATTTCCAAAAATCTTCAAAATTTTACAATGAGAGCAAAGGATTCGAAATTTGTCGATGGATTTCAAAATGGATAGCATATTCGGAAAGATCATGAAAAACAGCTCATATACATCTCTGGGATTAGCGAAATTCCAACTTTTGATTCCTAGTTGGACATAGAATAATGTCCAAAAGTCTTCAAAATTTTACAATGAGAGCAAAGGCTTCGAAATTTGTCAATGGATTTCAAAATGAAGAGCATATTCGGAAAGAGCATGAAAAACTGCTCATATACATCTCTGGGACGTATTACGAGATAAGATCGGAATAAATATACATTTATTAGCAGGTCCATTTCTTAACGTTACAGGTACAAAGGGTTGCCCATTTGAAAACGCCAAGGCATTTTATGCAGGCAATTTGAGCATTTTCAATTCTGGGTATTTATGACACTTTGAGTATTTATTGAGGTGACTATTTATAACATTTTAGAATAAAAAATATCATTCCTTGCACGCAATATTTATATTTCAGTCCCTTTGATTAATCTTGATGATTTTGATGTTAAAAGAACTTGACAGACATCTGAACTTGGCGTTCAAAACTTCCATGGGGTTGCATTTTAATTCTATTTTGCCTGCATTTTTCGAAAATCTCCGTCTCGGGCTTTATAAATGTGAGAGACATTTTACGAATGTTTGTTTTATAAAGCTGTAATATAAAATGAATATTCAATATTGCCTCCCAAATTTATTTCCTGAAACTGCAATATTTGACTTGGAAAAATTATGATCAACTCAATTTTTCCGTATAACATTTTCTATACACAGAGTTCGATTAGCCGGGAAAAAATGTTTTTCTTGTTCTCCAAGTTGAAAAGAAAGTTATGGAGAGTTAAGTATTAAAAGAATCCGTCCCAATTCCAATTAGTGAGAACACATTTCATTTCATTCAGCAAGTTATTATTTTGGGGTAGTAGGATTTGAATTTCGTATAGGATGCTCTTTCCGAATATGCTGTTCATTTTGAAATCCATTGACAAATTTCGAAGCCTTTGCTCTCATTGTAAAATTTTGAAGATTTTTGGAAATTATTCTATGTCCAAGTAGGAATCAAGAGTTGGAATTTCGCTAATCCCAGAGATGTATATTAGCAGTTTTTCATGCTCTTTCCGAATATGCTGTTCATTTTGAAATCCATCGACAAATTTCGAATCCTTTGCTCTCATTGTAAAATTTTGAAGGTTTTTGGAAATTATTCTATGTCCAAGTAGGAATCAAAAGTTGGAATTTCGCTAATCCCAGAGATGTATATTAGCAGTTTTTCATGCTCTTTCCGAAAATGCTGTTCATTTTGAAATCCATCGACAAATTTCGAAGCCTTTGCTCTCATTGTAAAATTTTGAAGGTTTTTGGAAATTATTCTATGTCCAAGTAGGAATCAAAAGTTGGAATTTCGCTAATCCCAGAGATGTATATTAGCAGTTTTTCATGCTCTTTCCGAATATGCTGTTCATTTTGAAATCCATTGACAAATTTCGAAGCCTTTGCTCTCATTGTAAAATTTTGAAGGTTTTTGGAAATTATTCTATGTCCAAGTAGGAATCAAAAGTTGGAATTTCGCTAATCCCAGAGATGTATATTAGCAGTTTTTCATGCTCTTTCCAAATATGCTGTTCATTTTGAAATCCGTTGACAAATTTCGAAGCCTTTGATCTCATTGTAAAATTTTGAAGATTTTTGGAAATTATTCTATCCAACTAGGAATCAAAAGTTGGAATTTCGCTAATCCCAGAGATATATATGAGCTGTTTTTCATGCTCTTTCCGAATATGCTATCCATTTTGAAATCATTCGACAACTTTCGAATCCTTTGCTCTCATTGTAAAATTTTGAAGAATTTTGGAAATTATTCTATGTCCAACTAGGAATCAAAAGTTGGAATTTCGCTAATCCCAGAGATGTATATTAGCAGTTTTTCCTGCTCTTTCCGAATATGCTCTTCATTTTGGAATCCATTGACAAATTTCGAAGCCTTTGCTCTCATTGTAAAATTTTGAAGATTTTTGGAAATTACTCTGTCCAACTAGGAATCAAAAGTTGGAATTTCGCTAATCCCAGAGATATATATGAGCTGTTTTTCATGCTCTTTCCGAATATGCCATCCATTTTGAAATCATTCTACAACTTTCGAATCCTTTGATCTCATTGTAAAATTTTGAAGATTTTTGGAAATTATTCTATGTCCAAGTAGGAATCAAACGTTGGAATTTCGCTAATCCCAGAGGTGTATATGAGCAATTTTTCATGCTCTTTCCGAATATGTTATCCATTTTGAAATCAATCGACAACTTTCGAAGCCTTTGCTCTCATTGTAAAATTTGGAAGATTTTTGGAAATTATTCTATGTCCAACTAGGAATCAAAAGTTGGAATTTCGCTAATCCCAGAGATGTATATTAGCAGTTTTTCATGCTCTTTCCGAATATGCTGTTCATTTTGAAATCCATTGACAAATTTCGAAGCCTTTGATCTCATTGTAAAATTTTGAAGATTTTTGGAAATTATTCTATCCAACTAGGAATCAAAAGTTGGAATTTCGCTAATCCCAGAGATATATATGAGCTGTTTTTCATGCTCTTTCCGAATATGCTATCCATTTTGAAATCATTTGACAGCTTTCGAATCCTTTGCTCTCATTGTAAAATTTTGAAGAATTTTGGAAATTATTCTGTCCAAGTAGGAATCAAAAGTTGGAATTTCGCTAATCCCAGAGATGTATATTAGCAGTTTTTCATGCTCTTTCCGAATATGCTCTTCATTTTGAAATCCATTGACAAATTTCGAAGCCTTTGCTCTCATTGTAAAATTTTGAAGATTTTTGGAAATTACTCTGTCCAACTAGGAATCAAAAGTTGGAATTTCGCTAATCCCAGAGATATATATGAGCTGTTTTTCATGCTCTTTCCGAATATGCCATCCATTTTGAAATCATTCGACAACTTTCGAATCCTTTGATCTCATTGTAAAATTTTGAAGATTTTTGGAAATTATTCTATGTCCAAGTAGGAATCAAAAGTTGGAATTTCGCTAATCCCAGAGATGTATATGAGCAGTTTTTCATGCTCTTTCCGAATATGTTATCCATTTTGAAATCAATCGACAACTTTCGAAGCCTTTGCTCTCATTGTAAAATTTTGAAGATTTTTGGAAATTATTCTATGTCCAACTAGGAATCAAAAGTTGGAATTTCGCTAATCCCAGAGATGTATATGAGCAGTTTTTCATGCTCTTTCCGAATATGTTATCCATTTTGAAATCAATCGACAACTTTCGAATCCTTTGCTCTCATTGTAAAATTTTGAAGATTTTTGGAAATTATTCTATGTCCAACTAGGAATCAAAAGTTGGAATTTCGCTAATCCCAGAGATGTATATTAGCAGTTTTTTATGCTCTTTCCGAATATGCTGTTCATTTTGAAATCCATTGACAAATTTCGAAGCCTTTGCTCTCATTGTAAAATTTTGAAGGTTTTTGGAAATTATTCTATGTCCAAGTAGGAATCAAAAGTTGGAATTTCGCTAATCCCAGAGATGTATATTAGCAGTTTTTCATGCTCTTTCCGAATATGCTGTTCATTTTGAAATCCGTTGACAAATTTCGAAGCCTTTGATCTCATTGTAAAATTTTGAAGATTTTTGGAAATTATTCTGTCCAACTAGGAATCAAAAGTTGGAATTTCGCTAATCTCAGAGATATATATGAGCTGTTTTTCATGCTCTTTCCGAATATGCTATCCATTTTGAAATCATTCGACAACTTTCGAATCCTTTGCTCTCATTGTAAAATTTTGAAGAATTTTGGAAATTATTCTATGTCCAACTAGGAATCAAAAGTTGGAATTTCGCTAATCCCAGAGATGTATATTAGCAGTTTTTCCTGCTCTTTCCGAATATGCTCTTCATTTTGGAATCCATTGACAAATTTCGAAGCCTTTGCTCTCATTGTAAAATTTTGAAGATTTTTGGAAATTATTCTGTCCAACTAGGAATCAAAAGTTGGAATTTCGCTAATCCCAGAGATGTATATTAGCAGTTTTTCATGCTCTTTCCGAATATGCTGTTCATTTTGAAATCCATTGACAAATTTCGAAGCCTTTGCTCTCATTGTAAAATTTTGAAGATTTTTGGAAATTATTCTGTCCAACTAGGAATCAAAAGTTGGAATTTCGCTAATCCCAGAGATATATATGAGCTGTTTTTCATGCTCTTTCCGAATATGCCATCCATTTTGAAATCATTCGACAAATTTCGAAGCCTTTGCTCTCATTGTAAAATTTTGAAGATTTTTGGAAATTATTCTATGTCCAAGTAGGAATCAAACGTTGGAATTTCGCTAATCCCAGAGATGTATATGAGCAGTTTTTCATGCTCTTTCCGAATATGTTATCCATTTTGAAATCAATCGACAACTTTCGAAGCCTTTGCTCTCATTGTAAAATTTGGAAGATTTTTGGAAATTATTCTATGTCCAACTAGGAATCAAAAGTTGGAATTTCGCTAATCCCAGAGATGTATATTAGCAGTTTTTCATGCTCTTTCCGAATATGCTGTTCATTTTGAAATCCATTGACAAATTTCGAAGCCTTTGATCTCATTGTAAAATTTTGAAGATTTTTGGAAATTATTCTATCCAACTAGGAATCAAAAGTTGGAATTTCGCTAATCCCAGAGATGTATATGAGCTGTTTTTCATGCTCTTTCCGAATATGCTATCCATTTTGAAATCATTTGACAGCTTTCGAATCCTTTGCTCTCATTGTAAAATTTTGAAGAATTTTGGAAATTATTCTGTCCAAGTAGGAATCAAAAGTTGGAATTTCGCTAATCCCAGAGATGTATATTAGCAGTTTTTCATGCTCTTTCCGAATATGCTCTTCATTTTGAAATCCATTGACAAATTTCGAAGCCTTTGCTCTCATTGTAAAATTTTGAAGATTTTTGGAAATTACTCTGTCCAACTAGGAATCAAAAGTTGGAATTTCGCTAATCCCAGAGATATATATGAGCTGTTTTTCATGCTCTTTCCGAATATGCCATCCATTTTGAAATCATTCGACAACTTTCGAATCCTTTGATCTCATTGTAAAATTTTGAAGATTTTTGGAAATTATTCTATGTCCAAGTAGGAATCAAAAGTTGGAATTTCGCTAATCCCAGAGATGTATATGAGCAGTTTTTCATGCTCTTTCCGAATATGTTATCCATTTTGAAATCAATCGACAACTTTCGAAGCCTTTGCTCTCATTGTAAAATTTTGAAGATTTTTGGAAATTATTCTATGTCCAACTAGGAATCAAAAGTTGGAATTTCGCTAATCCCAGAGATGTATATGAGCAGTTTTTCATGCTCTTTCCGAATATGTTATCCATTTTGAAATCAATCGACAACTTTCGAATCCTTTGCTCTCATTGTAAAATTTTGAAGATTTTTGGAAATTATTCTATGTCCAACTAGGAATCAAAAGTTGGAATTTCGCTAATCCCAGAGATGTATATTAGCAGTTTTTTATGCTCTTTCCGAATATGCTGTTCATTTTGAAATCCATTGACAAATTTCGAAGCCTTTGCTCTCATTGTAAAATTTTGAAGGTTTTTGGAAATTATTCTATGTCCAAGTAGGAATCAAAAGTTGGAATTTCGCTAATCCCAGAGATGTATATTAGCAGTTTTTCATGCTCTTTCCGAATATGATGTTCATTTTGAAATCCGTTGACAAATTTCGAAGCCTTTGATCTCATTGTAAAATTTTGAAGATTTTTGGAAATTATTCTATCCAACTAGGAATCAAAAGTTGGAATTTCGCTAATCTCAGAGATATATATGAGCTGTTTTTCATGCTCTTTCCGAATATGCTATCCATTTTGAAATCATTCGACAACTTTCGAATCCTTTGCTCTCATTGTAAAATTTTGAAGAATTTTGGAAATTATTCTATGTCCAACTAGGAATCAAAAGTTGGAATTTCGCTAATCCCAGAGATGTATATTAGCAGTTTTTCCTGCTCTTTCCGAATATGCTCTTCATTTTGGAATCCATTGACAAATTTCGAAGCCTTTGCTCTCATTGTAAAATTTTGAAGATTTTTGGAAATTATTCTGTCCAACTAGGAATCAAAAGTTGGAATTTCGCTAATCCCAGAGATGTATATTAGCAGTTTTTCATGCTCTTTCCGAATATGCTGTTCATTTTGAAATCCATTGACAAATTTCGAAGCCTTTGCTCTCATTGTAAAATTTTGAAGATTTTTGGAAATTATTCTATGTCCAACTAGGAATCAAAAGTTGGAATTTCGCTAATCCCAGAGATGTATATTAGCAGTTTTTCCTGCTCTTTCCGAATATGCTCTTCATTTTGGAATCCATTGACAAATTTCGAAGCCTTTGCTCTCATTGTAAAATTTTGAAGATTTTTGGAAATTATTCTGTCCAACTAGGAATCAAAAGTTGGAATTTCGCTAATCCCAGAGATGTATATTAGCAGTTTTTCATGCTCTTTCCGAATATGCTGTTCATTTTGAAATCCATTGACAAATTTCGAAGCCTTTGCTCTCATTGTAAAATTTTGAAGATTTTTGGAAATTATTCTGTCCAACTAGGAATCAAAAGTTGGAATTTCGCTAATCCCAGAGATATATATGAGCTGTTTTTCATGCTCTTTCCGAATATGCCATCCATTTTGAAATCATTCGACAAATTTCGAAGCCTTTGCTCTCATTGTAAAATTTTGAAGATTTTTGGAAATTATTCTATGTCCAAGTAGGAATCAAACGTTGGAATTTCGCTAATCCCAGAGATGTATATGAGCAGTTTTTCATGCTCTTTCCGAATATGTTATCCATTTTGAAATCAATCGACAACTTTCGAAGCCTTTGCTCTCATTGTAAAATTTGGAAGATTTTTGGAAATTATTCTATGTCCAACTAGGAATCAAAAGTTGGAATTTCGCTAATCCCAGAGATGTATATTAGCAGTTTTTCATGCTCTTTCCGAATATGCTGTTCATTTTGAAATCCATTGACAAATTTCGAAGCCTTTGATCTCATTGTAAAATTTTGAAGATTTTTGGAAATTATTCTATCCAACTAGGAATCAAAAGTTGGAATTTCGCTAATCCCAGAGATGTATATGAGCTGTTTTTCATGCTCTTTCCGAATATGCTATCCATTTTGAAATCATTTGACAGCTTTCGAATCCTTTGCTCTCATTGTAAAATTTTGAAGAATTTTGGAAATTATTCTGTCCAAGTAGGAATCAAAAGTTGGAATTTCGCTAATCCCAGAGATGTATATTAGCAGTTTTTCATGCTCTTTCCGAATATGCTCTTCATTTTGAAATCCATTGACAAATTTCGAAGCCTTTGCTCTCATTGTAAAATTTTGAAGATTTTTGGAAATTACTCTGTCCAACTAGGAATCAAAAGTTGGAATTTCGCTAATCCCAGAGATATATATGAGCTGTTTTTCATGCTCTTTCCGAATATGCCATCCATTTTGAAATCATTCGACAACTTTCGAATCCTTTGATCTCATTGTAAAATTTTGAAGATTTTTGGAAATTATTCTATGTCCAAGTAGGAATCAAAAGTTGGAATTTCGCTAATCCCAGAGATGTATATGAGCAGTTTTTCATGCTCTTTCCGAATATGTTATCCATTTTGAAATCAATCGACAACTTTCGAAGCCTTTGCTCTCATTGTAAAATTTTGAAGATTTTTGGAAATTATTCTATGTCCAACTAGGAATCAAAAGTTGGAATTTCGCTAATCCCAGAGATGTATATGAGCAGTTTTTCATGCTCTTTCCGAATATGTTATCCATTTTGAAATCAATCGACAACTTTCGAATCCTTTGCTCTCATTGTAAAATTTTGAAGATTTTTGGAAATTATTCTATGTCCAACTAGGAATCAAAAGTTGGAATTTCGCTAATCCCAGAGATGTATATTAGCAGTTTTTTATGCTCTTTCCGAATATGCTGTTCATTTTGAAATCCATTGACAAATTTCGAAGCCTTTGCTCTCATTGTAAAATTTTGAAGGTTTTTGGAAATTATTCTATGTCCAAGTAGGAATCAAAAGTTGGAATTTCGCTAATCCCAGAGATGTATATTAGCAGTTTTTCATGCTCTTTCCGAATATGATGTTCATTTTGAAATCCGTTGACAAATTTCGAAGCCTTTGATCTCATTGTAAAATTTTGAAGATTTTTGGAAATTATTCTATCCAACTAGGAATCAAAAGTTGGAATTTCGCTAATCTCAGAGATATATATGAGCTGTTTTTCATGCTCTTTCCGAATATGCTATCCATTTTGAAATCATTCGACAACTTTCGAATCCTTTGCTCTCATTGTAAAATTTTGAAGAATTTTGGAAATTATTCTATGTCCAACTAGGAATCAAAAGTTGGAATTTCGCTAATCCCAGAGATGTATATTAGCAGTTTTTCCTGCTCTTTCCGAATATGCTCTTCATTTTGGAATCCATTGACAAATTTCGAAGCCTTTGCTCTCATTGTAAAATTTTGAAGATTTTTGGAAATTATTCTGTCCAACTAGGAATCAAAAGTTGGAATTTCGCTAATCCCAGAGATGTATATTAGCAGTTTTTCATGCTCTTTCCGAATATGCTGTTCATTTTGAAATCCATTGACAAATTTCGAAGCCTTTGCTCTCATTGTAAAATTTTGAAGATTTTTGGAAATTATTCTATGTCCAACTAGGAATCAAAAGTTGGAATTTCGCTAATCCCAGAGATGTATATTAGCAGTTTTTCCTGCTCTTTCCGAATATGCTCTTCATTTTGGAATCCATTGACAAATTTCGAAGCCTTTGCTCTCATTGTAAAATTTTGAAGATTTTTGGAAATTATTCTGTCCAACTAGGAATCAAAAGTTGGAATTTCGCTAATCCCAGAGATGTATATTAGCAGTTTTTCATGCTCTTTCCGAATATGCCATCCATTTTGAAATCATTCGACAAATTTCGAAGCCTTTGCTCTCATTGTAAAATTTTGAAGATTTTTGGAAATTATTCTATGTCCAAGTAGGAATCAAACGTTGGAATTTCGCTAATCCCAGAGATGTATATGAGCAGTTTTTCATGCTCTTTCCGAATATGTTATCCATTTTGAAATCAATCGACAACTTTCGAAGCCTTTGCTCTCATTGTAAAATTTGGAAGATTTTTGGAAATTATTCTATGTCCAACTAGGAATCAAAAGTTGGAATTTCGCTAATCCCAGAGATGTATATTAGCAGTTTTTCATGCTCTTTCCGAATATGCTGTTCATTTTGAAATCCATTGACAAATTTCGAAGCCTTTGATCTCATTGTAAAATTTTGAAGATTTTTGGAAATTATTCTATCCAACTAGGAATCAAAAGTTGGAATTTCGCTAATCCCAGAGATGTATATGAGCTGTTTTTCATGCTCTTTCCGAATATGCTATCCATTTTGAAATCATTTGACAGCTTTCGAATCCTTTGCTCTCATTGTAAAATTTTGAAGAATTTTGGAAATTATTCTGTCCAAGTAGGAATCAAAAGTTGGAATTTCGCTAATCCCAGAGATGTATATTAGCAGTTTTTCATGCTCTTTCCGAATATGCTCTTCATTTTGAAATCCATTGACAAATTTCGAAGCCTTTGCTCTCATTGTAAAATTTTGAAGATTTTTGGAAATTACTCTGTCCAACTAGGAATCAAAAGTTGGAATTTCGCTAATCCCAGAGATATATATGAGCTGTTTTTCATGCTCTTTCCGAATATGCCATCCATTTTGAAATCATTCGACAACTTTCGAATCCTTTGATCTCATTGTAAAATTTTGAAGATTTTTGGAAATTATTCTATGTCCAAGTAGGAATCAAAAGTTGGAATTTCGCTAATCCCAGAGATGTATATGAGCAGTTTTTCATGCTCTTTCCGAATATGTTATCCATTTTGAAATCAATCGACAACTTTCGAAGCCTTTGCTCTCATTGTAAAATTTTGAAGATTTTTGGAAATTATTCTATGTCCAACTAGGAATCAAAAGTTGGAATTTCGCTAATCCCAGAGATGTATATGAGCAGTTTTTCATGCTCTTTCCGAATATGTTATCCATTTTGAAATCAATCGACAACTTTCGAATCCTTTGCTCTCATTGTAAAATTTTGAAGATTTTTGGAAATTATTCTATGTCCAACTAGGAATCAAAAGTTGGAATTTCGCTAATCCCAGAGATGTATATTAGCAGTTTTTTATGCTCTTTCCGAATATGCTGTTCATTTTGAAATCCATTGACAAATTTCGAAGCCTTTGCTCTCATTGTAAAATTTTGAAGGTTTTTGGAAATTATTCTATGTCCAAGTAGGAATCAAAAGTTGGAATTTCGCTAATCCCAGAGATGTATATTAGCAGTTTTTCATGCTCTTTCCGAATATGATGTTCATTTTGAAATCCGTTGACAAATTTCGAAGCCTTTGATCTCATTGTAAAATTTTGAAGATTTTTGGAAATTATTCTATCCAACTAGGAATCAAAAGTTGGAATTTCGCTAATCTCAGAGATATATATGAGCTGTTTTTCATGCTCTTTCCGAATATGCTATCCATTTTGAAATCATTCGACAACTTTCGAATCCTTTGCTCTCATTGTAAAATTTTGAAGAATTTTGGAAATTATTCTATGTCCAACTAGGAATCAAAAGTTGGAATTTCGCTAATCCCAGAGATGTATATTAGCAGTTTTTCCTGCTCTTTCCGAATATGCTCTTCATTTTGGAATCCATTGACAAATTTCGAAGCCTTTGCTCTCATTGTAAAATTTTGAAGATTTTTGGAAATTATTCTGTCCAACTAGGAATCAAAAGTTGGAATTTCGCTAATCCCAGAGATGTATATTAGCAGTTTTTCATGCTCTTTCCGAATATGCTGTTCATTTTGAAATCCATTGACAAATTTCGAAGCCTTTGCTCTCATTGTAAAATTTTGAAGATTTTTGGAAATTATTCTGTCCAACTAGGAATCAAAAGTTGGAATTTCGCTAATCCCAGAGATATATATGAGCTGTTTTTCATGCTCTTTCCGAATATGCCATCCATTTTGAAATCATTCGACAAATTTCGAAGCCTTTGCTCTCATTGTAAAATTTTGAAGATTTTTGGAAATTATTCTATGTCCAAGTAGGAATCAAACGTTGGAATTTCGCTAATCCCAGAGATGTATATGAGCAGTTTTTCATGCTCTTTCCGAATATGTTATCCATTTTGAAATCAATCGACAACTTTCGAAGCCTTTGCTCTCATTGTAAAATTTGGAAGATTTTTGGAAATTATTCTATGTCCAACTAGGAATCAAAAGTTGGAATTTCGCTAATCCCAGAGATGTATATTAGCAGTTTTTCATGCTCTTTCCGAATATGCTGTTCATTTTGAAATCCATTGACAAATTTCGAAGCCTTTGATCTCATTGTAAAATTTTGAAGATTTTTGGAAATTATTCTATGTCCAACTAGGAAGTTGTTCCGAACTTTATCATGAATTACCCTTATCGTTCGTTGTGCAGAAAAGTAAAATAGATTAAAAGCGTATCTCAATACGTTGCAACGTTAAATGGTAGTAAGGCACATTGGGTAAACGAAGGAGAGAAATATGTTTGTGTCCTTGGCCGATGAAAAAATATTTCTAAGTGTTTGGCCGATAATACCTTTGGCCGATATTTTGTCTTCCATCGTGAGAAGAGAGGAAGGACCTCGAACATTGAAAGTATATGAATGCCAATAAGGGGGAAAAGTTTCAATGAGTCACTCATAATGTGACAATTCTTCTGGGAAATATTTGAAAACGTTTCGGCTTCATATATTATGTACATACATGATGAACAAGGTGATGAATAACACTTGATCCCTAGGTTCTCCAGGATCTAATAAATGCTGCAGAATTGTAGAGACTGAAGGTATTGTTTCTACAAAATTTTATTATGGATCTACCAGCATTTCTTTCAATGTAATCCTTTCGTAAGGACAGAAGTTACGAGCGATTTTTTAAATAAAGTCAGAAATAAGAGGATAAATAGATAATAAGGCACTTCTCCGTCCACAGTCTCCGAAACTATAATCCACTCATTTTACCGGAGAGGATAGGATATGATTTGAAAATTTTGCAATAATTATGAGCAGAGGAGACTAAATTGATTTTTAAATGGATTTTTATATCCTAGTCATAAATTGTCTACTAAATTTTGACTGATTACTTTGAATAATTTTTTTCCTACCCAGAAAGAAATTCTGTAAAATATATGTATATATCTTTTACAAATTGTTATAATGTATCATTAAATCTTGGAGAAGGGACACGAGGGTTTTGGGGTGCCCTGTCCTTTGCAGTACATGCATTGTTGTATGCTATAGTATGGATTTCCTGGGCTCAGTGCTTTTGTATATTTACATTCTGCTCCGAACTTAACTTTTTGTAGTGTTTAAAGTGCTCAAACGTACGGACGTTTTTGCTAAAAGTTTCAGGTAAATAAATAAATCATTTAGTCCGTAGCTGACCTGTGAGTGATATACAGTCTACACTAAATTATTTTGCAGTTAGAATTTAAAGTAAATTATTAAAGTGCTGTGCACTGTCAACAAGTAACTGTTGTTGACAACTGTTGCTGTCCCAAAAAGTTCTAGTTTCAAAAATTGTACCTGGCGATTGATTTTTGCAAATACGATTCAATGGATTGTTACAAAGAAGAATCGGAAACTGCCCAAAAGTAAGTCAGATAATAAAGAAATTCCGCTCCTTGTGATTAAAATAATTCATAAATTAATAAATAATATTTCATGTAATATTTTCAATGAATTAGTTCCTGAGTTTAATGTTGTTATTATTTCCTTGATTGTCAATTGTTATATATAATTTGAAGGAATTCAAAACCTGTCAACTCAACCTGACCCCGCAAAATGTTGTAATAGAATTCGATGGTTTTTTGAATTTTAGATGGGTGAAATGGTGCCATTCACGAAATTTGACCAAATGCGTTGAATTTCAAGTACCTGATGGAATCCTGCCTTACAAATTCAAAGGAATATTGATAGATGTCAAAGTTCACGGAACAAAAAAATTCTCCGGACCGGATGACAGAATCTATTCAGAAAATGAAGACTTGCGGAAAAATGTTGTTCAGAATACCTTTTAAAAATTGTTTATTTTTGGTAATTATTAGCTAGCTTTGGTCATGCTTTTAATGCTCAATAGGATTAATGTGTTACGTGCTTTAGCTTGTTTAAGGGAGCAAATTGGACGTGTTATTATCCTTTTTCTTACGTTTCTAGTAGTAAATCATTTTTAAATTTGAGTCATGTTTTATTTTTATTTATATACATAGGTGGCCAGAGGAAATTGTGTCCTGGAGCTGGAGTACCCTTTAGAAAGTGACGCCGGAGATAGCAATTCCAATTCGAATAAAAAACGAGAGGCGATATATATTTTTTTAGTATTTGCTTTACGGAAATTCTCGGGAGGGCTGGGGGATGAAGATGATTCTCAGCTCCAGAATATGTGGCAGAAATATTTCATTAAAGTAAGTTTGTAACTAGCACGTTGATTATAGAAGAAGACTGATACAAATAGTGGGATATTTATTTTGTTAGAAACATCTTCAGGATAAAAATTTGTAAGTTTTATGCTTTCAATGATTAATTTTTAAAACTTTACAGCCTGTAGAATCTGCTGACAGGATTGTTTGTACTACCAAAGCTAATGGCGAGGCAGCTCACGTTAGCTGCTGTTTAATTAAAGGAGAGTATTACATGTGTTTCGGGTCTAAGAATGTCCACCTTCTTGTAAAAAATAAAGGTAATTTACTATCTTCAAATTTTGCAAATGACATTCATAGCTTCCATAAAATTTGATTGTGCTGCTCATTTAATCGTTTTAGATGATCTTTTGAAGTACAAAGATAGTCGATTTGAATTCGCTCGAAGAGTTGGCCAGTCTTTTTTCAGTCACTCCGTGGAACTAATGGGACCCGAAAAGTTTCAAGAGCTGAAAGAATATTTAACCCGCACGCGTTACACGATGATATGTGAACTTTTACAACCAGAAAATCAACATGTAGTAAATTTGAGCCATTTGGAGCAGCCAGAATTACAGTACCTACAATTTATTAGTCTTATAGTAATTATTATACATTTTGTTGTAATATCAATGCCGTTTTTATTGCTTATGACAATATCACCTGCACCTTTTTTTATTATTTGCAAGATTCATTTGCTGGGCAGAACAATTCCAAAATAACGAATGCTCTTCGTTGTGTGCAATGCCACCAGATGAAGCAATAGAGATAGCCAGATCTTATAATTTACAAACTGTGGAGTATCAAGTAATCCCTCCTGAAGAAGCGGAATTAGAAATGGCAAAGATCCGTTCGGAAAGCGGGTATGAAGGAAAAGTGTTGTATTTCCTAGATGGTCACAAAAATGTGATAGGACTTATTAAAAAGAAGACATCCTGGTACATTATTTTACGTGCTATTCGAGAAAAAGCAGCTCACTTTACTTCTTCAAAAAATGCTAAGTCCGTGGGGGAAACACAGAAGCAAGTCACGAAAAGAATTAAGGATATTCAGGGCTGGGTTGGCTTTTCTGATGAATATCGTCAGAAGTGGAATGTAAGTTTAATTTTCATAACTCTATAATGTAAATTTTGATATTTGTTTGTAATTAGTGTAAAACATTTGTTTTAGGAACTCGGCCAGGGATTTATTAAATGGGTCCAATCTAAAAAGTCCGCTGGTGATTTGAGGGCTAAGTTTCCTCCCCTGTGGCAACAGTTTCTGGATTCCTCTGAACAGCATAAAAGTATTTATGAGAATCTACAGTATTCTTGATGTAAGTACTCGTAGTAGCAGTTGTATGACTAATGGAGGATTGAATATGAATGCTATTTATTTTTAATGAACACAAAAGTACATTTTGATAATGTTTATACCACTTTTCATAGTCAAAATAGCAACTGAAAAAATAAAGGACGAAACTTACATTTAATTAATTACTCGTCAAATTAAAATACAACCAAACGACTAGGACGGTGATTGATAATCCTTTATGTATATACAATACACTGCTTAATTCTTCTGCAAAGATTCCACGGTGTTTTTAATCGCTGATAACTCTGTTTGTAGCCTTTGATTTTCATTTAAAAGTCCACTTTGTTTAGATAAGAGATGAAATATCTGGCAAACATTGAAAATAAATTTACAAGTGTATGCCTGGTTTAAAAAATGGTGTAGTTAAAAAGTTTCGATAATTTACCCTTTCTGATCTGGTTTTGTCATCCTCTTCCATCTTCTTAAGCCTTGCGGTCATTTGCTCGTGGCTAGACGCATAAAATTTGACCCGCTTCTCCAAGTCATTATTCTTCTCCATGATTATTTTATTGGTCATAATTACCTTATCTTTTTCCCTTTCAATCAGCGTTCGTTCTCTCCTATTGATGATATATACCAAATTACCACAATCAATTAAATTGTTTACTAAATTAAAATTAGTACAAAACAATTCAATCAATTATCTTACTTCTGCAACTTAGACGTCTCATCCAATTTCCCAGTAAGCATTTTGCACTCATTTCGCAATTTATCGAGAAGAGTATTTTGCTCTTCAATCAATTTTTCCAGTTCGGACATTTCTAGCACTAACAAAATAACAATAAATTATTGTCTTCAAGTCACCGTTATTACAGCAAAGTTAGCAAGTGCATAATGAATAATTTTAGTTGCGAGCATATCCGGTTAAAAAATAGTTGTTACAGCTTGGAATTGAAAATACCGTGTTTTTCCTCCAAATTATGAATTGTGCTTAAAGTGTTGGAATCGTCAAAAGCACCTTCCTGTTTTAAAATAGCGTTCTAGAAACAAATGGAAAGTTTCCACTCTATTAAATCTTGTGGGCAACATGACTGGTAAGTTTAATTTACTATAAAAACCACTAATATTGTAATGATTGACTGCTACTCACAGCTCTTTGTAAGTGAATGATGTTTTCGTTCATGGTCACGATGATTTCCTGAGCTTTAATCAGATCGGCGTCATAAGATTCAATTCGATGTCGCAGGCTAGTGAGCTCAATCTGAAAGAAGTTCCAAACAAGGAAATTGAAGTAATTACATTTGTATTACAAATAACCTGATATTGATCATTAATTCCAAAGGGAAATCTTTAAAATATCAAACGTACCTGCAATCTGGAAATTTGTTGTTTTCCATCCCTTTCAGTTTTCTCAGTGATGAGCCTGGCGTTAATCAGATCCTGCTCTGCTTGACTCTTCCCCAGAAGTGCTTGACTAAGCTCCGTTTGCAGATTACCTGACAGAACAGAAAATTAGGACTAGTTGATCTGTTGCGAAAGAAATGCGAACCAAAACATTTGGGAGATTTGCATTGGAAATAGCAAAATGTAAACATTGCTTACCCATCCTAATAACATTTTCCTGTCGAAGATCATCCATAGTCTGAGATTTCATTTGTACTTGTCGTTTCAGCTCAAGCTCCGACCGTTTCAGTCTTTCTAATTCTAATTTAGCTCTTGCCAAAGAGTCCACCTCGGAGTTGATACTACTATTGAGAATCTCTATTTCTTGGCGAAATTTGTGTTCCAGGTTGGCCTTTTCATCTTGTACTCTACGGTCATTCTCCGAAATAAGCTCTGCTACCCTTCGTTGATGTCGTTCCAAGTCCTCTTTCAACCTCCTGATTTCTTTCTCACTCTTAATTATAAATAACAAATTAATATGACATTATCAGTAATTAATTTCTATTCCTTATCAAGGAAAAACGTAACAAGTGACAAATAAACTAATAACGAAATATAGTTTCATATGTCACAAATATATACAACATACCTCAGCCTTTTCGCGCTCCATCGTTTCCACAATATCCAAACTATGCAGAACTTTTTTAGCAGCTTCTGCTTCTCGTTCCCGAAGCTCATTTACTGTAACTTTAAACTTTCCAAGGGTTTCCAAAAAGTTTTGTTTTTCCCTGAAATAATTCAAAATAAATATCACATATGGAACCCCTACACAAACGTTCCATAAATCAGAGTTCATTCCATAATCAGGTACCCTTTATAAGATTTTCATTAATTAACTAGATATTTTCGACAGGGTCGTTAAATCAAAAACATTAAAATAGCATACTTGTGCAAGTCCTGGATTTCCTCTCGATGAAGATCACAATAAGCATACGGATTCGTGCTCTCACCGGGAACCCCATTCTCATTCCCATCATCAGTATTTTTATTAGTTTTGTTAACATTCCTCAAATACAGGACTTCTTCTTGTGCTAAATTCAAAGTCCGCTTGAGCTGACTCAGTTGCGCTTCCAACTCTGTAACTTTAGACTGCCAAATGAGCGTCTCAGAATTTTTCAGAATCGATTTTTTGCCACCAGCCCCTCCAAATAAACCTTTGTCGGCTTTTTCATTCAGAGTCTCTCGTTTCTGACGGTCATGGAGGGTTTCGTTTTCGGTGATTACATCCCTCACTTTATCCAACATATTCGCCAGATCCTCTCGGCAGTATTTGGTTTCCGTCTCTAGCTGATTAATGTAATCCCCTTGCTTGTGAATGAAATCAAACAGTTCTTGCTCGCTTGGAACAGCATTGTTATTATTGCCCTGAGATTGGGAAAGCAGAGGATTGTTCTGGAAATACTGTTGAGAGTTGAACAACTTCAGAGGAGATTCTTTTGAAAGTAATGAGCGAAGATTGAGGCGATCCGGCCGAGACAGCAACGGAGATTCCACAGGGGAAGAGTCCAGTTTTCGAGAGGTCAAAGGGCTCCGGCTCTCCAAATGGGTCTGATTTTAATAAATCACAAAAATGTTAAAGCCAATGAGCATGAAATAGTTTCAAATCTATGTTTGTCCAAAAATATCAGTCTTAGAATTTGGGGTAAGAAGTACGAAATATTTGTTTTGATATTATATATTGCATTGCATACTGTGTTCTCTCACACTCTCTCCATAATTGATAATAACCCTTCTAGGAGAATCTCGTCAACTCTTAATAAAATACCACTAGTTACTGTCGATTAAATAAAATGCGGTTGGGACAATAAAATACAATCTCTGCGGGGTATCTATGGGTTGACGGGATATGACAATGGAATGAGGGAGGCTAGATGTGACAATAAAACTGGGGAAGGTAAGATCCGATTTTCGAAATTTCCCCATATCTTCCCGAATTTGCTCCACTTCCTTAACCGCTACATCAAAATTTTTGGGCAAGCGGGCTACGGGCTGGAACAAATTTTGAAACGTCTGGCATAAACTTTTCTAGAAAATTGCGAGAGAATTAAATATTATTTGCCATTCTTTTGTGTCCCCCTGATTTCAATTTCTCCTGTTACTATCAATTTTTATCAATAAAAAATATCTAATTTATTTCAACGTCAATGTGTGTATTTACGGTAGAACCGAAGTAACGCAAGCTTGTTGACCGGGTCAGGCTGAGAACAGAGAAAAGGCTTGAGAACAGAGAACAAGCCGGCTAGAACTATGAACCACCGAGAACAGGGAACAAGAACCAAGAACTAACCAAACAAATCACGTATCAATTTTTGTTTGGTTAGTTTAAAAATGGAAAACGCTTATCACATCCAAGCTAACATTTTAATCACAGATCCACCACTTTTGTGTTTCGAGATCTGGCAGCTTTAGTATTAATGGTTAAAGGAGTTCGGACCTGTGTAAATGTATAAAAATGGCGAATGGTGTTATCAATCAAAATGTTAACCTGAAAGTGATCTATCTTTTTCATTTTTAACATAACCAAATACAAATTAAAAGTAATAAGATTTCGAAGGGATGTCAATCCACCAGAGCTGCTTGCAGGTATCAGGTAGTACCTGAAAAATACCCGTCGGGTCGGGTTCGGGTCAGCTACAAAAAAAAGTACCTGAGGTTCGGGTCAAGTGCGGGTACATCCAGGATCCGCACCTGATATTACAGGTCGGGTTACGATCAAGTTCGGGTTTAAAAAATATACCTGACCTCAATGTCAGGTACAGGTTCGGTACGACGAATTCAAAATACCTGAACCCGAACTTGCAATTTCAGGTATTTTGCAAGTATTTTTTTTACCTTAATAATTTAACTTTAAGTTCACGTGAATGAAACTTTCAGGCTGATCTGAACGTTAATGTAGCTTCACATGGCTGAAAGACACGTTGTATTTAGTGATGCGTGAGAGCCGCCATATTCATTAAATTAACAAACAGTCAAACTTTGCTAATTAATTTCATGATATAGTCTTAGCGTTGTAGCAGACATAGACATAGTCGATTTGGAATCTATTTCGTGTATACTTGTGCCTTAACTTCGTTAAAATTGAAAAGCATGACGATTATCTTCAATACTTCTTGCTTCAATAGCTGTTCCCATTCTTTTTGTGCTGCATGTCACTTAAAATTAGTACAAATTTTTGCATTTTTAACTTAACGTCATTTGTAAATCATATTTACTTTGATAAAGTCTTAGGATAGAACTCATGTTTATAAGTTTCCTCTGACAAAATAAATGAAAGCCAGGTTCGGGTTCAGGTTCGGGTTCAAGTTCGGGTCGGGTTTGTTTTGAGATCCGCACCTCAGGTATTTTTTCAGGTGCAGGTAGCCAAGCAATACCTGATCCAAAAATACCTGACAGGTGCGGATATTAACTCGGATCCGGAGGGTCAAGTTCGGGTCGACGAAAAAAATTAACCTGATATTTCAGGTGCGAGTCGGGTTCAGGTGCGGATCTTGATTTTTTACTACCTGAAAGCAGCTCTGCAATCCACCATCAGTTACTTCATTATTTACAATTTAGTTATTTACCTGCCCGTAGTATCAAGTAAGTTGTGACCTTTGGCATTAATTTGGCCGAATTATACGGCGAATTTGCATTGGGAATTTTGAAATTTAAAGTGGAAAAAGGTGGACAAAGTGGAAAAAGTGAAAAAAGGTGGAAAAAATGTAAATAGGTGGAAAAAATGGCAAAAGGTGGAAAAGTGGAAACGGCCGGGATTGTTTTTCAGGTTTCTATTTTTAAATATATTATCTTTTTTTGCGGTTTTTCTATCCAACCTGATAATTAATAATAATTTAAATTAATCCAAGTTCATATTTTTGAATTAGTATCCTACAAATTAATCTTGGGCCTCTGTTTTTGGTTCTTGTCCCCAGTTCTCAATTCTCGGTTCTAGCCGAGGATGTTCTTGGTTCTTGTTCCCTATTCTCGGTGGTTCATAGTTCTAGCCGGCTTGTTCTCTGTTCTCAAGCCTTCTCTGTTCTCAGTTTTAGCCTGACCCTGTTGACTAGAGTTGACCCCACCAATTGAACTATGTGCATACGTCCCGTCAGTATCAAAGCATCCAGAAATACAATTATCATTTTATTTGCTCATTCAGTCTCGTTGTTCAGTCACCCCATTGAGACAATACAATATCCGTTAGAGAATATTTTCATAAAAAATTGTTGGACAAATTCTGTCCACCCCAATACTAATTTTTCTCCTCATCAACTTTATTAAGAGTCAATGACTCCTTTTTTGGAAGTGCTTGTATAGAGAGAGTGTACTTTAATTAAATCAAACACCTGTTTATGAGACGTTCCATCCAAATGAAGACTGCTCGGTCTCGGACTCAAAATAGCCCGGAGTCTATTGACAGCTTCCAAATACGCAATGTCCGTATGATCCGTTGAGATCTTCTTTTTCCAGTCCATCCCGGAAAAAGATAATGATCTTCTGGGGTGAAGATTTTAAAAATATCATGGAATTATTGTCATTCAAAAATTTAGTTAATTAATTTTATACATCAATATATTTTATTTGCCCTTGTCTATTATTTCGCTCTTCAAACAAATATAAGTATCACACGTCACTTTGACTTTGAAACTACAACAACAAATGTCAATGATCTCCCGCCCAAAATGTTCTCCACAATGCTCGCAATTTTTAGTTGCATACTTATTTATAAGTTGTTGCATTTGTCGAATCGGAACGTAAGTTGTGTATATTCTACTGCCCTTATAGAAGAGTACGAAAGGATGACTTTAAACATCATGGAGTACATTTATTTACTTTTTTGAATTTTACACAAATACTTTTGAATACAATTAACAATAATTATTATTATTGTTTAGATGAATGTAATTAATTTGTTTGAGCAGCACTGACAATGATGTCAAAAGTCAAGTATTTAATCTGGATGCATTGTCATACAATACATTATATATACATATGTATGCAAGTGCTTCGTGTCATTTATTAATGTTTAGTAGCTCCCTCTGACGTAAGGCGTAATGATGAAACCCTATCAATGAAAGGATTTTAATATTTCAGTGGAACGTTACGTTAACTTACGTAACGCTAATGCTTCTGCAAATAAGTTGTTTCAAGTCGGCTAATTCTAAGAACCATATTATATTGTACTCCCTATATGCAAGAGTCCCTAAAAGAGCTGACCATCGTGTACTCTAAAAGCACCCCAAAATGTTAGTGTTATCACAGCAAGCTCTTATAAATAACAAATTTACCCATTTTGGTTAATGTGTGGGACTTCTTCAATATTTCTGCTCTTTCAAGAAATCCTCTTATGAAGAGATCTCTTAAACAGAGTGAATTGTATTGTGTACAAATTGTTCTAATATTCAGAACTTTAATATATTTAAGGCTATGGATGTTTATCTTCGTGCATAAAAGAGTTTTTGCCATTGTAGACTCAAAGGGTAATTATTTGTGGGGGTGCTGTTATAAGGGTGCACATTTTTGTTGGGTGTCGAAAGGACTTAAAGCTAATCCAGTTAAAAAAGGTATGACCATGGAACCTGCTCCTATCAAACTCATAATCTGAATGCTGTGTAAATGCAGCTTAATTATTGCTTTCAATTTCCCTGTTAATTTTGACATTGCTCATGATATTTTGAAATAATATAATTTTACGTGTTTCTTATGCATATGTGTGTACTGTGTATGAATACTAATAGCGTACGCTGGAATCTTAATGCTATTTACATTAGATACCTTGTAAGAGGGCTGGGATGAAAATCAGAATTCCCCGCAGAGTCAAAGACATTGTACAGAGTTGTTCGTGCTCCTTCAAACGATTGACAAGAATATGAAGACTCACTCACGACCTTGCTATTCCCAGCACTACTGCTTCTAAACGGCAATTTGAAGTTGAGGAATCTACTCTTCCAAGTGGGCTTGAGAGGATCAAAATCTTCACCACACTCATTCCTCATGGTTTAAGGAAGTATATCCAAGAACGTTCTGAAAGGGAAATTTGACGTCAGCTCTCTCTCACAGCACAAATTCATCATGGATGTGAGATCATTCCAGGGATCTGCTCAATATTTTACAGGGAAGTTTTTCTAGATGCGCAAATGCTATTGCTACATATAGTATGCTATTTCTGTCATGACTTTGTAACTTTTGTGGGGTAGACTTTTATATTTACAGACAATTACACTCTCAGCTTGACCCCATAAAGTTAATACAGGCTTCCGAATTTTCTCACGGAAGCTCACTTTTAATTCTGTCTCGGACTGTCCCCTCTCTATGCGTGTTTCAGCTTTTATCGTTCGATCTCGGGCATTTTTAGGAACATTTCAAGGAAGCAACTGGACTGTCTCTCTCTCGTCCATTCCGTTTCTTGGACCGATTAGCATTTTAGGGGTTATGTAGGATCTATATATCTAGGTATGCAATATCTATGCCACACTATTTGTTAGGATCCATGTAGATATATAAAGCATACAGTTCTTCCATGGATTGAAATACTATCCGGCTGGAGACAGCCACTGCTCCAAACTCAAGTCATGTGAAGTAATAGGTTCCAATCGACTGTCCAGTTATCCCTTGTTGATAGTCTACCTGGAAAATAGCCTTGCGTGTTGGGACTGCATAAGCTCAATGAGAATGCATGAATAACGGAGTGATGAGCTTTTACGGTATTTTGCTCTGGACCTGCATGCATACATTATGGAGATAATTATATGATGTCTATGTAGATACTTATAATTACCTATAGATATATGATATGTAGTGTGCTTATAATATGTCCAAATGCCGAGATTTTATATGCATGTAGCAATCGTAATGAATCCACGTGTTTAAAATTCTGGCATGCAATCTGTATGCACTATTCTCACATTATACAGAAGTTTTTTATGCGTTTATGTATTACATGCAAATTTAGGATAGATATATGATAATTATACCTATATCTACATATAAACATAAAAAACAATAACTTATTATAGCTATCAGTTTCAGGGGTAAGCATGCCATATGTGATACCTTATAAAGGTAAATTACAGGGATACCTCCGTATTATATTTTTCCTAACGGACGCAAAAATGTCTACTCACCAACTGGGTTTGACAGAGTTGTATAATTTATTAGATACATGAATGTTAGATTCTTTATCTAAGATTTACACTTTCTGTTTTTGAATTAATGGTTAAATTAAGTATTCTTGATTTTTAAATGTTTCTTACTTCGCTCACTCTTGCTAGATTTTTGAGAATGTCGATTCTGCTGCCACTGTTACGGAGAGATGTTCTGTAATAATTCGTAAAGATAGAGTTCTCATATCTGAACTTTCCTTAGTCATACTAAAACTATGCTTTTGGGGAAACGCTGCTAGTTTCTCTGATTCATCTGACAGGACCTAGAGCTCATGGGTCCGATTTTTCATATCTCAGTTCCAGTCAATTTATCCAGGCTTTTTGAGGGCGGCGCTCATATAATTTGTACATTGTATTAAAGATTGTTTACTAGTTAGAAAAAAATTTGATAAAAATATGCAATATTTTAGAAAAATGTGTACGCGTACGAGAGTGCGTAACTCGACCAAGTGGGATCCCTGGAAAGATATTTATCTTAGAAATCTTCTTAGATCTTAGAAAGAGTTTAGAGAAAGCTGACAAAATTATTTTTAGCGGAACCATTAAAAATTAATTTTAAAATATCGCATGTGAAACCTGGGAAAGGATCCTCGTTCATGTGTCGAACTGTATTGTTAAACTATGACTGTACGAAAGACTATGCCCGTTTAATTCAAATATATGACGTCATTTTCGCGGACACATAATTATATATATGTATGCATGCACATACAATTATTACTTTGGTTAGCTCCATACAATAACGAAGTAATGCTTTTATTAAAAAACTCCAGCAGGGTAAAAATTACCTTGAAGGGGGGATATGGTATGATCTTGGTTGATTCGGTAATGGTGAAAATGTTTGTCAAATCTTGGTAAAAATGATATTTTTGACTATTCTGGCAAAATTTCGAATCGGATATCGAAATTTTGGCCGAGTTGGTGTCCTTTAGTAGAGCAATAAAATAGCTTTGACCACAAAAATTGCAAATTATCAAAATACTAGAATTTCAAATTGAAACCAAAATTGGTAACATGCTAATCGAACTTTTACGCTATTGCAGGGCAAGCTTGCGCATTCAAATATTACGGTAAATAAAGAGTAATAAATGTGAATGTGTTTGGAGCAAAAATGTTATTGACCGTACAATCAGGCGTTGATATATGTTTATAAATATTTATTTATTTTTCAGAAAAGGGACTATTTTGTTTGCCTCGGGTTCCTAATACATAATTCTCAAAGGAAATGCATTCAACGAATAATTTTTAAACCGGATAATTTTCAAATCAGTGATGCCTGCAAAGCATCCATTGTATCAAGAGGTCTGTAAATTTCTCCTATCTGTGACATTAACCTATAGGTATGGAAATCAAACTATTAAGTATCTATGCAAGCCGGAAATAATTCAGAACGTTCAAAATTACATGAAATCCCTTTCAAATGGAACATGACAAGTTCAGAGAATTTACACTAAATAAGCAGATTATATTGATACATGAATCCCGGTTTATAGTGGCCTGAATCCATCATATATGCATGTGTGTATGCTGTGCATTGTATATGTACTCTTCCTATAAAAAGTACAGTTAGGAGAAGGCTTTCCTCCCCATAAGCTAAAATTAATTACTGTAGACTTCCTTCACTCTAAAAGGTATGTACTCGTCAGAAAATTACTGGAGCGTTTCATTTTAAAGGCCAAGTATAGAACTCCCTTTAGGGACGTGCATTTAAACAGGATTCACTGTACGAAGAAAAAATATTATCTGGCAAATTTAATGTGCACCCCCTTCCTGTACCGGAGCGAAAGGGTACTGGATTTGGTAAATTGTGGAGACTAGGAAAATGTAGCTCCGGTACAGGGACTCAGTTGATAGCATCATTTGGTTTCCAATAATACTCCAAAGACTGCAGCAAGATTCCCCAAGTTTGGTACTCATCTTGTTCAGTTTGTGTCTGAGTATCTCTCAAGTACGGTAAAAATAATACAATTCCATCTCCTGGAAAAATAAAGTAGTTTTCCAAGATTTTGAGATGTCAGAACCATTTCAATATTATAACCGAATTTTAACTAGCCTGGTTTTTTTTTGGTTACTCCTCAATAGCCAATCAACGGCCCATTCCCCTGAACAGGAACAGCCCCCCGAATATTACCCTTCGGCGGACATCGTTCGGTTTCCAGGAACTTAGTAAGACGTTGGATTTACACTGATTTCTTTCTGTTTGTCACAAGACTAGTATTTCTTCTCCCTATAAGATCCCTCAAATATTAATACGTGGAAATGTATTCCATTTATGGAACACTAATAGAGAAATTGTAGATATCTTACACAAGAGAATGTAATTAAATAAGGGGATATCGTTCCGAGCCATAGTACATTGTATTGGGGTTTGAACTAATTTTAAATTTTAAAGGAATAAGGCTTGTGTGGCTAAAAATTTAAAAAAGTATAGGATGATGAAAAATTCAGTTAAATGTAAAAGTATTTGTTCTAAGGGATCCTTCTGGAATAATTAAGGAATAACAAAATTGTTTTTGTTTTTTGCAGTTCATTCTTGGGAAGTTTCATTGCTGTCCGAGAGGCTTATTTTTTGCTCAGCTTGGCTATACTTGTGTGGGTCACGAATCTTATCCTGTCATTTTTTCAAATCCCGTCCTTTTACCTACCCATTCATCAACCACTTCCTACGCTACCGAATCCCACTTCCCTCCTCTCCAACTTCCCAAATAGTCTCTTCACGGGTCTCCCCGCACTCTCCGCACTCTCAACAATCCCTGGACTCCCAACAATCCCCGCACTCCCAACAATCCCTGGACTCCCCGCAATTCCTGGACTTCCCATTCGGAGCAACGATCGGAGGAGTTTCAGGAGCTGGGAAGATTTACTAACTGAATATATCCCTTATGTTTACACCTTTCTTCATTTCCTGGAGTTTGTCCTGAGTGACTCATCATTTTAGGTTTGTTTTGCTTTTGAATATAAAAATATTATTAAATTATTACATTCAATATTAGATATCTATATAATGTCCCAAAAACATATTCCCATCCTCGCCTGTCTAAAGGAGACAAATGTAAAAATAATTTAATGCCCCACTCATGTTGAGTGTAAGAAATTAGTGTGCCGACTTTTTTTTGGCCTAAGTTACAATAATTGATGGTCGCAGGGATCAGAAGCAAGGACTTGACTTTTTAAGTATTTCCAATTAAACAACAAATTTTTTTATTACCATCCTAAAATTATTGTTTTCAGTCAGTTTGGACGTTAATAATTAACGACATAATATTATTTGCATCAGATGTTTAGACTTTAGACAAGCGCTTAGCACAAAAAACCTAACGCTCTCGCAGTAAGGCAAATTATGGGCAGGAATGGCAGTCAAGAAACAAAATATCTTTTTCCAAATGTATAGTAATTATTTTTGTCTGGCATTTAAGCTGGACTGCAACCTGTCTTTCAATCCTAATTATTATCAATATTTAACCCTTAAAAGATCTGATTGTGTCTTAAATTTGCAGCACCTATGTATTCCGTTTTAGAACTAGCATAGCTTGGATTAGATTTTGTAAAGGGCTGGTAGGAAATTTCCTACAAGTAAGAGGAATGGGACTGTTTTTATCATTCCCATTCAGAATGGCTATATTTGTAAACTATGTTGGGAGCCACTTTTGACATAGCGTGAATTTGAAATGAATATGAAGTTAATTATAAAATTGTGATATTGAATTAGAGCCCAAATGTAAATCTTATATTTGAGTTAAAAAGCTGTAACTACACTTATGTATTTGTTCTTTTGAACAGAAGCTCCGAGTTGAAATGTCTGCACCCCCTATTTATGGCCATCCTGTTCTCTCTATCCCAAACCCTCACGAGGCGGAACATCCAGGATTATGTTTATTTACTCCAGCGTCCGTCCTTCCCATGCTTAGATTTTACTCCTTTACTTTCCGTTGGTTCATGCTGATGGGGATTGCACTTCTCTGGCTCTTCAAGCCCATGTATAAATTCATCCACCGAAATGGGCACAATTCTCCAAAAATATTTCAGAACGTCACTGGGCTTAGTTTGAGTAACATTCGATTTCGTCAAATTGACTTAGATGAGCCGGTGGAACCCTCGGATGAGGAAGTATCCATTTTGACATATATTTATTCCCTGCCCCAAAGTCTCAGTTACTCTTTCCATGAGTCATTAAATTCTTTCAATTATTAATTTTTGTTTTAACCACTAAATAATATTGTTAATATTAAATTGTATTTATGGTTTGTATATACATACATATAGTAAATCGTTAATGTTCTTACAATTAGAGTGAAATCAATATTAAAAGAACGATATCATTCTTAATCACAAGACAATAATTATTTTACAAAATTCGTGTATTCTTAATTTTTTAAAAGTTCCACGCACGTTATTCCCTGTATGGCAAAAAATAGCAATTACTACAACAAAACTTGTAGAATTCCAACTTTTACTTCAAAAGTTAAAATGTTATCGCATTAAATTATACAATGTAAATAATTACATATACAGGGAGTGTATATAGTAGACATTACAGTAAATTTTATCAGTTGGGTGACAGTTAGCATGCAAGGAAATGCTATCAATTGTTTTTGACTTGTCTGACTTATTGGAAGGTATTTCCAGTTATTAACAACTACATATATGCTATTTTGTCTGCGTGGTAATTCCTAATACCAAGTATCCACCATAGAGATCAGTATCCATCGACGCTACAAACCTTCCTAAAATCACAATTGGCCCACAATGATCCATTTTGGGATCGAGCCACTCCCATTGTAATCGAACCTAAGGTTGGATTGGCTTGAACCATTTTATGACCAATTTTTTCCAGTCCTTTGACTATTGACTGGAAAAAAATTAAAAAGCACAATTAAATATAAAAGCACAAATAATAGTGTTAAGCAAAAATAATAATCCAACTATCCAACTATTACCAAACTAGCATCTTTTAGTAAAGAAATTGTTTCTGTAGTTTAAACACTTCCCAGGAAAATATTCAGGAAAATCCCGCATTCAAAATTACCCACTGAACAAGGAAACTAAAACATCAACACTGTCTCACTTTTTCGACCCCCCATGGCCGGAAATATGGACTTCCATGAATGAAAATAATGTTAAAAAATCTAGAAGGAAATTTCCTACAAAATGGGGATTTAAATATTTGATGTCTCACTCTAAGATCAACTATATAGTTGTGGGAGACACTGGCAATGGACATACTGAACATTAACACGCTCATCTGTCCCAAGACTAATCTCTGTAAATTAATTCGAAAGATTAATTTTACCTTAAGGAATCCGGTCTGGTATTCTCCTTCCATTGGAGCCAGCTGGTGATGGAGTCGCCTGGCGTCGATGGCTTCTTTGATAGTCTCATTGAACATTATATTTCGTACTGATACCTGGGATTATCAAATTACCCTTTTAAAGCATTGGGTCTGAAGTAGATAAAAACTACAATTTCCCATCCAATATGGAATTGAACTAATTGTAAAAGCTAATTGTAAGTTCTATAGTTTGTAGCTTTGTAATAAATAGTACATACATATGCAGTTGCGGAAGTAATTCTGGTTCCTCCAGCAGTTCCAACCACAAGTCGAACATTACCCGCCCCATCTACTACAATTGTTGGGCACATGGAAGATAATGGTCGCTTGCCTGTTAAAAAGTAATTTATTATTTAATTGTCAAATATTAAAGCGAATTTCGTAATTATTGGGGGCTGCACATTTTCTCAGACAAATACACCCTACTTGCATAGCATATTAACCGAATGCTCCCAATTAGCATGGAGTAATTGGTCAGAGGAAGCTAATAGCTTGACTTCACCTGGTTTGATAAAATTATGTGGTGACGGAGGGATCCCAAAAGAATTTGTGATATTTGGAGCAGAGAAGTCATCCATTTCGTCATTGTAAATTATCCCCGTTCGGTTGGATCGGATTCTTGCTCCAAAGCTGGAAATAATTTATGATTTACTATCAATGAATAATTATATAAATATGCTGATTTCGAAGAATCTACTATACAATGAATGAATGAATGGCAAGGATTAAAACATACTATAAGTTTATAGTGCTGGTAACCGCAATGGCATCCCCGTTTTCCCCAATGATGGACACGTGGGAAGTTCCACCGCCATCCTTTTGGTAAAATTCCGCCCCATAATCTTCCCAATGGTGGCTCGTCGAATCTGACTTGATCTTTTTATGAATGGAATCCAGGTACTCTTTGGAGGCTGTCATATTATACACCACCTATAATAATAATAATAATGTTAAGAAACAATAATCCAGTAATGGAATTTTAAACCAAACCCTATTTTTAAAAAATGATGTTGAAGGAGTTTTTTTATTTTTGTTTTACTTTGACGCTTAAAGTAATAATTATTAGAGATATTAAAAATAAGTTTGAAATCCCATACCTTATTGATAAAATCCGTTATGTTAGGGTCAAACGGGTCCCCAAGTACAGTTCTTTTGGCGTATGCATGTTTGAACGCTTCAATTATCCGATGGTACACTATGACAGAGTCGGCTTTGGACCCTTTCAGAGACTGAGAGGAAAATTTGTATTTGTCTAAAACTCTTAGGATGAAACTTGATATAACTCCGCTTCCTGGTGGGGGGATGGAAAAGACAGTGAATCCCCTACTTAGTGGGACCCTGATTGGATCAACCCACGTTACACTGTAGAGTTTAGATCAAAAATTATATTAGCGTCAAAAATACATTCTTGGATTCCCCGTGGTGTATCACATTTTTTTCCCTTAGGTCCTAGGCCTTAGGTGTAGTCCGAGCAAGACATTCCTTGTTTTTTGTGGCAAACTGTATTTTCGATTTTGTAAAAATAATTGGAAGACTTACGTATATTTACCCAAGTCTTCCAAAGTGAGGATTCCGCCCATTTCTTGCAAATCCTCAACAAGCCATTTTGCCAGGTCGCTTGATTCTTGATACAGGAGATCTCCACCATTGGTATCATCATCCGCAATCTTCTGCAAGGTCTCACCAAAAACTCGCCTGTAAATTGTATCCCCTTCTTTGTACAATTCACCCGTGGCAGGGTTCACGAAGATTGCTTTCATAGAGGGTGCTGCAAAGATATTTTTCTTCTGCTGGGCAAATGCACTGGCTGTGTGATTGGTGACTACAAATCCATTTTTGCAAAGGTCAATCGTGGGTTGAAGAATTCTCTTCCAGGGGACTCCACCTCCGAATTTTTTGTACAGTTCCCAGTATCCCTTCATCTCACCAGGAACAGCAACTGCCAAACCACCGGTCACACTTAGCGTTGAATTCCCTTCGAACATATTCTCAGTGGCTTTTCCAGGGGCTCTTTCTCTGGCATTTAATGCCTGCCATAAAAATTGTCACACAAACACACATCGTACAAGAGCTTCATTTTGGTTTGCAATGTATAATAATATGGTAGACTGACAATCAGAGTCTCAGAGTATTTTCCGGATTAGGGTGAAAATATTTAAATACTATTCCGTTTTATATTTGGACACAGTCCCCATTCCCACGCAATGTTAATTTTATTTTGCATATATATAAAAGCATTTAATTAAAAGCATCAAATTTCCACCTCTTAAATATCACTTAAAGGGAGAGATCCCTTAATTTTAGTATCAAATCTTAGTACTTTCTCAGGTGCTTTTATAAAATGAGTGTTGACATTTTCATGATCCTTGGAAGATATACATACAAATAATTACTGTAACTCACATAAACCTTCCTCTCATCTTTTTTGTAGTAGACCATCAGAAATCCTCCGCCAACGCCCATACTCTGGGAATGAATGACTCCCACGCAGAGTAACGTGGCTATAGCTGCGTCCGCTATCGTTCCTTTTTCCATTAACACCTTCCTATTTACCACAAATATGAGTAATGATTACATACCCCATTAAATTAATGTAAATTTGACCTTGGACATTCTCAAATTTATATCATATTTGTAAAAATGAATACTAATGATCTGAAGATGTCTCACTTCCCGATCTCGGCACATTTGGGAGCATCACAACTGATTGCAGCTTTACTGTAGTGGCCTAATTTGGAATATGAAGGTGGGGGGAGCTCGTCTGGTGGGTCCGAATCATTGGGTTTTCCATATTGTAATAATAATATAATAGCTGCTATTCCAGCCACTAGCAGCACCACGACTACTATCCCAATTATGACACATTTCCATCTTCACATGCAAAGAAAAACAGTTATGAAATCATAGAGTATAATAATTGTACACTGGGAAATCGGAGGCATTCCCCATTACCCCAATTTTTTGTAGGCAAAAATACAGAGATTAGTAAAATGAATGTGAAAGCAAGAAAAAGTGTTACTGGAGATAGTTATAAAACTATAGCGTATAATTATTAACGTTAATCATTATCTTCGTGAAAATACTCCAACTTGAAAAATCGTTTCACAATAATAGGCAGTTGGATTTATAATTATGGTCGATTTGACCTTCTCCCTTTCAATCCGAAGTACCACAATAATTCCAATTTAAATTACGTCAATTTTAAACGAAAAGGCTTCACGTTTGTTTTAACGAATGAGGATTTGTGTGATGCATGTACGTACATATTGGACACAATGGCATTTATTATTCGATGACAACAGCGGAGAACCGTCATATTTTCAGTTCAGAGAGCCAGGAGTTCTGGAGTATCCACCCACAGTCGCCGATACTGCTTACTTTTGATTAGTTTTGACGAGTTTCCCTACTTCAAATAATTACTTTACTCGTATATTAAAGTAAAAGTAATTAAATATAATACAAATTAAAATTTATTTATTTATATAAAGTATTATACGTTTATATATTCATTTAAATTTAAATATTTTATCTGAAGGAAGCAAGTGAGCAATACTGTAATAGTAATTTATTATACTACATTCAATTTACAATATATTGCACACTATATACTCACGTGTAGTACATATATGTGTTAATATTACATGAGAGGAAAGGATATTTATTAATATTAAATTTGGTAATAAGTTACACCTAAAATGTATTTCTTTAAACTAAGAGCTTAGTGACTAGTGATGGTGATGAGATGACTGACTGATGACTGAAGCTACTAATAGTACTTACTAATCCTACATGCTAATTTGAAAGTGATTGGCTTGATGATGATGGTGATTGGTGATTGGTGATGTTGCCAGTCAATATAATTATTATGCACATGACATGTTGGGAATAGTGGTTCATTTTTTTCTTTCATTCATGCAAGCGAAAAAATGTTTTGGAAAAAAATCAAAGCATTCTTTCTATTTTAACATTTTTTTGTTTACATGGGCAGACTTAAGTTATACTATACAAGTTAGTGTTACTAGAATTTAATCCTGTCCAAGTCAACAAAAAAATAAATAATGAATTTTTTTGCAACAATAATTTTCACAGAATAATCTCACAAATAAATTATTATTATTGAGACTTTATAAATTAAACAGTTGTTGTGAACAGTAATGAAATAACACTAATATTTCATTGAAAAAGCTAAATTCGAAATGCCTTCCCCTAAGGACCCAAAATCCCTTGGCATTTTAATGTGGCCAACACTAGTTAGTGCATGAACTCGAGTCATACCACAGTGAATTTCCTGTATAGTGGTTTCCAAGGGAGTGACAAATTCCTGCCACTATATAGGGATGCCACTGTATGTGACTAATGGTTAACTATGTACTATTAATGTTTATAGACAATAACTGTAGCTAAATACATTTACAGAATATTCAAAATTATGAGGTATCAGCCTCATTGAGTTTAAGATGTTCAGTAACTGTAGTTTTCCTCATACTATTAATATTGTTAGTTGTAACAAATATTTCGACTGCAAGGTCACCATTCCAGAAACCAAATTCCTGGAATTATGTTAATGGGAATTACCTCCACTGAGTACTCTGCGGTTTTATCACTACGAGGTTTTGCTTTTTCATTTATTTTATTATTTTGAAAAGGTTTTTTAAAAAAATCAACACGAATTGAAACTTATTAGAAGTGAGCCGAGACAAAAATGGCAATGATTTGTGTTATAACTTCGTTTTAACTTAAGTCACGGATCATATGACGTAAATCCAGATAATCATACCAGGGCTTCAGTAAACCAGAATATTAATCAAACTGTATTAACATTTAAAATTAAAATTGAACCAACCGAGATAAGCATTATTAATCGCCCGCACGTTTTATAACATCATGTTATAATTTTGTAGCCATTATCTAGCTAATTTTATGCCAACTGCCATTATAATTTCGCATTGTCTGAGCCACCGTAACACATAATAGTGCCATTATAGAGGAAATACCATTATAGAGGTTGCCACTATGGTGTATACCTTTAACATTGCAAACCTCTAGGGAGGGTTTTTTGATGCCATTAAAGAGGGAATGCCATCTAAGAGGAAACCACTATATGGGAAATTCACTGCATTTCCCCATTCCTTACCAACTCACAAACAGTGCAACCTTCATAGTGCAAAGTATATGTAAGTGCTAGAGGACACACGTTGACATTAAAATTGTTGGTAGGGTTATCTCCGAACATGTATGAAAGTCTAGTATTATTAATTAACAATCCCATATTTGATCACATTGTTTATCATACAAGTTAAAAACAGCCGAAATTTCTTCATGTGGCAATAAAAATAATTATGACACACGCTTGTAGAATTCCAGCTTTTATTTCATTAGTGTTCCAGCATTAAATTATACATAATGTACAACATTCATGTAATGTTTATTTTTAATAATTGGAGTTAAATTAAGTCAAGGGGATACAAAACAAATCATTGGGATTTTAATAGTACGTAGTCCGTGAAATCGAACCTTTCATAATTTCTCTTACGTCAGATTCTTGTAAAACAAACTTCGTTTGCCTGAGCCAATACAAAAAACACTTTTTCTTTCAAGTCTTCTTTACTCTGTATATCTGAAATTTAATTACTTGGCCGTAATTGAAAAGTATATACTTTCCCAGTGGCGCAGTACAAAACTGTAGAATCCTGGAGCTTAGAGAATCGGTCACAGACTACAGTGTCGCTCAATGATTATATAGGAAAAGGTCGAAATAATATTAATTTCTACTGAAAATACATGAGTTTCAAAATACTACCACTCCTGAGCGGTATGTAGAAAAAATGCTCTCATTTGGTTTGGACTAGTTTTTTTATAATTGGAAGGTATTGCAATTATTACATATTAGCAATTAATATACTGTTGTCAGAGTGTATAAATTATAATACTAACGAGATCAGTATCCAGCAATGCTGCAAGGCTTCCTAAAATCACAATTAGCCCACAATGACCCATTTGGGGATCTAGCCACTCCCATTGAAATCGAATTTGCGGCCAAGGAGCGAACCATTTTATGTCCGATTTTCTCCAGGGCTGTCACCATTGGCTGCAAAAATATCAAAATTTGAATTAAGTTGAAACTTAAACACCATAATAAATTTTATTATTCCAAAGGGTTCTTTTTTAGTAGAAGAATGCTTTCCAGAATTTCTAAAATTCGTCTTGCTAACCTATATCAAAATTGGAACTTACAAGACTCAAAAATGTAAACAACAGGAAAGGAAGTTAACTACAAATAAAATTTAGGTTATTACCACGCTAAAAATTATATTTAAAAAATGTAGTACTTTTCAAGGGCTTTGCAAGAAAATATTCGGAAAATTGCTGCATTGCCAACACAAAAGCTAAACGAGCAAAAATATCAGTATCGACATCGACAGAGTTTTTTCCCCTCAACGGGACGTATTGGCTTACATGAATGAAAATAATTTTAGAAATTCTGGGTAAAAATTTTCTACAAAATGGGAGACTTGAATATTTGGGGCCTCCCTTTTGTCGGCTAGAGGGAGCAGCAAATGATAATGGTCATATTGCACATAATTATAAGTATGCTCCGTAAATTAGGATGTATAAATTCAATTAACGTTGAATTTTAATTGTTTTTGAATTTGAATTAATAAATTTACCCCAATGAATCCGTATTCGTATTCTGCCTCCATGGGAGCCAGTTGGTGATGAATTCGTCTGGAATCGATGGCCTCCTTAATAGTCTCATTGAACCATATATTTCTTAATGATACCTGCGATTAGCAAATTGTTCTCTTAAAAAAAATCGTATTAAGCACATGAAGCTAAAGATTGTGGAACTAAATGTAAGATTTATTGTTTCTATTTGCATTTACATATGCAGTTGCGGATGTAATTCTGGTTCCTCCAGCAGTTCCAACTACAAGTCGAACGTCACCAGCGCTATCTGTTATTATTGTGGGACACATGGAAGATAAAGGCCGCTTGTCTGTGAAACGTCAAATTAATTGTCCACATTTTATTAAACCGATTTGCAATTGCGTAATTAATTCATTGCCAAATATTAAAACGAATCTCATAATTCTTGGCGGTTACACTATTTGCTTACAATTTTTTTGTGTTTGCATAACGTACTACGCGAACACTTAGACTGTTGAGTACAGAGGTTGAGTTTAGAGGGAGTTAATAGCCTCACCTGGTTTGATAAAATTATGAGGTGAAGGGGGGACCCCGAAGTAATTTGTTATATTTGGAGCAGAGAAGTCGTCCATTTCGTCATTGTAAATTATCCCCGTCCGTTTTGATCGGATTCTTGCTCCAAAGCTGGAAATAATTTATGATTTACTATCAATGAATATATAAATTAAAAATTGTAGACAAATCCAAGACAAAATAAATAATTGTTGGGATTAAATCCTACTATAAGTTGACGGTGCTGGTAACAGAAATGGCGTCTCCGTTTTCCCCAACAATGGACACGTGGGAAGTTCCATGGTCATCCTTTTGGTAAAATTCAGCCCCATAATCTTCCCATTTGTTGCTTGTGGAATCTGTCTTGATCTTATCGTGAATTTCATCCAGGTACTCTTGTGATACGGTCAGATTGTGCACCAACTATTTAACAAAGAGTGTGAAAGATTAAATAAAATTTAGCTATTTTAAAAATAAGGTTTAGGGTGTACTCACATAAAGCATGTTTTGTCCGTAAACGTAAAATTTTTCTCGGTTACGGAGAGACCTCTCACATAAGTTCAGTCCGTATGTAATTACTTACGTGAGTGTGAATGTGAGATGTCTGTTTGTAAACGGTTGGAATGTCGTTTCCGTTTAGTTCCTTCCGTGAAGCCGACTAAAATATTTACGGTTACGGAAGGAACATGTTTTATGAGAGTACACCCTTACTTACTGTCTGTGTTGTTAATTTACTTTGCTTCGACTATTAAAGTAGAAATTTTAAAAATAAGTTGTAAATCCCATACCTCGTTGACAGTTGCAGTTATGTCAGGGTCAATTGGGTCCCCAAGTATGGTTCTTTTGGCGTATGCATGTTTGAATGCTTCAATTATCCGATGGTACACTATAACAGAGTCGGCTTTGGACCCTTTCATGGACTGAGGGGAAAAATTGTACTTGTCTAAAATTCTTAGGATGAAAGCCATGATGACTCCGCTTCCTGGAGGAGGGACTGAGTGAACAGTGAATCCCTTACTTAGTGGGACGCTGATTGGATCATCCCAGGTTACGCTATAAACCATGTGTAAACACATTATTTTAGCATACAAAATACAACTGTGGAATCCACAGGTTGTTTCAAAATCTTTTCCCATGGTAAACCAAAAAATGTACAACGGTAGCCCTTTCTAAAAGTGTTTTCTCTATGGAGGTAAAAATATTTGGACAAATTTCTTTTTTTTTTAATTCTTACTCTAATAATTGTAAGTACGAAATTTTAGTATTTTAGGGGCTATGTTATAGAAAAAAATTATCGAATTACTTGTAATTGACCAAATCTTCCATGGTGAGGATTCCGCCCAGTTCTTGCAAATCCTCAACCAACCATTGAGCCAACTCGCTTGAATTTTGATACAGTAGATCCCCACCGTTTATATCATCATCCGCAATCCTTTGCAATGTTTTCGCCAAAATTGGTCTGGTTATTTTATCCCCTTCTTTGTACACGTCACCCGTGGCAGGGTCCACGAAGATTTCTTTCATAGAGGGGGCTGCAAAGATATTGTCCTTCTGCTGGACAAATGCATTTGCTGTGTGTCGGGTCACCTCAAAGCCATTTTTGCAAAGGTCAATCGTGGGTTGAAGAATTCTCTTCCAGGGGACTCCCCCTCCGAATTTATTGTACAGGTCCCAGTAACCCTTCATCTCACCAGGAACAGCAACTGCCAAACCTCCCGTCGCACTTAGTGTTGCATTCCCTTCGAACATATCTTCAGTGGCCTCAGCAGGGGCTCTTTCTCTGGCATTTAATACCTGTCATTAAAATTTTTCCTCAGTTTACTTCAGAGCTTCAAATTGGGTTTTCATACATAATACAGTAGACTCTCGCTATCGAAGACTCCCCTTTATATCCTGCATTTCCTATGCATTAGGGCGGATAAATTTATGCACAATCTCATTATAATGCCTGGACATACTCTGCTTTAACAGGCAATGTTAGTTTTATATATAAAAGCGTTTAATTAAAATCATCAAAATTCTACCGTTTAGAGTTTAATACCTCTTGAAGTGTCCTAGAGTACCTTATCAGAATCAAATTATGACACTTTTTCTCAAGTGCTAAATTAAAACGAGTGCTTTGTAAAAGACTTGCATTTTGGTACTTTTAAGAGTGCGTTTTATAGAGTCGGTACAGTGTAAGCGTTTAAATTTGCAAGACCGTATAAGATTACAGATAGAAATCTCTAGTGTAACTCACATAAGCCTTATTCTCATCTTTTTTGTAAAAGACCATTAGGAATCCTCCGCCAATGCCCATGCTCTGGGAATGAAAAACTCCCATGCAAAGTAACGTGGCAATAGCTGCGTCAGCCACGGTCCCTTTTTCGGAGAGCACTTTCCTGTGACCCATAAATATTTGGTCTTAATAGCATGTCATTAACCAAATGTAAATTTTACCTTGGCACATTTTCATTTATAGATTTGTTTATTTTTAATGAGTAAGATATGATTATCTCAGCATGTCTTACCTGCCAATCTCAGCACACGTGGGAGCATCACAACTGATTGCAGCTTTACTGTAAAGGCCTAATTTTGACTCGGAAGGTGCGGGTTCCTCATCGGGGTTCGGAGGGTCCAAATCATTGGATGATTCCCCGTGCTTTATTAACAATATTACAGCCGCTGTTCCGGCCAAGATCACCACGGCAGCTACTATTCCCATTAATGTGACACATTTCCGTCTTCACATGCAATGGAAAAAAAAGTTACGTGATCATTTCTGTTTGTCTGGGATGCTCGTTCAAAGACAGTACACTACTCTGCGGAACGACACATTAAGATTCTCTGTTGAATATTTATTTACAAACATAAAATATACATCCTATAAATTTAACGCCTACTATGCTCAACGATATTTTTCATTTTAAGGCAGAACATCTCGGCAAGCGGAGTGTCCTTACAGGAGAATCGCATGCCAATGTTAAAATTACTAGGATTTATTTCTAAAATCCTGCGAAATTTAAGTTCGGGACCTTGTTCTCATTTAATTACTTAAATCATTATTTTTTGAATGTTCAATTTTTTAGTAGAAGCAAAATACTAATAAAAACGTTAGATTTTTAAAAAGCCATTGATTCCCTATTGTCATTATAATTTAAAAAGGCAAGCCAATCCGTACGCTTTATGAATAGACTGGTACGAATGCCTCTATCACCCAGAAAAAAACTAGCGTCTCAGAAGCATACTACAAATTATAACATGTCCATTTAAAACCTAATGTGACAATAATCCTTGACTTACTTATTTTGTTTATCAAGGACAAAAGCACAATAGTGTACACATTCACGTCTGTCCGTTCCATTACCAACTTACAATTAGCACGTTCCCTCCTGGGGCGAATATCCTAAACCGTTTATTTGGTTTTAGAAACACATGACGACGGATTGTATTCACACCGTGGCATATTTACCTATCGGTTTTTTCTCTGCATATACATACATACATAGATACACGGAACTGTTTAACCTAATTATTATGTTACAGCTGACTGTCAAATCCAGACGCACCTTTCATACAACAAAATTATCGTTTTACACAAGAAATGACTATCACACATGCTTAGGTCCATAAAGACACACGCTGAGCATTAAAAAACAACTAACTGACAATCTCATGGGTTTTTCTCAGTATTGAACTAGATTCCTCTTTTGTATGAACAACATTTACTAATTCCCTTCCAAGAGTAGGAGTTTGAGATTACATGAACAAGAATTGTCTGTTGGCGTAGGAGTATCTTTACAATTATCATTGACTCTTGTACTACAAATATTTGCTTAATTATATTGAAAGTGTCTTCTAAGAAAAATGACACCTAACTAAAATCCCTTCTTTACCATACTTACAATAACGCCAGAGCAAACTTACCAATTGGCGTAATGGTCATTTGCATTCAATAGGAAATTCTATTACACATCCCCTCACAATTAAGTAGTTTTGTTAAGTATGTACAACTTTGTTAAATTGAGGGGTGCTGTCATAAACACAGCCGACTTCTACCATGGCGGAACGATAGACACGTAATTTATGCAGAGTTAATTTCAACACAACGATTGAATTATGGACATTGGGCGGCGATGTATTATTCTTGGAATTGAAATAAAACGTTTACATATGCATATATGTACATAGGCCCGAGTTTAAACACCAGTAATTAAATAGAAGGCTGTGACAGTCATTTCAACAAGTAATTACATAGGTCCTTCTGGCTAGGATGCATATGTACATATTTACATGTATCTAGCATTAGTAGCTATTAGAATTATAAGGGAAGGTGTACACCAATTAGGAGTGCAACACTACTGTAACTTTAACAACAATTAATTTCTGTTTGGTTAATTGTTAGCAATAATAATAATTATTATTATTGGTCGTTCAAACACGGCTACTCTGTCTTGTTAACTTCCTGTTAATCATGTACATAATCACAAGTGACTCTCAAGTCATATGTCTCAGTCAACTAATTGTGAGGCAAAGACCCATTAGCATGTAAAATACCTACAGTTACAGTGTAATAAGGCTCGTGTAAATAACTTACACACAGAGGCAATCAATTTTTCAAGTTCCCATTTAACGTAATTACTAATTACCAGGAAATAAATGTCCATTTCGAAATCTTATGATTTCTCAACTTTTGAACTGGTCCATTGTCAGGTGGAGAAATTCCACTGTAGATAATTATTCCCGAAACGTTGTATGAGAACCAGATAGTATTGTCATTGCGGTATACTTTGACTTTGGAGTCATCATCAGCCACTCATAATAATCACTTGAACTGTATATCTACTTCAAGTCCATCAAAGTGGCTAATTGAAACCTCTGTTTAGTTCCCGTTCAGAGTAACCATTACTAATAATAAGAGTTCATGTGCTCAGCTAATGATCTCTCATTGCAACACTTCCACAAGCCTTCATTTACTCCATTTTTGCATGACTGCCATTTCAATGGAAATTTATATATTTACAGTGTGAGCAGAATACAGATATTCAGAATATATACAGTGGACTCGGTTTATAACAATTTTATAGCTGCTGTAAATTTGGAGCAAAATTTGATTATATTATGGCAAGTTGAGCAAATCCAAGGAAGAATTTTCAGCTATTTATGATAGTAACAGGAGCAGTAAATCCAAACAGTGTCTTTATAATAAAAGTCACAAAACTTGACTTTGACAATGGCTCCTCCATGGACTGAAATTAACATTTTGTCGTCAATGGGAAAGCGATTAATTTTTTTCTATAGAGAAGATCCCCGTATGTTTTTACAGGGACTCTCTTATAAAGGGAGAGATCACTGTACTAGATCTGCATGAGCGTAATTACACTCCATTGAGAGCGTAGTAAAAGCACAAGAGGTTGTTGGATAAGGATGATGCATGATTTAGCTGCGTGATGCTAATAACATTACAAGTAATTACCACTTCTGTGTGGCCGGAGTGGACTCTCGTCACTGCAGACCCCTTTTACGACAGCAGCTTTATTTTCACTATAGAAGGGCCAAAATATTTTGACACAATCTTATTTACTATAATGAACCCAGTCGTGGCCCTTTGAGAGGGACTCAATGTAATAGAGAAATTTTGGCATCCTGGAAGGGCTGCTGTTATATATGGAGTGAACTGTATCGGATCTATTAACTCACGGCTCATTTAATAGATATAAAGAAAGTTCAAAGTCAGGAGAAATTCTTCCTTTTGAAGACTCTTTTACATATAGATTCTTAAATGGAGGAAGGATAATTTGCATGATGATAACAATAATAATAAGGAAGAGTCCTCGGGAAATTCAGCGAATGAACTAATTATGAAATGAATGAAAGAATAATAAATTGAAGATCCCCTACAGAAGTGTCACACTATAAAGCCCAGGGCAGTCTGAGTCTCTCAAATCTATGGGCATGCAAGGATGGTAAACTTGTTGAGTGATAGTTAATTATATCTTATGTACAGGAGTGGTTCAGGAGGGAATTTATGTCAGGGGGTCACTGTCGTCTCAACTTGCCCCTAAATTAAATGATCCCATTACCTCATAATAAAATCATCCCTGAATGAACTACATTGTATAAGGCCAGCCACGGAGTGGATGGTTAATTATGAATTTTATTCTTATTTATGAGAACTGTACCTTTTGAATGTCATCAATTGGCTTAAATAACCTCATGTGCAAAAATGCAGTAAGTATAAAATGTACGTGCATAAATCCCCTTATTAAAAATTATAGTGTAATAAATTACAAATGAAAATAAAAACCTTACTTCGTAGTCATGTTTCTCTCTGTTTCCGTATTAAATGGTCCTTGTTCAGGAAGGCTTTATTCCAGGGGCTTGATCCTCAGGATCTTGATTTTTGGCTATTCGGCAAAAGCGTCTGGGAAAAACTAACCTGTGGAAAGAAACGGAAATGAATGTACGTTGGCAAAGGAGGCTGTTTTTGAAGAGCTGAATAAAGAAGAGGATAAAGGAAGACACGGAAACCACAGAGGACAGACGGAATGAGGCACTGATTGGCAAATGCCAGTTTTTGTGAATTCACACTTTCTGCTGTGCTTTTTATCCTTCAATACCACTTGAATCAAAAGACTCAACTATCTGGCGCACTTCCTTCACAGTGCCAGTACAAAATCACACTTGTGGATCTCATAGATATTGAATGGATAGATATCCTACAGTTTCCCCTCACTGTGAGGCACTCCCGAGCATTTCTATGAAGGAACTAAATATTTTGATACTTTCCCCTTAATTCTCATAAGAATATTTAAATCACTGTAGGGACTCAAATCTGTGGGATTTATAGGGCTGTGGTTTGAAGCCGAGCACACTGTACAACACTCATACTACTTGACTATGTAATTTGAGTCTAGTGGCAATTGTATTGGGAAAACGTAATTTATTGCCATACTAAGTACCAGTTACCTGAAATTGATACTCGCACTAGTAACAGATTGCCTGCTCTTATGATTTCATTTCAATGATACATCAAAAAAAAAGCTGTGATAGCAGTAGTCTGTCATACAGTGGCTCTTTTTATGAGAGCAATTCAAAAAGATCCCAGTCACTGTGGCTAGTATTGTTCTACTGCACTAGCATGAGATTGCTTTAGATCAAGTACAAAAAAAATTACAACTATGCAATATTTGTTCAACTGTTTTTGCCCCTAGAGAGAGAGAGAATGTGAGGAAGGCCTATAATAGAGAGTTTACTGTGATTGATAACCGCTATTGACATTGCGTCGGCGGGACTGGGTCTGGGTCTGGGATGTGGTTAAATCCCACATTCCCATGTGTTTGCTTAAAGAGATTTTATTAAATCCAGGAAGGTACTATACATTGCTTATGAAATGAAAACCACTGTTTAACTCTATGTACATACAGTGTACCCTCCCTCCAAGAGACCACATTAAAAATTATAGGATTTTTTCTGCCCTAGCAAAATTATTTAGACTCAATCGTCTGAAGCTCAGCACTGTATAACTTTCCTGTAAAACATCCCACTTGGCTGTATTAAATTTTTAGTTCTTTTAAAATAGGAGTGCTCTCATAAATACAGTGTACTGGAACTGCATTTTTTAAGTCTTTGGTTGCAAAAAAATGTTGTAATGAAAAGTTATATGGTGCTTGTTCACGGCCTGGAAATTGTACATACTACTTGCTTCAATCCCATATTTCTCACATAGGAAATAAGTTAGATTGCATTCCGTGGGAAACATTTCCCTGGAGAAATTCCAAGTTTTAAAACTTTTGCATTTTTAAAAGATCTATATATAGATAATTAATTACTTATTGTTATACTACGTCAATAATAATCATTGTCCCCAATCAAATTCCACTGAAATGACTTTTATCTATTCATTTTTACAAACATAGAAGTTATACACTTTCGATGACAATGAGTCATTACAATTGATTACATGACTCTAATGATTGCATTTATTTACAGCACCTCAACACACTCAATACCAAGTCATCAGAGTGCAATTCGTACGGTGTTTACAGATACGCTAGTGTTAGGGCATAGATCACCTAAATAAGCTGACGTATGTATGTACATATGTACGTAAAAACAAACCCTTATATTTAATTGGACGGAGTTGGAGTTTATAATGTGTTTGCATTTTCAGACAAATATTTTTATATACAGTTCATTTATAATATTCTTCTATATTTATAATTCTCAGCAAATTATTCACTCATCCAATTCTATGCGTGGGTGCTATATGAAGGGTCACTGAATGATTTCAGCCTTGATGAGCATGTGTGTTTATTCCAGGGCACGGATATTCCTATACACAATTTGTGAACCACAGCACACTTGAGATCGTACACTATAAATAATTGGTAAACCTAGGACCTAAGGCTAGGGAAACATCCTGCAAATTGTATATTTAAGTACAATTACCAGAGCTAAATTAGAGAAAAATTATAATATTTAATGTTTATTAAATCCTATTATAATGCATAAATCAAATATTGCAAAAATTAACTTACGGAAGTGTACTTCCAAATATCCTCACGTTTTGCAATCAGGATTTATTTTGGGTATTTTAATGGAGCCACAAGGCCTTGTCACACGTGTGGAAATTGGCAGGTGTGTAGTAAATTATTTTAACCTATAGGATCTAGTAACAATGAACCAAAACGGAAACTAGATCCAGACAATGTGTTCCTTCCTAGGAAACCCGGGCGGATCTGCTCGTCAAGGAGGAACTTGTATTTATATCCAATGAGTTGGAATAAATTTGAAGGATTTTATATTGACAGGAACACAAACGAGTCAGAGAACAACATAACGATAAATTACTTCAAAACTGTGAATGGAATCATCCCCGGTGAGACTTGTGAAGTATCTCTAGTTCCGAGAAAATAACAACACACATTTGCATTAAACTCACAGTGTGTATATACAGTGACTTCTCTTTAGTACAAGCACCTCCAAATCCAAAATTTAAAATTCTACTGACGAGCTTTAATAAATAATATTCGTATTTCACTCAAGGGGAACACGTCCGATATTTTTTAGCCCCTATAGGGAAAAACTCTCTTACAAAAGGTAATAGCGGGTTACACACTGTAAATACAGAGCAAGCTTGAGTAATTACAGTTCTACCCTCACTTTATCAGTCACCTTCACATTGTGAAATGGAGGGAGTCCATTTGCCAGCAATCGTCAAAGACGGCCAGAGAGATGAGCACTACTATAATTATATACAGTGCCGTCTTGATAACGCACAATCTAGGGAATATCCAACTTGGGCTATTTTAATAATAATTATAGATGTGCTTATCAATAGGGAAAAAATTACTGCGTGGGAAAGAGCCCAGTCTGCACGAATATTATTTGTACCTTTGAGGAACAAGTTGGAGAAGGGGCTCCCTTGTAGCGAGACTACTCTGTAGTATGTTTATGTACACAATAATTACTTATTGCGTATATGGGAGGAATTAATGTAGCTCGGAGATACTTAAAGACGATAAGGAATAAGAACTGGACAGGTTTAAGATTCTACCTTCAAGTGATAAGTGTACATGTACTTTATTATGGGATTGCATAGAACCCCAACTGGAAAGTTTTTATAAACTCTTTGGTACGCCTGACTCCAGTACATAAGTTATGCATGACACTACAAGGATTGTCTATCTTGCAAAAAAAAATCAACATGTTGACAATGCTCCTGCCCACTACAGCACAAAACTTGTTGAGATCAGGGGGGGAAAAAAGTTTGCAAAGCCCACTCGTCCCAGACACGTCCTATGTCCACTTCTTCAATTCACTCTTCATGGACACTTATGAGAATTACGAGCTGAATGGGGAAAAACAATTTTATTAGACATTACGGGAGGCTTGAGTCAATACTCTGTAGAGAGTTCACTCTCTCTCTCTCTCTCTCACTCTCTCTCTCTCTCTCTCTCTCTTTGTAAGTGCCCATAGCAAAATTTTACTTTTAATACCATTCACCCACAATGAGGTAAAGCACAAATGGGATACACACGGGCGTGTCCAGGATTTTTTTCAGCAGGAGACAATGTTTTCTAGAGCGTTTTTAAAACATGGTATTTTACACAGAGAGTATATCATATAGGGTGTGTACACTGTACATGTTTATATTAGGCGTCCGAGCTGTAATATAAATACATAATGTTTACAAGTTTGTTAAGAAGCACGGAGAAGAGGAGTTACCAGGACCACTGGGGAAACACATGTAAAAATGGTTAAGGTGCACTCTATCGTTTGAGAGACTCAGTTTCAAGTGGATTTTCTGTTTAAGGTCTAACTCGTTTAGGAGCACATATTACGCGGATTATCATAATGTTAATGTCGCTCTTGTAAAGTCAAATGCCATTTTAAGTCAAATTTACTCCTTTTAAAGGTCCGATGAGAGACTGTACCATTTGTACAGTACGTGCAAAATTGTCAATAAGGAAATGCATCAAGCGTCTATCAATTCTCGTCAATTATTGATAAAAAATTTCATTGAATAAAAAATTGCATAAGAAATTGTCTCATATTTGCTTTTGCCCTCAAATATTTCCGAGAAACAAAATCAAACATGAAACAAATTCAGGCATTGAATTGAAAGCATTTAAAACATTTCTGAAACCTTCACTTTTCCTTGTGACAAAAAATCTATAGATGCTTCAACTGTTTCTCATGCTTAAAGTTTCAGAACATACATATGTATGTATGTTCTAACAAATAAGTACGCTGTAAAGTATACAAAACTATAGTATAAATAAAGTTTACCTCACTGTAATGGAGAATTTACTTGAGGACACTTTCTGTAGAAGTGTCATGCTATTTTGATTTGACACATGTATGCATTTACATATATGTATGGAACATTCCTATTGATTAGATATTGTTGGATTGTCTCCATATAAGAGCATATGTCAAATTTCCCTAGCTCTTATAAAGAGAGTGCACCGTGCCCACAGGACAAGAGACTATAAATAGGAACTGAGTTCGAACGACTCTGACTAGCTATATATGCTGTAAGGAATAAATCGCTATTAATTATAAAACATTTACCCAGCGCACCTGAAAACGTCAATAGAAACCCTTCATCTGTCACTACAAGGGCGCAATCAGCATTGATTAATTCTACAACACTGTTTTACACTATCAATCGTGAGACGTAAAAACCCTCAGGAAACATTGTCTTTATCAAGGCATTTGTGCTTCATCAGGGTGATGAAGCGGTTCTGAACCAGAAACATCCACTACATTTGTCCCATGATTTAAATGACTTTTATCACTCCTGTAAATGATGAACTCAGCTAATTCTTATGTAATCTGTACATCGGCCTGAATTGGAAATATGTATCGATTGAACTTATGTAAATTTAGTAGGAAAAGCGGCTCATAATCAACTGACCTATGGAAGTAATGTGTTCAAACCAGGATTTAAATCAATGCTGGCACACACAGCTCCATAATAGCACCTGTTACAACATAGGGAAGAGTCAATTGATGCTTTAACTATCCCATAAATTATCTCCGACATGTGAGGGAATATCACGGATATGCAGTGTAGCCTTGCTATTAGGGAACCCCTTATAAGAGCACTTTCTCCACAGAAGGAAATAGAGACAAATCACCTTTTACCACAATGTTATAACTTTTATCCTTATGTAAGAGCAGCTCGACATTTTCGAATCCTAATTTTTTGAATTTTAGGAATGCTCTTACACAGCGGCTGTAGGATACGAATGTTGAGCCTGCTCAGATTAGAAATTCAATTGTTTATAGGAAAGGGCACGATACTAAGTCTGTGAGTCAGGGACTAAACATCATTATTGTAATTATGTGCATTGCAGTTGTTGAATTGAAATTAATTACGTGTTTCGCAAACACAGACAATAAAACACTTGATGACTGCTGAGAAATGTGGAGCTTATTTATGACACTATTTTGTTTTCAAATAAATTTGTAATGAATTGTATTTATACAGGTATAGGAGCAGCCCTAAGATCTTGTTTAATGTAATTATCTACCAGCAATTATTATTACCGTAACGAACGTAAATTTATAATTAGACGGACTCTAATATCAAGGAAATGTTGCACACACCCGCACAGGTGTATTTGAGAATGTAACCAGCAGTGAGTAGAAAATATTATTATTGATTCAATTTTTGAAGTGTGATTGGACTTTTAATATGTGTCCATAACGTTGGACTATTATCCAGCCAGCAATCGAATGACAGCAAAACAATAACAATGGCCCATTGAGTATTGAATAGGCATCGGAAGTTTAGTGCCTAAAGTCATGCATAAATTATCCGCTCAGAATTCCAAAGACATTTCTATACACGCCATACTTAGTTTCCTGACAAATGTTGTTTGTGAGGAAGGAAAAACACGGAAAATCCGTTGACAACTAGTCATTTCTGGGACAATGAAAATTTATTGGCACCACTGCAATTTTATTATTGACTACTCCAAGGGCTTCTACTTTGAATCCACAGTAAAATCTTGTTATAGAGGATGGATGTAAATATTAAAAAATTACCATTCGTAGGGACGTATGTACATTAACTAGGTAGCATTATCCAGAAATTCCTTCAAATGGATAGATCGTATAATAAACTTCAGTCCCATGCGAGGTGAGAAATGCGATGTTGAGAAATTATCGGTAACAATTAATTATTAAAATTAACGCAAACCGTAAAATTTAGCATTCAAAACAAATGTGAAACAGTTGTTAGTACTTGGTGTTATTACTGGTGTGAGTTGCGTTGCAACTTTTTATGACAGAAAATGTGGGCATTGTGAGTCAGTAATTTATCGACTTGCTTCCAAAAAGCTTGCCAAATATGAGCAAGGAAACTGGAAATGTCTGATGTCAGTCCTGTAAAGCTTAAAACTAATAAAATGATGCATTTTTACCACAGGTTGGAATACGTAATAAAAGTGGTTTTTGGATTCCAAGAAACCTTAACTCGCAAATAACATGACTAATTTTCTAAAATGTCCCATATGACACAATGCATTTCGAAGCCACCATAAAATGTAATTCTATAGTCTATTTTTCCAGGAATGGAAATAATATGTTTTGAGAGGCATGAAAAGAATAAACAATTCCAGGGAATCCAATGTTTAAACACGAGAAGTTTAAATGTCATGGATACTTTTTACTCAGCCAATTCTGTTCTTTTCATATGTAATTTTTAAACGCATATGTAGTTCCCTATTTTATGTATCTATTTAGCTGCTTTCACAATAATTATTTTATTACTTGTTGCTACGCTATAACATTTTTTTACTCACGATAGGGATGCTTATATTCACATTAAAATTTGTCATTAATCAACGTATTTTTTTTCTGCTGTAACAACACTTGTAGACTCTACAGTATATTTTTTTCATGTAACGATTATATATAATTATATAGATAGGTATTATCATGGGTTTCTTACACAAGTTGTCAGATGAGTTTCCGTTCCTTGAAGTTCCAATATAATAATATTGTAGTAATTATATGCAATAATAATTATTAATTCTTATAATTATTGTATTTTTTTTAAACACAGTAGTTAAACTAAATATCTTTACACACATATTTTTCAAACGAAGAACTCAGAAGTGGCCTTCAGAATTATAATTACACAACCTTTCCCATCCACAATGTCACATTCAAATTCTCATTGAAACATACAATTATTGTATCTCTAGATATATAGCTGCTATCATATGCCCGCTTCAGTTCACCTTAATACGCCTACAATATTGACTTTTATTTTAAATTTTTAAATCTTCTCTTCCACAGTCCTCCTCGCAGGTATTTACGTAAGTGTATAGGCAATATATAGAAGACATTTCTCCAATTCATATATGTAGTAATTATTAGGTAAACACATAAATGAGACGTACCTACCTGGTATGATTTTTTGCTTTTGAAAACTCATCAGTAATTAACTTAAGCTCATAAATTTAAATATGATCCATTATTACAACAGTTAACACAGTCTGACAAAATTAACCAAATAGTAATTAATTACATAACAACACCCAAAAACTAAATCCAACAATAGACAGCTCTAATATCCTGTTGCATTTTTCAGCACATATAACTATTTACTTGCTTGTACGGAAGTAATTATTAGCGTAATTTAAAATAAGAGACAAAATTGTTTTTTAAAAATTCATCAGAGAAAATGAATCATTGTAAATAATTTATTATGACATTCAAGCGTATAAGTATATTTTGTGACCGTAATAATAATTCCTGCAGAAATAACCTAAGGAGAGAATATTTTTTCTATAGAACACTAAAAACAAGATCTATTTTCTCAGCATCATAATAAAACGATATAGGCAAGTCACAAATTACATAAGAACACATCCCATCAGACACGGTCCGAAGGATTAAATATTCTTTCAGTTTAATTCGCATCAATCCATTAATAAATGCTTCCTGACTTTTTGGCAGTATTGAACAACAAATATAGTAGTATTTTTTTCTCGTCCATATACATAAAATAATTAGAGAGGAACAAATTCAACATTTTCAACACAACGTTACCTGTAGGCTGGCTTTTTTTTTAGCTTTAAAAAACCTTAAAATATGTACATATGTATGATTTGAAAAACGCCCTTTTTTCCTCAAAGACTCAAGAGAGAATCCCTGACATATGAATTGTCAAGGATAATGTCCCTTGTGGATAACTCTAATTTTATAATAATAATTATTATATTACTTTATTTATAATTTATCTTATGAGGAATTCAATTATTAGGACATCCGTTGGAAAACAAAAAACAAAAATGATTTTGTGACGATAGATCTATAGAATTTTTATTGAACCCACGGGGAGGGCACCCACAATGCTTCTGCTTCCACTTTCTTGACAATTTTGACGAGTTTGTCAAAGGCTTTTGCAAGATCATCATTGATGATTGTGTCATCGAACCAGTGTCCATACATGAATTCAATTCTCTCTGCACTCTTCAGGATCTCGTTGAACTCATCGTCCTAGAAATGACAGGTGGAAGAGAGGGAAATAAAAACATGAATTATTATTAAATACACCATCACATTTGCTCACACATCAAAATTATATTACATTTTTGTCACATGTAATATAATTAAATCCTTGTTAAAAAAAATCAGCATAAAAATTTCACATTCATTATCGTAAATGGTATTCAAAGTTTCATAACAATAATAATAATAATTAATTATATATGTGAAAAGACCAAACAGTAGTAGTTTCAAAGAAAAAAAATATTCAAATGATTTCATGCATTTCAAGTAATTTGGCTCTATTCTATAATTTATTATTTAAATGTGTTTAAAAACAGCTATTTGCAGACAGCCAGGGATGAGGATTAAAAACAGAGATGTGTAACTATAGCCCGCTATTGAAATGTCATGTTTAACAATAGTCAGGACATATACTTACGTATTTCAAGCTTGCTGCTATCTCTATCTAAAAATTAATCTATAAATTATTGGCTGCTCAAAAATTCACGAGACAAGCTCCAACAAGAGGGATATAATTTTATATATTCTCATCAGACTACCACACAGTTTTTGGACTAAAATTTTTACAGTGTAACTACTTTCGAAATATGTCACTATAGATTACAAGCGCATAAAATTCCGAGGGAAAGGGCTGTCGAGATTTATAAAGGACCAAGGGCTGTATAAAATTAAAAAAATAAAATACAACTTTTCAACAACAACAAAAAAATGACTGATAATATGGGTTTGACGACAAGTAATAATTACTTAAAGACCAGGAGGAATTGATTGTCAAAGCTATATATATTCATAAGAAACAAATGAAAAGTTTTACGTGCTCTCTCTGAATTTAGTGTGTGAACAAGAGTGAGTTCCAGTGAATTATTACAGTTGACCGTGAATAGAACAACAAGAATATTACATAAAGACATTGAATTTATAACAGACGGGAAAAAAAATCCTCTTCCTTTTTCCCCCCTCCCTGTTTTTTTTTTTTTTTTTGAACACACATAGATACTTGGCTTGATACAGACAAAAATTGTAAATTGAACTAAAAAACAGTAAGATAATAATTTATAGAAAATATATGAAAATGAAGATGAGATTTATGTGAAATTTTTGTTTCCAAAATGTATATACGATACATGATGATGATTTAAGTAAACAATTGGTTTGACATAATAAAAATGACGGTATGGTAATTTATATGAGGGACATACGTTGAAAGCTCGAGAGTTGCTCTCGTCAAAGGTAGACTTGGCAAAGGCTTTATGCCTGGAATACTTCAATACCTCGAATGGGGGTGGCTTCACATAGATAATGTAGGGCTTGAATTCCGCCGTCCGGAGCATTTTCAGTGCTTGTGAGTGTGGATTGAGGACACAGTGTAGTCCTGCATTTACGATACTTCGTACATTCTCACTCGCCGTCCCATACAAATTCCCTTTGTACTCCCCAAACTCCAGGAACTTCCCCGCTGCAATGTCCTCCTCCATCTTGTCCCGACTCACGAAAAAATACTCCTTTCCGTGAACCTCACCAGGACGTTGTGCACGGGAAGTGTCTGCGTTACAAAAATAATTTATTGTAGATATGTTTAAATACTAGCCTCGTCACAAAATTTTATTACTTATAAAATTGGATTCAAACTATGTATTTTGTGTTTCAAAAAATTAATTACTGACTCACATGGAATAGTTGTTTTGTACTTTGAAGGATCCAGATCTATAAGTCGTCTTTTGAGCTCATTCCGTCCCACCCCAGGGGGGCCAATGAGAACGATGGGCCGATGGAAACCTTGTCGAGGGTATAATTTTGCCACTTCCTCATAGGTCGGGATCTCTTCCCGGTCATAATCTTCATTCTCTGTCAGATCATATGCGATCTTTTTAGTATGCTTCCCACACCCGGGACCTCCACCAATTACCCCAAGCCCCCCACCAGCCCCCATACCCGCATTTTTCAATACACCCAAAGACCCCGTCCCCATCTTACAAGGAGAACACTCGACTACAATGTAAAAAAAAGCAAGTTTCTACATTTCAGTTACCAGCACCAAAAGTAATTTTGTTAACAATCAATCATAATAAAATTACAGTAATTAGAAAATTTCAAGTCAATCAAGAAGTACTAGCCAAGTCAAAGCAGTAGTAATAATTATTATTAAATACAAGCAAAATTCTAATTCATAATCAAATCAGTCCAAATGCATGTATGTAAGTCATTCCAATTTATCATGTAATAGTGTTTGAGATATGTAGCTTGATCGAAACTACAATCCACTCTGCTACACAAGAGACTCTCAAATGAGAATTCTTACCATGAGGGTAAAAATAATACTCGTAGAAATTCCCGTTAAATACAATCTAAATTTTTCTCTGTACGTGAGGAGGCCCAAGAGTCAAATTTAGATTCATTTTTAAGGGTGATCTTGTAGAGAGAGAGTGCACTGTATATTCACAAGCAGCTTCCTTAAAATGATACACTCTGTTTTAGCAAAACTGAAATTATCTACTAAAGCTTTCCTAATAAAAGTCATCATTAAAATGTTATGATGGTAGACATTAATAATAATTACTAAAAAGATTGGCAAGTGAAAATGCACACTAAATGCATAAAGTGTATGTGTATATTTTTTAGAGGGAGTTGTATAGGGACTTTGCTCCAATTAACGGTTTTACGTAACTATCAAACTAGACTGGACTAGTAGAGATGGTGAAGATGAGAATCAGAGAAATATAGAAATAAAAGCAGGGTACAACGTACGGCGGATGGAAATCAATGATACTGTGTAGAGCCCATCATAAGAAAGTACTAGAAAATTTCTGGGACTCATAAAATCATAATTTGAGTCATTCCAAGTCCCATTAGGCATTCCTGACATAGCTTTTATTAGCACAGTTAATAGAAACATTACTCGAGCATGCAATCATCCAGCTGAAATCTGTAAAACGACAGATATAGTTGTAAATGAAATACATAGGCAAGGCAAGATACTGTAATCGAGCTGGAAAGAAGTGGCCAGAGAAAAGAGGGGGGAGCAGTAGGAGATGAAGGCTCTACATAAAAGTTTAATTCCAAGTTTGGCTTTCCAGACTAACCGTTATTACACTTCTTACATGAGAACAGTCTTGTGAGTAATTAATGAGTGAGACACGGACGAGAGAAATAGAGAGAAGGCTTTAGTCCCAAGTAATAGATTTAGTCAGAAGTTAGTACATTTTTAACGGTGGCAGAAACAGATTAATAAGATTAAATTGTACGACTCGGGAAGTGATAAAAAACGGAGCATTCATTCCACCACTCCATACCTTCATTGTCATTCTCCGCTGTTCTTGCCATCAAAACGCGTCTTTCTTGTAAAGCTCTACTGGGAATCAGACCCGCTCTCATAGTACGATCTCCTTCTCGTCTGGCTTGCCACCTACAACAAAAGCAATAACCACAGGGACACTTTATATATAATTTTCATCCCAATCCTAAATGTATACAAAACAGAGACCATAGGTGTCACAAAACCCTATTCCCCCATAGCTCCTTCCAGGACCAGGACAAAACACATTCGATTTCCCAGTTTTTAAGCAAATTTTCTTCCAAATTTGTTTCATTGACCTACCTGAATATTTTCAGTCATAATAGTCCAAATCCAAAAGAAAAGTCTGCATTTTTCCAACCCTCAAAATTTTAAAATGTTTTCCTACAAATCATGATTTTGTTTCAAATTTCTGGCCTCTGCAACCTCAATTTCGAATTTGGGCTGAAGAATATTGTGAAAAATTACCACTGAAATTCCCGCATTTTAAAATATTTTCTAGCAGCCAGAAATTTCAAGATTAATATTTGCAACATCAAAAATGTCGCAACTTTTGAAAAGTGGAAAAATCCTGACTTTGCTTCACGTGTCTGATCGCTGAGACCACAAACCATTACCTAGGTCAGCAAACATTAGGAAATCTGGAAGGGAAATGGAATATTTTTACTTTGAATTCTTCTTCGGACTAGAGGGAGAGAGAACGGTTTTGTGGCACCCTAAATGTACAGAATTTTTACCTACACATCATACACACACATATGTATGTACATAATTACGCTAAATATTTCTTGTGAAATTACGTTACAAGTAATCAACTTATGTGTACTGATGATGTATACGTTCCTACAGTTATAGTATAACAGAATGCATGCTAAACGTAATTGTTTAAACATCGCTCTGGAATGTTTGCTCAGGAAATCATTCCTGTAAATACTGCAACTGTAGATATTCCAAACAAGTAAATGAGAAGTAAATAGAGAAAAACAACGTTGAATCAGGACTACGAACAAAACAAACGGAAACAAGAGAACCCACCAGTAAATATCATCTTGACTGACCACATGAAGAATATCTCCCTTGACAAAATCCAGCCCCGCATCTTTACATGGAATGTGTGGGTCATCCTTTGAGTCAAAATTGAATAAGCACCGAACACGAACTTTACTCTCCCGCTAAAATAAAAAAAAAACACACACAATTAATTATTCCCCTTGCTAAAATTAGATTACTATGTACATTCCATCTTAACTATACATACATCCTACTTTGTACACAGTCCCCTTTGCAAAGCACTGACCCTAGAGACAGTTTAGTACTTTTTTTCTTTCAAAATGAAGCCGACGACAGACAAATAAACGAAAATAGGCTCTATCGTAAGGTAACCATATTTGGTCATCAAAAGCATAAAATTAAACCTCCATGGGCTGACATCAGAAGCAAAAGGGAATATCTGCAACGTAATTTCAAAACAAACGTAAAAAAAAATTAAATACAACAATTCCAAGGTTGGATGATGCAGAAACACTTTCCAGTTTGTATCTAAAAAAAATCTGCAGATATTTAACTTTTGACAAACGCTCTCGTATGCATATTTAATTTTCTTCCTTGCTTGTTCAATTTATGAACACCTCGAAGTGGTTAAATTTGTAATACTTTCACATGTTTAGCTCTCATGGGATATGTTCTGGAACAATTATTTGACAGGATTAATTATTCGTAAAGGGAAAAAAAGCACAAGTTTACGTATGTTGAGGAGGAGCATGAAAGAGCCGGCCACAGCTGGTGCTCATATAAAAGAAGTAATTTTAACTACTGGGAGTAATAATTATAGGAAAAGTTATAGTAACCTTCTGTCGACCCAAAGCAGCCGGAACCAGTTTGAATGTGATGGTTCCTTCAGAGTTCTTCAAGATCTGCAGAACATCATCCGGTGTTTTACCCTCCACAGAGAGTCCATTCACTTCCACCACTTCATCCCCGGGATAGATGAGACCGGAGCGATCCGCAGCTCCGCCATGCATCACACGTGCGATGGTAATCTTCCCCGTCTCTTCATCCTTCTTTATAGTAGCACCCTGTCAAAAGTGTCACACAACAACAAGAGCTGAATTAGTCACAACTGTCATTACCAACCTTCGCACTTCCTTCACATCCAAAAATTATGTATTCCAGAGCTACGCTCAAGTCAGTTCAAGTACAGTCATACTTGAGCATTTCAACTCTAGGAAGGATAAATTATATTTTTACAAAGAGACTCTTCATAAAGATCTTAGGATTTTTTGGCTTCCTATATGTAGTTAAGGAATGTTCAGAAACTCAACTCTCAAAGATCTCAAAGTGACGTCAAGGGATATCTTAATCAGAAGTTGCCTCAAAGTAGTTCTTCAAAAATTGCCTGGTTTTAATTAAAAAATATGACACTCAAAGTTTTTCTTACACTCAACTTGGGATGGAAGTCTTTCACAAATTCCAGACAAAATAAGAGAATAAATTCAAGTAGTTAATTACTAAATACGCTTGAAATTTATTTGACACCCTAAATTTCAAGGGCAGAAATTTTTCAATTTTTGTGGGCGCAATACCCACATACAAATAATTTGCAAGATCTATACAGAGTATTTTAAAAATTAAATTTGGATGGTTGGAAAACATGACATGAATGTAGCTCTGGTGCAATATAAAACATATTATAATTATGAGTGTAGTTAGGTGTAGGCTATATATAGATAGATATATATACACAACATGTTATTAACTTCACATATTAATAATTTCTTTTTCAAGAGAGTAGTACAGCTCAAGATTAGTTGAAAGAGGAGAAAGATAAAAGGAGGAAGAATAAAAAAAAAATTAATGAATCACTTCCGTTCTATAATATCTACTATACTCTATAATAGTGAACACGTAAACAGACTACTATATATGGCCTGGAGTCTTGTATAGCAGGCTTATACGTTCATAGAATATTCATTCGCATGTATTATTTACCAAAGGCTTCTTCTAATATGCATAAATTGGAAGGATAGACAAACGTGGATACAAATACTAAGCAGCTGCTCTCAGCATCCTACTCACACAATGTTTTTCTTGTTAATTTAGAGCCAACTACTAATAAGATTAGAAAGTGACTGGGGCTGGTGATAATGTGAACACAATCCGGGTAATCAGTAAACCTCTGTAGCAGTGTAGTATGTATAGGGGTTACCATGTGCAAAAGCGTGGGGATACATACATACATATGCCCTGCACACATTCCACAACACTACACAAGGTGAAAGCAAGTGGAAATAGTAGACTGATATGCATCTTTGAGCGTAATATTGCTCTTGACAGATTCAACACCATAAGTGAAGTATTGCTGGTGCTGGGTCAGAAATATGAGCATTAGGAAGTCTTTTGCAGAGGGATATAATAATAATGATGGGAATAGTAGTCACAAGAGAGAGAAACAAGGGAGAGAGTAAAGGGCTATATATATTAAAATCAAACATGACAAAAGACGGAAATAAAACAGTGTGTACGTGAGACTTTGAATTTGCCATTATAAACACGCTGTGTTGTTTCCACTAGAGCTCCGCTCAAGTCCAAGTAATTCTCTTTAGCTGTTTCCTAAGTTCTAAACAAGGATCATACTTTCTACTTGACACCCATTCGGCTCAATTAAGCCCACATAAAAGTACGGGATTAGAATTTCAAGCCCGGCTCAGCCCTATCAAGTTCAACCTTCAAGTCTGTGGGAAAAAACGTTTAATGTGTTGGTTTATCAAAATTTTTAGACCCGATTCCAAAAATAATAATAATATTTGAAAGTTTTGACTGTAAGCCCTCTTTTTAAAGATACCTCCTTCAAACCGAATTCTCCTTACAGAGGCAAATATTCTGGCAAAATCCGGTTTACTACAATGCTACTTGTCCCCCTTATAAATACAATCCTTTTATAAGACGCACAATTTACTCGGCTTTTTGTGGCTATTTTCGTAAAAAGCACATGATATTTGAAATCCTACCTGGATAATGTATTTAGGTTCAATTTTATTTTCCCAAGGGTTTGAATAAAAATTCTAATGGAGTTTCACACTTGACATAAAATTTTTTCACTTGAGAAATAATTTAGCACTTGCAAAGATTTCCCCAGAATTTTTTTGAAATGTCTTGTTTGAAGAGCTCAAGTTACGCTTCAATAGAATTTGACAAAGAAAATTTGAAAATGATTTAAAAAATCGGATCTTAGAATTCTTAGACTAAGATCTTGGAAGAACCCGAACCTAGCTCTAGTAGTTCTTAGTGTATATGGGAGTCAAAATTGCAGAGAAAATATAATATTACGTATATAAGTATGTATCTATATATAAACTCTGGCAGAGAGCCAACCTCCCAAAAAATTAAGCACGACAAATAAATACAAATCGCTCCATTAGGCCAGACTGCAACACTGACTTATTACCAGGTGACCTAATCCTTCCTAGGGAAAAGGCAATGTCTGGTTATAGAGACATGCACTTCGCACCGCACATATACTTACAGTATTCAGCACAGGCGGGGTTAATTCAGTAGAAAAAAATTACAGTTAATTTATTATAATGACAAAAAAAAAGGGCTAAGGAATAATAAGGCTGCTTAGTATATTATGTTATAGATTTGGTTTAAATTAATTGGATTTGAAACAAAACTTCTGAGAGGGGGAAAAGCTCTACACGACACCCGGATTCTCAAGAGATCTTACCACAATTGGCTCTGCCGTTCTCGCACCGTCCTTATTTTTTTCGAAAGAAAGTAGAGGCATGAAAAACAGTGTAATTAAATACAACAAAAGTTATACTCATTGACATATTTTGCACATAGTCATAATTACTTAGAGAAGGAACAATGAAATGAGGAAATTGTAAAGTACTATGAGAGTATCTATATATGATTTCGAAATATTCAGGGTATACATTAAAAGTAATAATTATAAGTAGTAGGATTGAGTATATAAACACTTTACAAAGGATTTAGTAGGATTTTAATACCAAAGGCTCGTTGGACTTGACCAATTGAACTATCTTGATAGTTTCCTCCGCCTCGTCCACATCGTACTCCTCAGCTGGGGGGACTTCAGGGAGTTTAGGCAGGTAGTCTTTTTGAGCGATGATATCGTGAGAGTAGAGGAGTCCCTGCAAATGAGGACTTTGAAGTAGTTCAAATAAATCCAAACATTCAGGGTTGTCTTCCGAGGCGACTGAAGACAGTAACTCCATCACATCTTCCGTCACTTCAACTGAATTTGACAGGATCGGATGGAATCTCTCATCCTTCTCCACGATTGAGTTGTGAACCTTCACAAGGGCATGGAGCTCTCGAGACTGGAGGAGATCACTAAGGAAACTTATTTCTTCATCCGACCCTGCTGGCACATTTGATCTGGACTCTTCCAATGTCACCAGGAGCTTCGCTAGCACTAGAAATCACATCAAACAATTATTAAACCAGCTCAGAATTAAATAACTATTCTTAAACATGACAAAAAACAAGTTACATTCAAATCAATCCATTCAATCAATTCCTTCAGGCGCATCGAATTTCCTACATTTAAATCTCCTGCTTCGAACAATTCAATTCCATGTTGGAATATCTATAACTGTTAAAGAACTGAGTATTGTAATAAGGTCAATGTCATTTTTAAATCTGCTTTCAAACCTTCGAATTATTTCCGCATTTAAATAATTACTTCCTCCACACGTCCAATACCGCAACATTCCCTTCCTCATACGAATCCCAAATGTAAGTACAGTACTTATTCTCACGCACATCCTTGCCAAAGAATTTGCCCCGTTAGAGTCAAACGTATTTCGACATATTCGAATTATTAAGCGAAATTTTAAACATCGCCACAGGAGATTCCCAATAGAGCCGTCAAATTTCGCTTATTATTATTATAGGGCCGCTCCGATACACAGATTGTACAGTACTCCGATATCTGTTTACTAATTGATCGAAATGGATACAGCGTGCTTGAGCATAATTCAACAGAAGCTAATTAACTAAACGCTTGCTCATATTGCAAATCTGAAGCGGTGTGGAGTGGGAGCTTTTGCTGATTACTGATGCAAATATTATTATCTCCTCAAATCCTAATGACTGATAAGGAAAAGCCGGCTTAATAGTAGTAGACGAGTCTCATCTATGACTACCGCCACTATTCCCAGAGAATAATAAACCACTATTAAAGAGTGATATTTAAGAATAGGCCAGCTCCGAGAAAAGTCGAACCACGCCCTTGATTCACGTCTATATATACTATGTCAATTAAAATAACTACGAGATTTTATCGAAGAGTTCCCCTTGGGAAAGCCCTAGAAGTCTGACATATAAGGTTGTATACATATAATTATATACATACCTATAATAATAATAACACCAAAATATATTTTTTTTGCATGGGTACATTCATATAGAGTTTGTAGAATTATTGGTTATATAAGAGGGTCCTGAGGTACTGTGGTTTTATTTTATGAGGTGTATACTCCGAAACCCGCAACCAACATTCTTGTCTCAACTGTGAGTAATACTGTGTATTGAGAGATCTGATTGTATGAGGGCTGCGGTGTCAGTCTAGGAATATTCTGCATTCTCTGTAGATATCTATATAGAATGAAAGGAACGAGGCCGGACGTCTACAAATCAATAAGGACCTGATAAATAATGTATGATTGCATTTACCCACAAAACCATTATATGATCCTACCCTTGTGTTCAACTTCCCTCAGTGAAAACACACACCCGAAAGAAATACAATAGCCCTCCAATAAGTACTCTTGACTCTGTGCCATTTTCCTCTTTTGATCAAGATTAATTGAAAACAGCGAAGCACACTTTTTATATTAAAAATCTTACAAAATCTGGAAGGACATTCCAAATAATGACATAAGTAAATTATCATGTCAACAGTAATTATTCAATTAGCCTGTCTCGGCGTGGGTATCAAATGATGGATCTACCCCTGATTAGCTCGTCTTCAAAATTCCTTTTTTTCTTTACATTATTCTACTTACAAATTCCCATCTTGTAATACTGCATTTTTAAAATCCCTTTCTCTGGTATTTACTCCCGTATTTTCAGTATTCCTCACGAATACTATATTTTTTAAGTCTCTCTCGCTTTAGTACCATACTTTCAAAATTCCTCTTGCCTTCTTAATAGACCGTACCATTAAAATTCCGCATGCTTTAATAAATTATTAATGTAAACGTTTTTTTTAAATTCCTCTGGATTTGAAAATTTTATTCACTAAAATTCCACACCCTTGCACATAACAAAGTTTTAAATCCTTTCTCAAACTTTGGCTTATTATTTAACAGAATTTTTCCCACTTGTCTAAAATTTCACACACATGAGTTTCAAATTTTTCAAAACCCTTCTTCAAAATTGGAATCTTTTTAATAGAATGCTTTACAATTTCCCTGTAAAATTCCTTACGCTTCAATGGAATGTTTTAAAAAGTCCGTCTTTAAAATTTTTCTCCTTTCATCCAGTATTTCAAAAATCCCTATTCAAAATTGTTGGCTCTTTAAAATTCAATAATTTTGAAAACCTCTCTTTAAAATTGAGGTGTGCTCTTTTGTACTCATAAAAAATGTGTTTTCAAAATGTCTCTCGCTTTAACATAATGGTGTTAAAAAAGTTTTCAAAATACCGCTCCCTTTTAATCACTGATTTTTAAAGCCCCTATTCAAAATTGTACTCCCTTTAAATTTATTCGACAAAATTCCTTCCCTGTCAATGGAATACTTTAAAAATTCCTCTCTTGTAGAATTCAATACATTTTTTTTAAATAACGGAAAAAATCCAAAGCACACTTACCCGGATCCCATCTCGCAGTGTCCAACATCTTCATGCTTGTCTCTCAGTATTTTGGCAATGGTTAAATATATTTGAAAAATCCCAAAAATTGAAAATGACAGAGGCAGAGATGGAAGTCCCGTTACATGGGGATCATTTCCAAAATCCAATAATTGAGGGAATTATAGTCGATCCACAGTTTTAGTACACTATTTAAAATTTTGACACTTGTTTAACTCTTACATTTTGTCCTTCCCTTGAACCTTGTCCTATTTGACAGGAGAATATTCCAAATGGACTTTTGTTCAGATGTAAATGATGGAGGAATTCAAATACAAGCACACAGTTTGGGTAAGAAATATTCTTTGAAATGAAATGTATTCATTATTCTTTTACGTAGAATAATTATAATAATTTATTTGTCACTTATACTAATTTCCTCTTTTTACTGACACTTACACTTTCTTTCTCTTCTTGCGTGATTTGGGAATATTGGAGAGAGGCTTTGAATATTCGGGGGAATTATATGGGAATTCCTTTTTCTTTTCTTTTCTTTTTTTTTGCGCAAAGATTTGTTCTTTAGGGAAGGTTCAATGATATAAAAAAAAGTTGGGATTTTGTTGACAAGTTTTAAAAAAGGGGGCAATTTCAATAAATTTATGGATGGTATTCCGAGAGGATGTTACCTTCTCACCCACACAATCATAACTGAAGACGGTATATGGAGAATTCCTTAGTGGGGAACTTTCCTTCGTTAGTCAGTTTATTCTTTCCACAAAGGTTTTTCTCACTGGCCAAAGTAGAAAAAAAAAAAATAATAAATGGTCAATGTACACTGCTGTGATAGGTGTACATGTTCCCGTGTTTATTTATCAAATCCTACTGAACTCACCAAGTATCATGTACGAGAGTCATCAGTGGGAAGCTTTGGCGTAGGTATCAGGAGGAGTGCATATATATAGTGTACTTTTCTTTTTACAGCAGCCACTACTGTAGTCTATAAGTATACACCGGAGTTATAGTCTGTCCGTTATATTTGTGGATGCTCCATAAATGCTATATAGGTTAACAAGGCTGTGTATACATATAGCGGAAAGTAAGCATTGCTCCAAAGTAAAGGGTTGAGTTAAGCAAGTGCTGAAAGAAAAGTGCAGTGTTTCCCATGGCTAGAATGTGCATAGCAAGCATTCAGTATCATCTGATGAGATGTGGGTTTTAGTAAAAATTCCCTTTTTAAGAGAAAAACTTGGGATGGACTAAGAAATTTTAATTTATTGTAGTTAGACAAAATTGACTACGAACTTTGCATGTTGTTTTAGTATTAAGACTAATTATTTGTAAGCTGAAATGACATTTGTAATTAATCCCAAACGAGGGTAGAATTTGAACCTAGTTTCCAGGGAATGTTCCATAAAGGGCTTTGCTATTCCTTTCTTAAAAAATATATAAAAACTGATTCACTGTCTTAAACTAAATCAATGTCATTTTTATGTTCTTGGATTATGTGAAAAATTAATTGACAAGCTTTATTCATTTGAGAGCATTCGACAGTTAACAAAATGTCAGATTCAGTCAAACTTGTTAGTTTCGAAATAATTCCCATTAATAAAATACAGTTTTTTACGTGGATAAGCGTCTGGATTTGAGGCTCTCGCCCTGGAGTGAATTATTAAGATTTTTTATCTGTTTGATCTTCGTCGTGGTAAAAGAAAGCAATTAAAGTCTTCCGGGAATGTACTTGTAAACAATCCAAATAGGTTCATGACAAGGGGGTGAAAAGAGTTTTTGCAGGATTTTTTAAATAAAATGTAGTTTCAATGAAGGGTTTTTTTTAAATGAGGATATTTGTCTTGGTAATTGAGTTTTCTTGTTTGACAAAATCTTTGGGGGAGAAGAAGACCAGGAGATGATTAGCTCAGAAATGAGGGATTTTGCAGGTTCTGGACGGGTTGGTTTCTCCAGGAAATTGTAGTGAGGACTCCAAGAATGGTACACACTCGTTTCGGGAGCTGAGGAAAGTTGTGGACAGCACTGAAGAGAACAGACTCGCCCGGGCATATGTATATACGTGGGATTTAAAGTCTGCTCAATTGATATGGAACCTCTGCAATTGACGTCAAACAGCTCTGCCATCTTTACCATCATCTCCCAACCATTCATTTCCTTTGCAATGATCCCCCTTTCCTTTTACTCACTTTACAATGTCTTTTCCCTGGTTCCCTGGAGAAAGTCCCTCCACTTACACAATCTTACATAAATCATTTTTTTTTCTCATTCTGAATGATAATACCTTCACCTTCTTCCTTTCAACCCATTCGCATCTTTTTTTCATGGCTTTTTTATGTCCCTGGAATCCGAAACCTTTTTATCTCTCATCAATGAGATGTATGACCATATGAATTTTAAAGGCAATATCCGTTCCAATGAAGAATTCCAACCCGGAGGCCCGGATCTACAGGGCGGTGCAAAATTATTTTACTGTATCTGTAGACTGCACTTTATGTGAGCTGCATCTGAATGTTTTTACGTATTAACATTATCTACGTATAGATAAATCAAGTTACTCCTCATTCCCACACTTGGGAATTATATATCGGACTTGTCAGTTTAGGGGTACGTTGGTCCACTGTGTGACCAACGGGGCCAACAAAATGTTTCTAGCAACCAGAATTTTTTCTCATTTCAAGGTAAAATTAACTAAAGACTTGATCATGTCTATTCACAAGGGCATCATTAAGGATGAGCTATTGTGTAAGAGGTTGCTATAAACATGCAAGCTTTGTCCTTCCAAATGTTGAACTCCCGAAACTTAACACATGATCTATCGAAATAACTGTTAATTATTTGTCAAAATAAAACCGAAAGGAGCTAATTGTATAGTATTACGTTGAATTCAACAAGTCTCAAAACAAGGTCCTGTGTTAAAAGCTTTGTTTAGTTTTTGTGTCCACATGTATGTACATATTTACAAACGATATGCGGTCGGAAGAAAATTGTTTCAGGCCATTCTGTATGCGCTCCTCACATGTACGGGTAGCTTGAGAACAATTCATGGTTTTGGCAAACTTGCAATTGTAATCTATGCAACATTACATTTTGCTTTACAACAGAGAAAAATTCCTTTTGTACTCGAGCCAATATAGGAGACGGGATTCTCCAGATATTTGAAAGGATGGAATAAACTGGACCCGTAAAACGCAATTCTTTTTTATTTGCACACGTATTTAAATTTTATTTATGCTCATTCATGTAAATACATATAGCCAACCTTAGTTCCGAAGTCAACTTTTCACGTCCTGAATGGAAATCTCTACACGAAGGAAAAAAGTTTATATTATACCAAATGAATACGAAATAAAATTATCAGAATGTAACTACTCTTTACAGAAAACTGTCGCTACACAAGTTTTGAGCGTTGATAGAAAATTCGGAGATAGTTCAAATTGCTTTAGTTGAACATGCAACAATTCGGACTTATAATGGTAGAAAAAATTATCCTCTAATTAGATAGAGTTTACAGTAATAAATTCATTAGTTATTGATCATTGTGCTACTAAAAGTACATGAAATCATATTGCTGGTTATGGACTTGTTGTCCTTTTTCTCAACATGTTCATATTTTGCGTTGATTTTATATGGACATTCAATGTAAAAAAAAACAATACATATACACTAGTTGTAGCGTTTGAGTCCATTTTGTCCATATGAGTTGAGCTAAGTACAACAATATCTGATAGGGTTTTGCAGTACAATCACTTATTAATTAATTATACATAATTATAAATACTTGACAAGTAGACCGAAACTTGAAGCATTGCAAAGTGTTTGGACCCTAATAATAATATACATATATATCTACCTACAGAAACTCTGGTGGTTGTGGTTGCGTACACTGTCGATAGTATTCCAGAATGCATAGTAGCGGGTATTTAAATTATTATTATAGAGAAAGAGAGCTCATGAATGGTTTAGCAAAGCCTTCACAGAATTGTGTTCTCGTAGCATAACACCAGACTGACATGCAAATAGAGTCCTTACAGCAAACTCCTCCTATGCTTCAAAATTTAAAAAATACAAATCTATATCACACACAGAAAGTCTAATTAACTGTAGTAGCAAAAGATGAAGCACACATCACATAATTATTGCCTAAATCAATGATAGAACTGTACTGATTGTATATATTGATGTACATATAAATTATTAAAATGCTATTGTTTACAAGGAAAATTAGTAACAATAAGTTTGACACATTTGAGTAATATAACTAGTCCTACAAATATGAGGAATTATAAATGAAACGGTCAATGGATTAATTCGTATCCGTTTCTCTTGCGCTTTTCTGGAATAATTTCCGAATTAATTCCTAAGTTATGCATACAAACACACAATGAAAATTTGTAGAATACGCATACAAACACAAACACACGAATATCAAAATTCATATTTTCCAACTAGAATCAAATCCAGCCCAAAAACAATCTTGAAAGAAATTATTCTTGTAATTTGATCTAATGTACAACACAATATTTGACTTGAGACTAAGCAAAACCATTACGAAGACCTTTTCTTGTAATATTCATTGTTATGATATGTAGAAAATTTTACGAAAAATACAAAAAAGGACAATCTCCAAAATAATTATAATTAATTACTACTAGAAATTAAATTATTTTCACACACGCAATTCACAATAGTACAGTACCTTAGCAAAAAAAATCAGTTCGGGGGTTTTCAATAAAATAATTATCTACACGTTGATGTTACTATTAATCATTATTAACTATTACATTGATTCGAAAATGTAACGACTCCCAAAACTACATAACAAAAAATTACATTTAACGTCTTCTAATATTTACTCAGTTTTTTCTTGATAATATCCTATCAAATCAAGTCTGCTTCAGTAGTTCTCAATTCATTTTCAAAACATTCTATACGAATAAAATTACACAGCGACAAGAAGATGATCCGCTCATCTACTTTACAGCAATGGTGCAATACAAACTCCGCGTGAATGTTGTCATCTTTAGTACGACAAATATTATTTGTAACTGTCAACAGGTAAGGAATAATATATATTTCTTTCCTTACCATTATGTCTATCATTTCGTGTTTGCATATAATTACTCATCGTTTTAAATAGATTTCTTTTGCGATGCTAGCGTATATTTCCTACAATAACAACAACTGAGAATTTGTCAACCTCCTTAATTCCATTCCTCATCCCTTGTAAAACTTATTTGTAGGAATAATAATTATTTAACTACAATATGGCAGACAATGAACTGCTACAGATCTTCGCACGAATACATTGTTTCTAATATCCCTTTTGTCATATACTTTCGGTTATTATTATTGTTGAGCTGGATTATTGTTTTTAAGACTGGGCTGGCCCTGGGTAGTAGTACGGTGGCGGTCTTTCATACTCTCCCGAGGCAGGCGGCGTGTGGTGGTTGTTGAAAACCATTTGAGACCCCCAAGCTCTAAAATCAAGCACAAAGAACATCCTCATTTTTATGTACACAAAACAAACTCTTTTATATCACAATGTCACAATGTATGAACCAAGCCCATTATTCAAACAAATAAAAATTATATGTAAATTGAAGATATGACTAACCCCCCCCCCCAAAAAAAAAACCGTAATTTCAGTGATATTTAAATAATCAATTTAAATAAAAAATAAAAATAAACATATGAGAATTGTATAATCTTTTATAATACATAAAGGAACATAAATAGATAATAATGAAGCATATAATCATGAATCATACGTTGCATAGCATTACTATTAACCATTCAAGTCTTGTGAAAATAAGTAGGTCTGGTACACAGTCACTAAACACAACTTACTTGTGTGAAGTGTCATCAAATCGACTGGAGTACCTGGCCTCTGTAGCTCGTCCCCGTTTGTGTCTTCTAGCACTGTAGATATACCCATATAAAATACACTTTGTTACATGAATGTGAATGAATTTATACATCGAACGCAAAATCAATTAATGTACACAATAGCCAAAATCTTGAATTTCATAAAACAATACTGTTGTATTAAAAATAAAACAATGTATTAATGTAAAGAAACGGCCCCTCAGGTATTTTAATAGGCTTCCATCACCAAACGCAGGATTATTTTTACATTTTGTTACAACAAACATATTAATAATAAAATCATAATGAATCAAACGTAAAAGCTTTAAAGCTTCCAAATCGTTATACGAAAAACTTGTTATTATCCTCCGTATTTGATTAACGTGATGTTATAAAATACTCTACTCACTAGTACCAGGATATAAGTAAAATTAAAGTTAGTAAATAAATATTTATATGTCGGACATACTTATTAGCACTGAGACTGAGCGGGATAGTGTCTCCATCGCCATAGGCAGACGAGTAGTACGTGGCACTGTGTACATAACTCACACTGTACATCCATTCATCAACAACAGATTAATCATCTATATATTCTATTGGTAACTCGCAGCAGCAAAACACATTTTATTTTATTTACAAAAATGCATGCACTTCCAAACAGAAAAGTCTGCGATCCTAGCATTTATAAACATATTCCCGAAAGGTACTCAAGGAACTAAGATATAAACGTACATAGTGCTGTGCTAAAATTGGATAAAAGATTTTTTTGTAATAAAAGCAAGAAACTGTCCAAGCAAAAAACAAGTGCCATGCTGCTTCGAACAGTGCTACTAAGTAAGTATGTACAATCGCAAATGGTTAACCAATTTTTGCTTATTTCAATACAAATTGTTCCCATGCTTGAACAAATTTGCAAACAAATATGGTGAAGCATACCAGGTCAAATAACATGCAAAAATCGATCAATCAATAAAAGTATAAGCACATGCAATCATGTTTAATTACTGCAAGGAGCTGGTGCATGCAAAATGCTTAATCTAAAGCTGATATTACAAGTATTTAACCGAATTGCTTTATTCAAATATTTGAGTACATACTTTTATGGTTTAACATGCCCCAAATTAAGCAATTCGTGGGGTTGAAATTCTTGCTTTTGTATTGTTAGTAGCAGCCAAAACTACCAGTATTCATGCGTACCAGCAGCCAAGTTAATAATTTAATGTATTTACAATGTGCTGCAGATATAATTAATTACATACAGGTAAACGAGCATATTTACAAAAGTCGTTAATCAAGTGCAATGAAACTACACTGATTCATATATATACTTTCTACAAAATACTGTGCGAGGCTAGAAGAAAATTACATGCACAAAACAAATCTGTAGAGAGAAATAGAAATAAAGCATTAGTCAAGGCATTGGCAATAGTAGTTTTTTATACGCAGAGATACTACCCTGACAAATGTTACGTAGATATCCACGCAACTTTTTGTAAGTACGTAGAAATCATAACAGATTGTGCTGGAATTAGTAATTACGCCCAAGCAGATACTTCAAAAATTTAGGTAACAGTGAATCTCTTTGCAAGCTAAAATTAATCAATACCTTTCATAACCCGCCGCCTTATATTTGGAATAGAGTCCGGCCAGGGAGCATCCAATGATTAGTATGGGGATGAATAGAACAAGAAGAAAGGAGATACCAAACCAGTATCCTCCGATGGGTGACAGAATATTTACACAAACTGCTGCCACCGTCGAATTGAAAGCATTGTATAACGGGTGACATTGACCCATCTCATCGTGCATCTTTTCGTGTGTGAAATCGCCAAATTCTTTCACTCGCAATATTATATCCTCAACTAGTGAGTCCGCTAGATCACGAATCTACAGTAAAATAAAGTGAAGAAGTACATACATTTAGTAACTCAAATTAGGTAAACACTATAACAAAACAAAGTATTTATTTTTAAAATATTAAATGAATTTCAATATTAAGCTATAGGTAATTACACAATGTATACAGACATACATAGCTACACAAAAAAATTATATAAGCACATACCTGTCTTGTGACTCCTGAATTATGCAAAGCTTCCTGAGCTTCTTCCGCAGCCTTCGCAACTCTCTGAATCCTTTGAGTTAAATCCTTTTGATCGCGAGAAAGTGCTCGTAGATGTTCAACAGAGTCCCTAACTTCAGCTAGCATGGGTGTCAGTACCTTTTCTTCTAAAGTTTCTATAAACATGATTTCCGTCCGGATCTCCGAAATTATATCGGTGTTCATCAATGCTGCATTTGGGTCATCCAGGATTGACTTCAATCGCCCAATCACATTCCTCAAGTCTACTGATGTTATTGACTGTGATAACTAGTACAAACACAAATGATTGGTGAGATAACTAAATGAAGTAAACCGTCTTAAATGTAAGTTCAACTACGCGCAATATTTAGTTTACATTAGATGTTCGTTGTAAAATTTTTTGAATTAATGCACAAACGTAAAATTTGTAATAAATTATTGAAGTTACAAAATGTACAATGACTCATAATAATAATTAAGTTATGATTTGTAAAAGCTTTGAAAATTACAAATTAATCAAGTAATAACTAACAATATCCTTATTTAATAATGATTTGTGAAGTCATAATTGGGCATACCTGATCTGCAAAATTGTCGAACTTGATTCGAGTGATTTGAGAGTTAGCGAATCTATTAATTTGCTCCTTCGTCTCCGGCGTGAGGAAAGTGATGTCCTCCGTGGAGTCCGCAGGGATATTTACTTGCTTTGCAAGTCTTCGGGCAGGCTCCGCAAAGCGATCGGAAAGAGTTTTTAATTCCTCCAAGTTGTACACTTGTTGAAGGTCAAATGCGACATACGCACTACTCCCTTGCTGGCAAGAACTCAGCATCTTTGAGTAACCTGGCACCTCATACTCATCCTTGACTTGCTGGAGACTCAACTTCGGCAATCGGAACGCCTTCTCTGTTTGACTATCCAAGGAACTGATGGCCTCACAAATCACTTGACCACCCACGCCAGCCAAAAGGAAATGCACAAGAGCGACGAGAGTGAAGACCAGAAATGTGAGAAAGATGAAGAATACGCCACTGTTCCAATAATGTCAAACAAACGGTTTGAGTAATTAAATAGATTTCAAAAATCCTATCAAATGTATTTCGCATGAGCCTTTTTCGTGTTAAATCGAGACCAACCAGTGAATAAATGTCGAGCCAGTTTTTCTGGAACAACACTCATTGGAATATTCCGAGCCAGGCTGCTTCCCGCAGAAACCAACAAAGATTCCAAAAGCCATGAGGAGGAAGATGCATGTGAGGGCACAACATATCAGGAGAACAGCGTAGTACCTGCCGAAAATTAAATGCTTTTAGTATTCCTGTAAAATATAATCTAATTACATCTGTGTAGGAATTAGATTACATAAATTTAACCTATGTAACAATCAAGCATAGCAGCAAGCAAAAATATTTTGTATAAGAATTTACCAGTAGGGAGCATATTTTTTCATCTCAGTTTCGAATTTCTTCACGTCCTCTCGAGCATCTTCAATTGGTATTTCGTGCAAAGCATTTGTCAAGTTTTGGCAAGTACCTATCAGATTCGTTCTAGTCTCCTCAATTATATCCGAAATATCTTTTCTAAAAGGATCCACTTCAGCCTGAATCCGAATGCTAAGCATGTCAAAGGACCTTCGGCCGCGGTCAATAGACTCACGAACATTGGTGCCAAAGAAATTCCCTAACTCACGGAGAAGTTCGGTGATATCTGGAAGCTATATAATAACATTCAAAAACAAAGCAAATTCATTAGATCGTACAACTTAGAAAGAATGTACATAATCTGCTTGGATCAGTTACAGAACTTCACCTGCACCAAAAAGCTTTGTTGATTTAAGAAGTAATGCTTCGTCAGTACATATGACATGCATTTCTAACTACTTGCTCTAAACATATTACCACAAACAACAAACCGAACTACCAGTAAAATAGTTCCCTGCTACTTACCTTCGGGTAGTACATTTTCAATGCCTTCCAAACGACACGCAGCAAGAATAGAAAAGCCCCAATATTTTAATATTACTATTATTATTTTCTCTCGAGGAATACCGAATTTAAATAAAACTATTCCCTTCACATTGTTAAACATAAATACAGAGTAATAGTTACATCTAGAAAACTAGCTCAAACTCAATTTTAAATTTATAACGATTTCCATTAACTAGATAATTAATATTTATTTCTCAAAGGCATTATGCTTGTTTTTTATACAAAACAAACTTGATGCATGAACCACTTACATTTTGGAAGTCATTCTGAACTCGTAGGCTCCTTATTTCCGGAAGTTCCTTTAGCTCAATACATTTTGGAGCCAAGCAACGCTCCAAAAGCTGAATCAATGTGTCTTTAGATCTTCTCAAACCATTTTGGAGCTGATCTGCTTTGTCCTTGAGACTTTTGGAAGTTCTCTCGACACTTTGGAGAGAGTTGAACACATTTTCCACAGTATCCACCACATCAGTCAAGTTGTTTAGAGCCTGTGCTCCGGTTTTCTCTGAGAGTCCATTCTTAATGATGTTGCCACTCTCTGTCACAATCAAACAACCAATTTAGAAATCCAGAAAAAAATTAAAAAGAATTTAAAAACTAAATAAGATTATTATTCATTGTCAAATTGGCTTCAGTGGAACAGTTTAGTTACAGCTTTATTATACTTCGAGCTATCGAACAACAACAGTGTTCATCTTCCTCAAATTTATTAACGTTTTATTTATTATCGAAAAACAATAAATAAAAGCATAAAACATTACATCCTAAAAATTATGATAAGTACGAAAATTGATGAACTATATTATTAAATATAAAATAACTCACGACTAATCATTGCAGTCAGAACGGTAGCGAGACTTGCGTAGTTGTCTACGAGCAGAGCATTAGTTTGGTTGATGGTAGCATCTATGTACGTTGTGCAGTCCACCAGAGCTTTGTCAACCTCCTTCGGCAATTTATTCACATTATCCTTCACCTGCTCATTGGTCACGAAGCAAGTCACTAGACCGAATCTGTAAGTAAAAACTTCATTTTGTTTACTTTGCTCGGAAAAACACATTCATGCATAAAATCTGATTACATTAATTATATTTCTAATAATTAATCATTTATAAAATTACTTTAATCACAATACATTTGAGCATTTTGTCTTTCATATCAGAGCTACGCTCAAGTTCAAGTAACACCTCACTCCTACACTCCTAATCATTTAAAACCATACACTGACAATAAGCCAATTCGAATCATGGTGTAGATTGACCCAAGTTTTGTTCAACGAGTTTCTTATTTTGATAAAGTGAAATACTTGGAAATACCTACAATTAAGATCAAGACTAAGGAATAAGTTCAGGTTCATAAGTTCAAATAAAAATTAAGCCGCTTTCAAGTTAAAGCAAAAATCCAGGTTTTGGTATGGTTCTGGTCAGCAAGGAGATTAAAAATCAAATGATAAATTTTGGTTATTCTTTTGAATCCTAAAATCGAGTCTGATGATTTTAAGTAATACATACATATGCTTTCTACAAGCTTAAAAGCAGATTACGAACCCAAAGCGCTTATTTACGCATAAAGGAGTAACTGATATGCACAAGTTCAAGTTTGTGATTTGATTTGTTGGCTAAAAATATACTTAAAAATGTAACTTTATTCCCAGCGAGAACAGTTAAGTATGAAATTCATTTGCTTGTTTAAACAAGTTCACGGATCAGGCTCAGGTTGGATTATTTAACTGCGAATTACAATTTGACAACTTCAAGTGCTCTCCACCGAACTCCACCACCACAGCACGACAGTAATCATGACAACCTCGCAAACGCACTTCACTAGAGGATTAACGTGAGAGTCAAGTTCAGACTGGACTGAATTATTTGATCTGAACAATTGTTATGTTCTATACTTTTATAAAGAAATTCTTATAATGGTACATTAACTCCGTTTCCTTGTAACAGTTAAAATTTCAAGTGCGTACACGCTATAACTGAATACATCGATGAGATTATCTAACAGAAAAAATGTAAATGACAAGCAACTTACGTAAAAAGAATGACAAAAGCAGCGAAGAAAATCCCGTAGATAGCCCTTCTATACTTATCACTCTTCCTGGCGATCTTGGATGCTCGAACATCTTCCTCACTCTTCCCAGAGCAACATCCCTTGTCTCTACAGCAACATCGGACGCAACACCAGCAAAAACCGACTAATGTGATGATAATAGCTGATACCAATGCCACGGACACGAGAGCAGTCGGACCCTTATTCTCTGTAACCATCTTCAGGATATTTACCTGATTAAAGTTGAGAATATTGTCATCCATGGAATAATTCAAATACTGGCTGTAGTGTGGAAATATAGAACTGAGGGCTTGGTCTGCTGCATTCAGTATTCCTCCCATCCCTGCCTTATTGAAGGGGACCTTTCCAGCCGTAAAGTTCCAGTCGGACATACTGGGGAAGGTGTATTCTATCGGTGGGAAGCCACTTCTTCCCCCGAGGGTTGCTGCACTTGCATTTAATTCCATTATTTTGATTGTCCGTTGGTGAAAAGACGATTTTTTGTTCTCACAGACAGTCACACTTGCTATTATAACTCTTAAATAGCAACTGCCTTTCTCCTACTTCAACAATTTAGTAGCACTTTGAATTACTATAACTTGGCTTGCCATTCAAAATCTTCATTAACTTAATTTCACTTTTGACCATAAACTTTTGATAAAAATCCTGTTACTCTTTAAGAGTATATATTGAGTTTCCTGTCAACAAAGCCAGTTCACATCCGGTCACATCAACTTCCTATTAAGCAATGCTGTAACGATAATCAACACACCATGTAACACCAAAACTTTCCTTACTGACTGAATTCAGGTTCTAGAATGTCAGTCTATCTTTATAAACAGGGGTTGTCGTTGAGCTTCCAGGTAAACTATTCGGTCACGTCCATCCGTAGGGGCGGCTTCGTTATAACTGTATCAATTATCAAATATTCCTGCTATCAGTTTTTATCAAGAATTGGATTTAAAAACACAACTTCTTACTCACATGAGCATAAGCATACATTTTGTTAGTATTCCAAAAATACACACGTCATTGCATTTTTGCGAATACTTCAGCGGAATTACTGATTACATACAATAAAATGTTCACAATATAATTTACAGGCTTACATTTGATAGAATTACAGATCAGCAGCCTTTTTGAACTAATATGGTGCGGTCGAAACTGAGCGGGATTACTAGTCTTTGCCATACATGGAACGTCCTAAGTTGTAATGCATTATTTGTACTTGAGTTTGTGCATTCTTGATAAAACCTCTTGAAAGAGTTGCAATTCCCGTTCACCTTGTAGTTTTATCAAAACTGATTTCGTTCAGTTTCTCCTAAAAGCTTGTACTGATAAAATGTGAGCACTGTAATCATCACCGTGTTTCAATCCCATGAAGTGTATACTCAAGTGTACGTATCGTCTTCATACACACGTACAAAAAACTATAGTACTTATAATCTGGTTCCCTTATGGTATTCACTCGTTGTCTCTTTTAACTTCGAACTGTTTCTTCTTGCAACTTGCAAAGAATTTTCAAAATTTAGTTTCTACAGTTGTACACTTAAATTATAAGTAATTTCCTGATATTGTACAAATGAAAATGTAGGATTACATTATGAGCTCCATTTGAGCAACACGGATCGAATTAAAACATTGATATTAATTCAGCAATGCAATGCGTTTGAACACAAGTTTGTATGTAACTGTTGACCACTGACAGCCAAAGCTCTGTTCAATTCCAATTTCTAGCAAACGATCTTTTTCTATGAGACGTTCTGTATTATTTACACATCTTACTACCTTACACGAATGGTAAAATAGTAATAAATAAACAAATAATCACATAAGTTAAACTCTTCCAGGTTGATCTTACTTGTTACATAGACACATCTACAGCACTGTTAGTCAGTCACAGTAAGTAAATAGTAACATATAATTTTGCGCTTCACTCCCAGTCTTAGTATTGGTCGATGAAAGTACATATGTGTGATAAAAAATCTCGTCTGTATCTATAACACTGAACACGATTGTTAAAACACATCAATGTGTTGTGTGTAGGAAACCACAATGTAATTTTTTATTCTGCCATCATCAACAGTCCACCAGCAACAACCAACTTGTGTAGCGGCACTCTTCTAAAACCAGAGGTGCTTCTTCTTGTTCCTCAGATAATTTGTATGTGTACAGTGGCTTTGCTCCCTGTGGGATAAAAAAAATCGTAAATTTTGTATTATCATTAGATCACTTCTCTATATATTCAAACTATATCGTATCGGTATGCAATCATTATTAGCAACTTTGTTGCTACTGCTCTAGGCTACCCGAGAGAAAAAGTTGAGGAAAAAAATCGTCATTATATATTACAATTAGCATATACATATTCATTTGTTCCGAAGAATCAAAAGAGATATACACCCAAACAATTCATTGATAATAACGAAGGAATAGTATCATTTAATATATAAAGCCTGCACGTATTTGCACGCAGATACGAAAAAATACAGTACTATACAAAAAGGAGCTACTGGACCAATTGAGGTCACCCAATGATTTATACTTATACATAATCTGACAGTCTCCCGTATCACACTCCGGCATATACTCACATAAGTCAGGATCATCTCTATATTCTTGCACACTCATTAAACGAAATGAAAACTCGCGGAAGAGTGCCTATATAAAATGAAGAGAGAGAAACAAAAATCTGCAATTTTCAATATGCGAGTAAACCGTGTATGTGCATACCACACGCTCCACATTAAAATGCCTAAGTGCCCACATGGGTCACAAATTTATACTGAAGTCAAGCCGCGGATCATCAATGCTGAACCCATTTGAGCAGGAATGACTCCAAACCTTTCCATTACAAATTGCAATCCCCTCACACCATCACAAAGAGAATGCTACTAACGAGAACAACCTCTTTTCATTATACAAAATAACAAAATGATTTGTATCGCGTACAAAATCCGAACAAAGCTAATAAGTGTATCTACTCATTTACATCGCACACACACACACCTGAACAATGCGAACTAGAGTACCACAAACACCATATACTAAATACTTACATACACTAATACACACTATAGGATCGCTATTATAACGTGTTACATTTTACATTACAAATAGCTACATATACTCTACTATTTGATATTTGATACAACTATTGCAGATATCGTAAAAGTAATGACGACCTAACCTACAACAAATTCTAATTAGACTCAGAAAACCAATTGACTTTTTCCCTATCTATATCTGTAGTTCCTTATAATTGTCCACAAACTTTAAAGCCTGTATAAAATATCCGTAGTTCATGTATACTAAACCTGCACCTGAGAAAAATACTTGACGGACATACTTTCAATATCATGGATTTCATTTGAATTACAAATGTACACTCACACTTTAGGTACTAGTACTAACATAAAATGTAACATACATATGTAGAAAAGTGAATCTTTAGCACTTACAACAATGGATGCTCCAAATTGATATTTGAAAGACTTGTGTACTCAAACCCTCCTTAACACTTACAGAAATGATAGTATGATTCAGCTCTTTTACATTTGATGATTGAAGCCTTCAATTACACATCATGGACGATTCAATTTGGCAATGGTAATCTGCAACAACAAGAAATAAAGCCCGTCATTAATGAACACATTGACTCAAGACACGTTATTTTTGAACTGAACTCTTATTCAATACTGATTCCCTATATTTATCAATACATACATACATAATTTGAAGACAACCATATAAGCTTCAGGAAAAATGCAATATTATATATTCACAAACGTAATACGCAATGCTGCAAAATTGTGAGCATTAACTGCAACCAAAAAATAATGCATGTTGTTGCAATTGTCTAATTGTAAATAATTTCCAGACATCCGCTCAACTAATATTAATTATGAATTCACAGTGCATTCACATTCACACTTACGACCAGGAAACATTTCAGTCCTGATTATCCCTTTAAAGTAAAATGCACGTCAGAGCAATACAAGTTATTAGCATACATGAGGATGAGTACTGGGAGTACGACTGATACAGGATGTCAAGTACAAGTCATTGACTGTCTACATGTATGTAAGTGCTTGTAAATTCATGTACATATAATTAATAGACGAAAAGTCTCACATGACATGACCACATCTTTGCCGAATCATCTCGTGACAAGCTTAAACTTGGTTAATAACTTATAACCTTCCCTTCCTTATACTTCACACGATCCAGTCACTTCCATCAAATGAGTAATTTAAAAGTGTAGTTCCATTTATACACAGTTAACTTATTACAATTAGCAGTAGCATGAGGTTGCATAAGAAATTTCGTGTCTGTAGATACATAGGTACATATCTCACAGAACCCTCGTTAATTTAAAAAAAATAGCTTAACAGCTCCTATTCATTTAAACATTCCGTGGCTGTGTGTTTGAAGACGATAGATAAGCAAACATCATTCGCACATTTTATGACAATGTCATATTCATCACCATCTCGTTAAGCCTATACAATTCTGCTCCTGTCTCTATATAATTATTTGAGTTTATAACCGTCCTTAAAATCCCTGCTGAACAGACACACTCGTATTAAGTTCTTCCCTCTGCCAATACAAATAAATCGTTCCCTACTACATACACAAACAAGCTACAAGTAGAGAGATACAAGTACACACTAAAAAAATTGAACATCCAACTTTCCTTCCGAGCGTTAAACCTTAACTTTACAAAGTTGTTCATTTATAAACAAGATATAAGAAGCGTCACCAAATACATTAAAAAACTTAAACATCAACTATACGTATACCCAACAGTATTATGATTCTCCGTTAAACACAATTACATACGACTGCGGCTTCTCAAAATTATAATAATGTCCCTTTGTGTATACAGGGGCATTAATAGCCCGACATTAACAATATAAGAATCGGATTCCTGGGAGCACAAAAACTCTCCATTCAAAACTAAAATACACATGACTCAAAAAGTAAAGAACAATAATTAATTATTATTGTTGTTGTACTGTATTCAATAGTCCATGGTGAGCAAGTTTCCACTCAACGAACCTGGAACATTTTCAAATGCAATCAAATATCTGCTTGTGTAAAGGCAAAATCCGTGGTCACATGCTTGTTAAAATCAAAGTCATAATTACTTACACTATTCGTTACAAGCACTTGTACATACCTAAACAAATACAAAGAGACAATTCCGAAGTCCTGATTAGACCTGAACAGAAGCTAAATGTTCACGTCCATGTACTAATTCTAACTAATTATTTTTATTTTCCATGTGTATACATAAGTACATGTTAAACTGTTAAAAACAAAAATCAAATCTGGGCACGTTACTGTTAAATAGTAAATTCAAATTCACCGCACATGCCCTTCTCTCTATACATCCATTGTATTATAAATCACGTATCCGTACATTCAAATTAAAGGTAAGTAAAAATCCATGCAAAAGACTAGCCCTGAACTTGGAAAAAAATATAAATAAAAAAAGGAAAAACTCTGAACAAGTTTTGCAACTGTGCCAAGCAGCAATACAACTTTTCACCTGCCCTAAAAGTACATTGGCTCAGCATCTTTCACCTCTATTTTGCCGTCAAAATTTTACAGTAGAACATATAATATAGTAAGAGGTGGATGTTTAAGCAAGTATTCTACTATCCATACCTAGCATTTATCATTTCAGCCTTCCTAAAAATCAGGTTTCCTGCATTAATACTATGTGTCATCCCCCTTGACCAGTGAGCACATGAGTTTGAGTCATGAAATTTTATCTTCATTTCTTGTTAACAAGGCGGAGCCTACATTAATTTAAAATTTCACATCTTGTATACACGCACTTTTTTATACAAGCATTTCAGTAAGCATGGAATTTAAAGCTGAATAAAATTCCATTCACTCACTGAAACTCCGTTTCCGTATACATACATACGTTAAATACTTACATATTTCTACTGATGTGAGGCCGAATTCTTTTATGTGCTATATATCATAGGCTTATCCTAATCCTGAATCTTTTTTTAAAATCAAAAGTCCCTATAGATTAGAAACCCAGGAAAAACCAGATGTAAACAGAAAGGAAACATGTAAGGAATTTTAAGAGATGAGTTTACTCATCTCAGCCTTATATGTACTGTCACGCATGGAAACCTTTTCTATTCTGTTTGTATGTGTTTATGTTTGTCTGTGTACGTGTGTGTGTGTATGTGTGTGTGCAATAAAAATTGAAACTAACCTTTCTCTCTCATCTCCATCCTGCATACGAAGATACTTTTTCCCCAGTGACTACACATGTGCACGCAGGTACATATGAATGTCTAGGAGTACATATGCGCTGCAATTAAATTTTTTCCCCATTTTTCTTACTTTGTTAGAGTCACCTTATGTAGACACACTGCATGACTGTACAGCGACAGAGACACACTAAACACTAAAAAGTGAATAAAAAAAAGTAAAAACAAGGCAAATCCCTGCCTGGCACCCTTTTACACGCCGACGCTGCGGCGTCTGTGACAATAATAAAACCCTCATTTATGTATATTCCTTTCCCTACCTATCTATGTATGTACGTATGCACATGATGTATGCATCTGTACGTGCATCTTGAGAAGATCCTGCAGAATTTCTGTCCATACGGTTGGCCTACCGCTATACATATAGAAGACCAAGGTCACAAAATCCCTAATAAAAGATCTTTCCACGAGCATTTCATGGCAAGGATTTCCTACAGCAGCAGTACTACAACACTACACATAAATAGTAACTATATATTTGTACGTAGAGAAGTACAAGGTATAGCAGCTTCTACATAGCCGTATATTGCTACTTCATAAAATGAAATGTCACATAAATTAATAGAAATAATTTTAATATTATGCACACGCAGACGGGGAAATATCAGGAGCTTTCAGCAATTTCAGGCGTAATTTCAAATATAAGTATACATAGATATATATGTTCCCTCAGACTCATTATTATTTTTATTATATTCTGCCCCTAATCTGTTCAAGCAAGGCCAGAGGAACATTCGCTAAGTTTTATGAAAGCAACAGTTAAGTAGGAACTTAAAACCACTGGCTGAAGGCAAATGTGTCTGACAGTTCTCATACGTAGGAACAAGACCATTTCTAAACGAGCTAGCCCAATATTAGTCATTTCCTCAGAAAATATATAGACGTAAGATATTACAAGCATACATGGAATTGTGCCTCGAAAGGAAGCCATAATTTACGTTATTACCCTGCAAACGATTTGCTTTATGAAAAAAATAAGAAGAAACACACACTATCCACTGCAGTACTGTCAAATTAGTTTCCCTATATACTCAAGAGAAACCGCCTGCCTCTGATGACTCTGAACGTTTCCCCTAAAATTGCATTCATTCTGACTAACTCATGAGAACTCATCCTATTTCAGACTGCCTTCCTTTCCTGAACTCCCGTAATGTTTATAAAAATTATATGTACCTATTTATGTATGTGTATATGTATGCTTATGTACCTATTTATGTATGTGTATATGTATGCTTATGTACCTATTTATAGTATCTATATGCATATAAAATCCGCCACGAATCCGACAAAACCACTTGTGTTTCAACTTCCCACTTGACCGCTAATAATTATTACAAAACCGTTGCTCAGAAAACTCCAACGAGAAGTTACATCACTTATGAAGCCGAGTTCAGAGTAATATTTCTAAAATGCGATATCTACTGCAAAAAGATAGTAGATGGATACTTATTACTTACATATACATGACAAAATAAAAAATAGCTGCAGAAAAAACTGACGGAATTTTCAGGAAGATCTCCATGTCATTTCCTTATAATACTATCTACAACCCCTCCCAAAAAGTCAAGTTTAGGATTCATTGCAGGACGTTCGGCCTGAAGTGAGAAGTCAGGAGGAGAAGAGTAACAAAGGGTGTCATAACCCTGAGAAAATATGTAGACGCATTTTCCTCATATAAGTACTATGCACGCAGACTTATGCACAGATATGTACGTAAAAATACTTACACACATACATAGATACTATACTTACGAAACAGTATTAATGTTCGTAAGAGTTTAAGAAAACATTAAAGCGTATACGGGGTATAAAAAAAAGGTTTGGGTTGGAATTCACATGGGTGTGAAATTTTTCGCCTTGAGAGCAGAATTCAGCTGAACTTACACGTTTGATACAATATGAGGGTCTTTCACACAGAACAATTTATTTTGCTCACGTGTGAGTAACTAAAAGTAATTATACTCCATAATATGTCATGGATTAACTTCCCAACCACTATATGTGCTCCTGTACAAGAATATCCTAAAACACCTTCGTAATTCCTATCTTATCTCCGGCAAAACATTATAGCTATTTTAAGTCCAAATAAAGTGCCTGTAGGTTTGCGGCAAAAGAAAGATAAAATAAAGAAACGTTCAAAGTAATGCCGACAAAAAATCCATTCACGCACGCAGCAGTAGCCTTTCCTTCTATACCTATTATAGTAATTATTATACTTCTTGAGGAACAATTATCAGTTATCAATATAGGAGTTTGTGGAAAGTGGTCTTCTGCCCGCTGACCATGCATCTATACTCACAATGAGAAGAAAGACAAAAATAAACCGCAAGATGCTCATTGAGAGTCTCTTTATAAAACAAATGAGTAGTAAGTAGGCAGATGGAGATATTTAGAGCTAGGTTAAAAGCACGCTGTAAATATCTTTGTAAAGAGTGAGCCATTACGATAATCACATTAATAAACCACTAATGGAGCCACACCAAATACGCCCTAATTAAAAGGCCCTCTTTAATCCTCGTACATTAGTCCCAACAAAACATCATACGTAGATACATATACATGGTACTTGTATAAAACAATAGCTTCCAATAATATCCTCTCCTGTTAAACGTACATATAGAAGATAGCAAACTCAATTATTATTGTTACACGACTCAACCAACGCAGTAAAAATTGACGTTCCACGTCAAAATAACTTTGTAACATGATGCTCCCACACACCTTACAGTATTTACATTTAGCAACAGTTTGTGTGCAGATTTCATGATTGTAAAGGGAACACCTGAACACACCTTGACGAAAACAATGTCAGAGACTGGGAGTCAACTCAAATAAAACCTTGCATCTTCATACGTCAATAATATAATAGGGACTGACAATCTTTCATAAAAAGTACAATATCATAAAATTGCAAGAGCTCACTTAAACGATGAGCAATTCCTTGACATCATCGGCCCACTTGTTCCTCAAAACTGTAGACGTCAATAAATAAATACCAGACGGTAATCTATGAATTATAATCTTGAACGGTACAATTGCATGTAAAAATGTGATAATAATTTACCCCCATTGTCAGTTAATTCTCCCATCGACGCAGGATATTCATATATACAATGTACTAGCTAGACAAGCCCAGCTCTCAGTATGAGGATGAGTCAGGGATTCATATACTACGTTCAACCAAAGACCATTCTAACAGGGCTTCATAAGCGTCCATAAATCACAAATATGTAGGTACATAATTGCATATCTATATATCTACGGGCATGCATCAAGATCTTCTTCATAAAGTCAAGAACAGCTTTCATTTTTACGAAACCACAATGTCAATCACGGCTTCAATCCCCATCGATAAAATCTTGACTAATCTGATATTTTTGTTTGTATACCTTCAAAAATGTCACCTAACTGCAGATAATTAGATTTTGTGCGTGGTTGCAAATGATCCGTGTAATGAACAATTCATGAATATGTATCCATACGTACATAAGTAGAAGTCACTAGGGAGCACACGTCAACTATATGCTCAACTCATTTATTTCTGACTCACACATTAAGCCGTAGTGTCATCAACGTCAACACATCCTGTTCTCATTGGGGAAATGTACCACACAACAAATATATTACAGAAAATTCCGCACTACAAAATTTCCTCCTTCCTACATAACTTTCCTGAAAAACATTTAACCCAAAAATATGATCTCCCTTCAAGACACAAATCAAGGGAGACAATTTCCCCCTTGGAAAAAAATGACGCTAATAAAATTAGCATAAACGTGCTAAAACTTCTCTTTCATGAAACCTTCTCCCTATACCTTTCCCAGCCCACAGCTATAGACCACCGACTAAACAAATCCGAAAGTAAACTTTCCAGATTAAACTACATAACATGTATGCATTTATAGCACACACACACACACACACACACACATAAACAACTCACAACACAAAAATACTTCAGCACTTCAGCAAGTCACTCTCAAAAGGACCACTTGGCAATCCAAAAGGGGCGAATCACAATATAAACGTGCATGTATATCTACATATGTATGTAAATGTAATTTAAGTAAAAGCATGCAGTAATTGCAACTCACCATGTAAGTACGTAATTATAGCTAATTGTCCACTTAAATAAGAAGACTTGTAAAATAAAAAGCTCCTGCGCTTCAACACTTCCCCAAGGGATCTGTGCATATGTGTGAAAAATTAAAACGTGGATTATTATCTACACTCAAGAGGACACTAATAATAACGTAGACAAAAAAAAAGCAAACACTGAAAGTACATCTAGCACTTGGCCAGAGCTACAGCTGCACAAACTTATAAGTATACACAAATATTTCACTTACACATGGAAGCATTTCAGACGCATTCACTCCTCTATGTCTATACATACGTAAATTATATCCAACACTATGCACACACTGGAAAACCTGGTATAGTACATACTAAAAATATATAATTAGGTATATGTAACGTGAGCTGTACATCCAGTTTTCCTCAAAAATAAAACACTAGATAGCTGTAGGCCCTTCTAACAGGTCGAAAGTTGTTGAAATGTTGAAGACAACAAAGCGGGGATTCAAACAAGTCACGGATGAGTCATCTATACATACGAACATATGTACGTGAGTATACTTATAAAAGTAGATACTTGTCTAACGGGAACTACTCCTGACATAGTAGTGTGAAACTGTATAAAAGTCAAAAAGACATCTGAGACAGTATCTGTTCTGTTCTAGGACTGTCTCTGTAAGAACAACGGTGCGGAATGGCCAATAGGGGAAAAATATAAAGCCCTCATACACAGAAGGTAGGTCCTTGGAAGAACATTCCACTGAATCCTCAATCATTATCAACTATCTTTCAACACACCAGTATGCATACAGATACCAAGAAAATATATTTAAAAAAACACTAGGACTACCGATGTGCTACAACTGTCAAACACCCACTCCTACACAACCATCCCAGCTCAAAAGTATGCATAATGCTTATAAGTATAGATATACGAGCGCACATCACGTACTTCAATCCCAGTAGTATCTTCCATTATAGAGCAATTAAGACCATTTCTTTCAGCCTGTCGAAGAGAACCTGTTAAAAAACTGCGAGACGATGACCACAGTCAAAGCCCATACCACAACCCTGCTACTACAGACACCGCCGTCCTTCATAAAATCTTTATTTCGGAATGATGTCACGAGCATTATGCATGTACCGCCTGTGTGTGTACTATGTCTGTATGCTAAAAGATTAAACAAGACACACAAAAAATAGGACAGTGTTCTATATATCACAGCCTTTTTTCCAAATCATTCATTTTTGTCACTCCGGCACTTTCTACACACTTAATACAAAAGACTCAAGAAAGAGCAATAAGAAGTGTCGTCAGGAGGGGCAAAATCCTATTATTACAGCCCTCCGCTCTATCTCTATACTACATACACAGTAAGTTTAGATACTCAAAATCATTTTAATACAATAAGAAAATAATAATTTAGCCCATATAAAATAATAACCTCAGATTTATTTTCCAAGTTGATAAAAATCCAGTGCCTCTCTCACGCTCCTACATAGGCCAAGATAACTATAATGACCATAAAAGACATACACACATATATACACACACAAATTCAATGACACTAACTAGGTCAAGTATACCACTATCAACTATGACTCGGTACTTCTCGCCTGTACACTTCTTATAAGAACAATATGTTCAAATATAAGACATAAAATGTAAATTGCACCTTCAACTTGTGAGCTGTACTTGTATTCACAATCAAACCAGCAGCTGTCAGCTCTTATAGATATAGCTTTTTGCTCCTTGTAGTAGCAGTAGCAGTAAAGTAGTAAGGAAGGAGATATCATATCAAATATACCCCATCACTTTCTTCCAAGCTATGATATCAACGAGAGTCATATATATTTTATTCTTATTACTTTCCAAGTTTAACTATATTCAGGAAAAGTGCAGTTACTCACAAGCACCAGACACAATACAGTAACTATAGATACCAGAATGCGCCATTCGATTCCTTCTTTTTTTTTACAATCCCTACAAATTCGAGTCTACAATATGTAAAGTCCCATAAACGTCCAGTCATCTATCTACCTTCATGCACGCAAATCAAGTTAAAAGAGTTGGTGCGTTTTATTCTCTATGCGGAATATAAAAAGGGGAGGGGGAAATATCGGAAAAAAATTGTACTCTACTACTACTAAAGTGTAGCAACTGCAGTATTTTAGAGTGCAATCAATCTCGCATTTATAAAATGAGAACACATGTTTTTACCACTAGTTCCTAAGTCTTATGTATCTAATTGTAAGTATGGTACATATGTATGTATTCATCGTACATGAATTACTTTTTACATCGATACTTGAATTCATATATACTGATACATTAACTTCTCCACATTTTTACGACTTGCTTAAATATTTTACTGGGCAAGACCTTACTACGCAAATAACGTTCCTCAAACAAAGGACGCGTGTTCCATTCATAAAGACCAGATATGTACAATTTACACATGAAAATATTTCTGAGTAATAAGTAATAAGCACATATCCATTCCCACTTGTTTCATAGGACACTTGTCCTATATATGTATGTATTTGTACAGGTGAGAGGACATTATTTTAAAAGACCCACATGAAAAATAATAATTTGAGAGTATCAAACTCATGCTCCTCTGGCACGAACAGTTCTCCTCAGTCAAAGTTACGTAAATAATTTACTGATTACTTTCAAAATGTAATCTAAACTGATATTTGAGCCGTGATGTGATTTCATCACAGTGGCATTTACTTGGGAAAAAAAAGTAAAACAGCACTCAAAAGAGAAGGCTCCCATAGAGTGTCATAGAAGAGTCAGTATCTGCGCACACACAAGTACAGTAATACTGTAGACGCAGTGACAATTGTTATTTGAGACTCTGGGGAAACTATGAACTGTGCAACCTAAGTTTAATGACATTATACATAAATGTAATAATAATGACTAACTTAGGTTTATTAGATATAAGGAAGTTGAAATCCTATTCAATTAATGCTTCCTCATGACTTCTCGGATTTCATTGATAAAGGCAACTCCGGCCTGTATGCTGTAAATCTACATTCTGGACATTGATACTAAAGTACATGAGTGAGTGTTTGACGTCGTAATTTTTAAAATACTGGCTCATATGCAGGTCAGAGATAAGACCAACTCCTTCCTGACAAGTGTCTCATGTGCAAATCCATGAATAAAGACATTGCATCATCGTATCATACGACACCCTCCTCATATATGGATATGCCTAACATTACATTACACACTGTACAAGCTTATAGACAAAATCTCTCAGGGGATGTACTTACATACATTGGAAAAAATAAAGCATATTATGGATTTACAGTTTCCACTGTTCTCGTAAATAAATTAAAAAGTACACTCCCTTCCAACTCTGCGGTTAGAAAATAATCTACACGGTTGTCATTTAATAGCCAGAATATACGGAACTCCCAGCGGTGGATCAATATATTACCACCTTTTAAAAGCTTGGTGTATACTGTAGAGACGTTATCATGAACTCCAGTAGACACCATCATACACCTACATATACCGTAGGCATAAGTATATAAATACGTAAATTATGTAGTCAAAGATACAGATAGATACACTATGGCCCCAACGTATAGTCTTGAACTTTCAGCATAAAAGGGATTGATTTTTCAGCTTAGGCCAAAATGGCTTAAGCAAAGTTCGGATTTTTATTCTATAGTCATGGCGAACTGCCATCTTTGTAATTCATTCCATCCATGGGATATATTTTGTATTTTTCTTCTACACTCATGTAATTACATATACATAGGTAGGTATATGTATGTACATATTGGAATTAAACTAAAGGAAATATTTGTTTACAGTAGTGTGGTTTTGGTATCTGAGATTCCCTTGTAGGAGTATTATCTCTATCTGTATAGGGGCAAAATATAAGTATTCAAGCGAATTCCTGTTTACCACAATGTTAATTATTGTCCTTAGAAGAGCATTCCATTAGAATTTTGCGTCTTCTCGGAGGAGTCCTTATCAAGAGAGTATCCTGTACATTTGGAGGGATGGGTACACTATAATTACGGCAGTAAGCTTACAAGTTAGAAAAATTAAGAGGCAAACAACCAAAGGCTATCTTCACTGATAATGACCTGACGACACTTTACAGTAAATACCATGTAAGTAATACGTCTGAGTAATAATTATGTATTCTTGTAAGAATATTGAACCCCTACATGATTCTCCATTGGAAACATAATAGAGATTGTAGATAAAGTATGCAGACGGTTATTTTAATAGCGAGTTGAATATTATCCACACAAGTGGAGATATATGTATGTACGTACGTGTGGGCGTAAACTTTCCTTAAGATATGAACAGACTTGACATAAAAGACGGACAATCCCGTAGAAATACGAATAAGCAGAAAAATTAGTCACACAAGTCATTTACACAGTGAACTATGAATCACTCTGTTTCTGTGAACTAATCTGAATTAAATAGTCATGTCATAAATATATGAGTACGATATTAATAATTATTATTTCCTGCATTCAAATATTAAAAAACTATACACGGATTACAAATTAAAACAATTTTCAAGCAGATTTTTATCTTTTAGTTAATTCTTCCGAAATAATGAATTATCATTGTACTCTCAAGTAAGAGGGAGTCAAGGATCAAGGAAAACAAATATACGTGTTCTATACGTTCTTTTCTTTTTTAAAGACAAGACCATCCGTTTCACCCCCATATAATGAACAATTAAAATGCATCCCTGCACTGCACTGCTAGCATTTTTTATGCAATGCATCCTTCTGCATCTTACCTCATGCTCAAATAACTTCTAAACTCTTTGCCTTCTCCCAACCTATGTAATTATGTCTACACAGATAAGTATAACTATAGATATATAAATATATACTTAAATATTACACTCACAATTACATATATAGACATATACGTGCATCCCACAACATAAATACAGCCAACAACTATCACAATCACTTTACCTTCTCAGTTCCACATTGGTCTCATGAAAAGTTACTTTAATTCCCAGCCGTCAAAAAAATTTTTTTTTAAACATTTAATGTTAATGTAACGAACAATAAGTAAAATCGAATGGCTTTAAAACTGAGGATTTTCCCTTGAAGAATCTTACCACCACTACCACGAGTTTAACAATAAGGTGAGACACAAGAACAACAACAACAACAACAGCAAGTGAACCTGGCACCGTTCTTTTCCCTTTGGATTCATACAAATGTTTCAAGATTAAACCCATGTTAACTCCTACAAGTCCTAAATGATGATAAGAAACTTACATACAAAGCACCTCACCAACCCTGCCAAAATAAATGAAATCCTTTGACCATGCTGTTCCTAGCACCCAGTCTCAAGTGTGTAGATTCCAAATATAATTATCCTATACGAACCTTGCACTGTTGAGGCAAGAGATGGGTCTTTGCCTTTCGTACAAACTATTATCAGGTCAATTTTAATGTACATTTTTTTTATTACCCTTGGCAATCAAATAATTCCATGTAAAGGAAAAGAATCCACGGAGTCCGATTACGTGTAATGAGATATGTAATAATAAAATCTACTGTTAAATTCAATTATGTCGATGCGTACAGTGATATTGAGTAAACAATCAGATGTAATATATTATATAGACAACAGTATATATATATTCTGCACATTAGGAACATACTATTGGACGTAGTAATCAACGCATTTATGCACCTGTAATCTCGAAAGGAAGAGTAGAAAGAAAACCGCAAACTGTGTCTACAGATGACCCAATCCTCCCCATTAAACAAAATGTAGTCATGCATGCGGTTGTGTAAACAAATCAACAAATTTTAAGTCTTTTTCTTACAAGCATTGAAAAATATTAGTCGAAGTGCAGTAACTTGTAGAACTAACAGAATAACAGCTTATTGAACATGCCCTGTACAGTGTGTACTCTCTCTCTCTCTCTCTCTTGAAGTGCACCCCTAAATTCCAAACAATTTGAATCTTTTGTATTACTAAATAGATAGATACACATAACAACATGCTCTTGTAAAGATAACAATTTATAGTGTGGTGAACTGGAATGTTTCTAAATATTTTAGATCCTAAAATATGCTCTAGTAAGGAACTGTAGTCTCTTATAAACAGAGTTTACTGTAATCACATATAGATAAGTCCATCCATTTGATACATTGTAGCAATAATATAAACATGTAGTAGTTGTTGCACACGTTGCACGGCTGCTTCACATTTCAAGCAGGCTCATCGTGGGAGAGGAAGAGAGAGAGAGAGACAAGGCAGAAAAATAAATGAAGCGAGTAAAAGTCTCCGTTTAGAAAAACATCTTTTCAATGAATCTCACACAAGAAGAGCAAGAAGAAGAGGATACCATAAATTCTAAAATTACCCTGCCAAATAAAAAATTCTCCAAACAAAAACTCAACGAGTGAAATATTTCAGCCTTTTCACTCAAATTAATCATTTGGAAAAAAAAAACTATAAACAAATAATACATAGTACATTCGTCGAGGATTTGTAATTTAAAATGTAAAGGTTTCCGTAGATTTTTCTGCACCTCACACAAAAAGGATAGTTATAGCTCATTTCAGAGCAGAAAGATGCTCTTGTAAAAAAAAACGGACACGTAAAAATAAGAGCATTTGTGGATGAGCAGAAGTTTTTTCTCAAACTAATAATAATACGAGGAATAAGACGAAAATCAGCCGGCAAGGAGGACGATGACAATGGAGAAAACAAATAATTACAGTTGTTACAGTTTCATGAAAATTCATTTTGTTCCTATCTACACAAACACATGAAGGTTGTTACAACGGTTATAGGACTTGAAGAAGAAGAAGAAGACGAAGGAAGAGAGCATAGTATTATTATTAGCTTGACTTGAGGCACTCCAATCCAATTCTCGTAATGATTATAATAACAAGAGAGAAATGAAGCAGAGCGAAAATCTCTCTCTTCTCTCTTCTTCTTCTTCTTGTTCTTTAAATATATTTCAGAGTCCCATTGCTAGATACATACCAACTGACATATTAAGACCCAAGATTCAATCCCTGAAAAGAAGACATGACACAGGATTTTTCATCCTCGTCAACATCAAAACTCAGTAAAGTATATGGCGACGAGAAGCTTAAGTACCTCTACGTTTCAATTATAGTTTAAATTGCGTAGCCTTCAGTGTTTACAAGTTTTAGACTCAAAATGTCTTTATGTAGGTAGGATATAGGACTACTCAAAAAAAAATAAGCCAAACACTTTATTCGGATTCGAATATCTAATAAAGATAGAAATCCAGTGTAAGCTGAAAAATAAATTGTTTTATGCTCTTGTGAGCCACGTAGGACTGAGACTTGAAAGCCTGGTACACACTTGCTTTTAAAATAGAAAAACGATTTGTACCTGCATTAACTTTCTTGCTATTTTTCATTCCATAAAGTGATTTTTCTTGTATATACTAGATATACATATATTGGCGGTATAGTTTTATTGAAAAAGAAATAAGTACATTGAAATAAGCGAATTCGCTCAAGTACAAAGTAATATCGTCGGAAATGAGGCGAAAGAAAATCTCCAATTATTTTTAAAAGCAAGATAATAATATATATACGTACTTATATCTAATTTTGTGCACGGAAAATTTTGAAGAAGCTAAAAGGTGTCCGTGAGAAACATATTTTGATAAATGGAAATTTCCATTTGGAATCCTTAGTTCCATTTACCAAAGCTCAATTTTTCTTGGAAATCCTTCAGGATATTTATTTTTGCTTCTTAGCCAACGTTAGAGGTATCTGAGTGTGTGATTCAGAAAGAGCAAAGATGTAACTGCAGGCATCCCTTTGTATAACTAGGAAAATTTCCATATGAAAGTTTAAGTCACAGAGTGTCTCCTTGAATTCTGTAAAAGTTGTTGGGGCCCTGGGATTGGGAATGTAATGAGAGCACTATTTATCTTCTTCACATCTCCTTTAACGAAGTATACAATCAAAAGGAGCTGAGCGACTTTTGCCCTTATGAACCATGGCTTTGTTGGTCGTCAGACGTACATAATGGCAAATTACGTTTTTAATATTTGCGTGATAACCTATCATTTGTCTCCATTTAATCAAGACATAATTACAGTTTTTACAATCATACAGATCCTCATCATTGCCCTGTATGGACTCAAATGCATGCATTGAGACCCGTAATACAGTCGTCAAATATTGGGTCAATAAATTATTTCGCCGCCCAAATATTATTCAAAAAGTGTGACAAGTAACAGCATTTTTTTTATCTACCCTTCTTCGAAGTTTACTGCGTTCTGTATAATAGGAAAGCAGAACCCTATTATGATGATAGGTTGCAGCCTAGTAAGCCGCCGTGCCTATTAGACTTTAATGATGCTAAAACGATGACGGAATGTGCATCTCCAATGTAAATAACTTTACTGTTGATTAGCCCTTTTTATGATTTAGATATACTTTTTCAATGTGATTAGGTACAGTGTGTGTGTGTGTGTGTGTACAGGCTTTATCACAGAGGATTGGGAAATCCTGGGCTTAATTACCATGCATGACGGTATACATTTTCCTCCTACATTAAGTATACTTGAATAGTGTGCACGAGAAGATAATTGAAATTATTGCAAAAACGTGATTCCAGCAGTGACAGTTTTATGCACATGGAGGGGAAACAGTCGTAGAAAGGGCTATAATTCGTAGGAACATACCACAGTGCGAGTTCAAAATTAGGCACATTTGTATGTGCTCCATTCAAACGTATGGAGCTTCTTTTGCAACGGAATTAAAATGCAATTACGCTGATAATGTTGCCTCATCATAGTCATCCGATTACGAATCTTTTGCCCAGTGTGACGGTTATTATGGCATAAAGCAGAGCGAATTGAAAATAGCAGTGGTAGTAAATTCAAATGCGAAAATGTAAACAAAAGGACAAAATTGCACATTCCGGCATGCATTTCTATTACGGCTGTCATTTTTTCAGCCCGGAACAAAACGATGAGATCTATTTCATATAGGGAATAAAAATAAAAAGCAATTTCCACAAACAGAGATGCATAGACAAATAAATTATTTTAGTAAATTACTTCTAGATGGATTCCACAGTAAACGTACATATCCATGCATAGTGGCTTGTAGATAAGTAGAATATACGTACAGGAAAAAAAGTAAATGAAAAATGTGAAGTTCAGGATGGACATCCGGACCCCTAAGACCTTGGGCTCACCATAAACAAGTCACCGTCAGCCAAGTATGAAGTTTTGTTGTACGAAGTTGACTGTATCTCTATATCGCATACGTGGAATGCATTCACGTACAGCAATAAACAATGTTTCGTACTTGTAAAAAGTATAGTATCGGTATATATAATATGGACAGAAGATTTTTGGCACGGTAGAATTTAATTACACACCAGAAGGAACATACACAGAAAAGTATAATAACCTCTGATGGTGAGCTTCACACTGCATAGCACAACCACACCTTTAAAAACTTGCCAAAATAAACCAATCTCTTGGATATTTTATGGTGACGAAGAATGAAAATGAAAACTGCCATGGATATATCTTGACCGCAAGAAAAGGAAGACAAAATTGACAAAACTCCTTATTAAGACTGTCTGAAATTGCATTCCTGAAGCGAACTGGAAAATATTCGTTGGAAACAGTGAACATACAAACATAACTCAAAAGAAAAAAAGCAATACTGCAGCTTTTTAGTTTTCTAATTCCAAGGACAATGTCACTTTAGACTTGGTTTTGTTGTACACACACTAAAGGGAAATTACTTCCCTGTAGTAAATATCACCCTCTAAAAGTAGATACACCAGTGACTACACATGGTGTCATTATAAAATAAGCAAGAAAAAAAACTGTCGTGAATCTTACCTTGAAAAACCTTCCGAATCTTATAAACAGACGTAAACTCGTTTCGGTATACGAACTTCAGGCCGATATTCTCACTAACAACAACCACAGACTTGACTGTTGACAATGGGCCGAAGTCCAGGTTCAGCGAAGATCTGCAATAATGGTTTACAAGAGAAAGAAGTCAAGATTAGAATATTTATTTAAGACTGACACCATGCACAATCTATAGGATACACTAATATGTGCTAAAATTTGTAACACAGACATAGAAATCCACTAACCGCAATGACACTGCACGCATTCATGTAATTTACAATTCAACGTAGCTATTTTCCTCACAACAAGTAGAAAAACCATAAGTACGTCAGAGTTTACATACACTTGTAAAAGTAAGTACTTGAAAATAGAAATCAAATATGAAATCTGACAGTACAATGCTAACTACCTCTAACTTCGCTCACTTCATCAAACTTTAAAAGGAAAGGAGCTAGTGTTGATCAACTAGAAAAATCCATTCCTTAATTCCTTGAAATTTTTACCAAATCAAGTAACATCGTCCAAGATACCAGACGTTACAATAGAGTTACACATATTCAAGTACGTTCGATTACAATTTCTTGTGCTTTTACGATACTTACCTAAACGGAAACTATACATAATTCATATTTATATAAATAAAATTATTCCCCTACAAAATACAGTAACCAACTGACTACATCAACACACACTGTCAACCATTCGTGAATTGATGCTGCTGATCCGCTGACAACCTGCGTTTACAAATTGACAATATTAGCATAGAAGAGTTACATTTCACAGTTGCCGTCTAAATGATGAAACTAATGTTATTTCTACTGTTATTTCTTTTATTTACTCTTCCTCTCGATCCGTCTTCCTTCTTTTTATCACAAGTCAATTCCACTCACAATCCGAGTCACAAAACACAGTCATTATCAAAACTGACAAAACCAGTCTGACACACTTGGGTACACTTTTTTCAATCTTACAATTGTCTATACCTCCAAACCATTAAAACACATGTATGTTGTAAAGCACAACTGTCATCGTCCTATAACCCTCGTCGTCACTCAGTCGTCATCGTCAGCCCTTATTAATCAAGTGGAAAGCTCAAATCATCAGACAACATTCCATTGATTCGCCAAACTTCCGTTTCGGAGAAGAAGAAACTCCTTCATCCTTTGTCGAATTCCTCTTACAAAGAGATCCACAGAAGAAGAAAAAACAGCCGATCCTCTTCCTTCACCCTTACAGTTTCTTTGTTGTTGGTATATAGTCTTGAAATAAACCAGATCCTGAAGTAGCTGAAGTAGCTGAACTGAACCCATTGATGAACTATACACGCACAACAGAACTTAAGGACAAAATATATAATAATGTGATACAGATGAACTCAACTCCCAATAGTTAGTAAAAACCTTTCAACCATTAAAAGTTCCGTTTGATTTCAACTGAAAATCATTTCCTATAACAATTAACAAAAGTTATTTATTCCTATACTTATAATCAACATTCTCGACTCGTCATACCTACCTGTTCTAGGTTCTGCTGAGAGCACGCTTATATAATAATAATCATAACATAACAACCATAACACTATACATCTTAGTAATTACTAATTAGTTTCCCACATTATCAAATCAACTGCACTCCAACATCTAATCAAATCTAATCTAGTACACTCATCCTTATAATTGCACGTTACACTTTACAGTAACAAACTAATTATGAGAGATCCTATATATCAGGCTCAGACAATCTCGAACTCTCCACTATCAACAATAATTCATATCGAAGCACTATATTACCTCAATTTAAATGATAAGGAAATAAATAAATACAACCCTCGTAAATATGTAAAGTTATTACGTGTAAATACATTTTTTACTGTGAGCCCCGATCAAAGGCGCCAGTTTAACGCAGGTCATTTGCGGTCATAAAATCGACAAACTCCAAACTCCTTCACCAATCCCCATAGAGGTGGAATTTTAGTACCCGAATATTCCTGATAGCACAAGTGGATTATTACAGAGCCATTATCGAGAGATTCGTGCATCCCTATTCGTTTCGTTCAAAGATGAAAACTATTGTAGAAATTCGTTGAAGATATAGAAGACAAGAAAAAACTGGATGTTTGGGATTTCATGCTGGGACTCTCATTCACATAATAGCACATGTACAAAGAAAAAAAGGCAGTGTGCCATTTCAGGATTTAATTATTACTTACATACACCCAAAGGAATTATTCCGCTTTGAACTTAAGCACTACTACTTGGGATGTTTTAAAAAACAAATCCTTATTTTTATTCTTAAAAAAATAGAAACAAATAATTAAATACCTGAATATATTATTATATTATTGTAAGTTGTGTTGTGAGTGGCCCGGAGCCAAAGTAAAGAATTAAGTGTGAACTGTGTACAGTGTGTGATGAAGTGACAATGGTCCGAGCCAGTCCGAGCAGCTGTAATAGAGGGCAACGCACTGCCTGACTCACACACGAAAACACGACTGAGGAGCAACCAGCAGGAAAACAAATCCCAATCCCAACAACCGATGGTCGTCTCTATATATTATGCTCGTATAACTACAACGTTAGGAGTTAGAATGAACAGCTCGAGCTCTGCCACACTCGCACTCGCACCATTCCTTTCTCATCTTATTATTGCTCAGGGTATATGAGGACTTCATCAATCCAGTACACACACACACACAGCACCCCTCTTCTATATATACAAGAATAAAGACCAAGCAGCTCCAGGGGTCCGTTGACAAATCAGGTTAAGCCTAGGCCTTACAGTATACACCGGTTATACAGACTCTCCAACATTTGAAATTACAGTATGAGCCTTGGATTGGATAATGTTTATAGAAATAAAAAATTTTTTGGAAACATTCCCATTTAAAAACGTTCCAATTTTTGCCAATAATTTAATATGGAAGAACGTCATTACAGTCGACTCTCCTTCGAAGGGATTGGTTTTTAGAAATTTCCTGTAATAATAGAGAGAAATGTACTCTGACAATAGAATAGTGTCTTATAAAAGAATTTTTTATCTTTTGAAACATTATTGTTAGTATTAACTTGATATTTGTTCTTTTTAGATTTTTTTTACATTTTCTATAATAATTTTAAAGTCCATATATACAGAAGCAGGGATCAATAACGTGGAGGAAAGTTTTGTATTTTTTAATCCCGTCCTTACAAGATTTTATGCAGCAGTACAGTTTCAAAATTATTTAATACAGTGGTTTGTAGAAAATTTTCGGGGTTTCTGAAGGAGTCATCCGATTGGTGTCTGTAGGAATGTACTAGAGAATTTTGAGGAGGACTGGTAAAAGCAGAGAAGATAAATGGGAGAAAATAGATCTGAGGAGAGAAAGTGTGGAAGATTATACATTAGATGATTAGATGCATAAGGAGTGATTTGGGATGTCGTAATTTTTTTCGTTAATTAAAATCTGGTAGTTATTTTTTATTGTAATATTTCAAAATTTGTTGCATATGTGAGGATTTTGTGTAATTGACTACAATAAATTATTTTGTTTATTCAGCCAATGTGAAACATTACTGACGTAGGAGTCAAAAATGTGACGTACATGTCAAAAAATAGAGTTTACTGATGATGATAACTTTTTTAAAACTCGTATCTTGGTTTCACATTTTCAATGAATTTGTGTTGAATTTTGGGAAGAAATTCCTCCCACTTGCAATGCCCCTTATTATTTCCTTAGTTTGTCCAATTCGAACTGAATATACTGTATTATGATTTAGCACACAAAATTAGCAGGAGGCGGTGGCGGAAGCTACATATCGATCAAAACAGGACAAATATACTGAAGATGCCTGCCCTATAGGCTGAAAATAGCTAAAGTGTCATCGATGCCCGATTACCTTAAAATGATGAAAATGTGTACCTGAACATTTTGAGTCGACAAAATCCCGAAAATACCTTGGTGTTTTCAACTGTGTACATAATCGTTCAGCGCATATACTGCAATGTCATTACAATAGTCGGATTTCACTACATCAGGAGTGTTTTTATATACATAGTTTCCTGTACATTTTCCCTATGAGGCTGGTGAAAGAAGGAAAGACACACAGGCCTGAAGATTTTTTACTTGCTCTTTTTAGTGTCTTGGGGACCCGTTTCAAAGCAATAAATTGAGTAATGTAATTTACAAACGTTCCCAGGACCGCAACCAGCACAGAAGTCTTGGGCTCGTGCTGTGCCTGCGTAAACCAAAACAACTTCCTTGCTCCTTGTAGTCCTTGCTTTGTCTTCATACGCAGATAACAAAAATCTTTAGGGACCATGTGCACTTTTAATGTGGTTATCTGACTACTTCTTTAGGGGTGGGTGGAGGAATGAAGGAAAACATTTTACCTTGCCGTGACCCCATGGTCAGCAAATAAATTGCTTACTCCAGAACTTTAATGTTTAAGGACTTCTAATTCGGATTATATTCTTAATTCACTAGAAGTAAATGTGATGTCCATGTAAAATAACCCCTTGTAACAGCTTGTTCTAAAAAATTACAGTATTCCATAAAACCTTAATGTAATCATAAATTGGTGAGCACTTTTTTGTTCATCTTTTAGGAGGTCATTTGCCAACAAGTTGTTTTTCTCCTTGTGAGAATGCTTTTAAAAGCAATCGAATATTCATTGCTGATTTCGACAAGTTAAATTAATAGTAAGATTTCACTAGTGTACTTAAATAATATTAATGATGTCTATACTTACAAATGTAAATGCTCCCTTGGTTATGTATGTACGCTGGACGAGCTCGCATCATGCATATGATCTGCGTAAGCCTTTGATAGGATTTAGGATGAAGAAAGAAGTCTTGAGAGAATTTCCGCCTCAGACGTCATCTTTCTTCACAATTTACGACCACTACTGCTGACAAAGAGACCGTCAGAAGCTAAGGGAGCAGACATGTTTGGATGCATCTTTAAAAGAGGATCGATACTTGAATAAATGATTTTGTAGTCGATGAAAATTACGCCAGTTGCAAACCCCGAAATAGAATTATCACTATCCATGAAAGCAAAAAATCTCGCTTCAAGAGATTGTCAACAAACTGGAGGATTATGTCCCACATAAAATCTATCCCTATGTAAGGATTTACTTGAGAATTGTGCGCAAGGGTTTACTCTAAAAATGTACTTGCATAATTACTTCCCTCTTTTTATCAGACCGTTTTGACCCGCTGAATCCACTCTGAAAAATAACATAGTATTTTTGCAATTTTGAATGCAAAGCAGCACTCATACAATGAATGCGGTGGGTTGTGAAACCAATGAGTGAAAGTATTTTCCCCCGACTTAATTACTATTTTTTTTACCGTCAGCCCAACTTGGATGGAGTTAGCGTTAGAATGGTTAAATGTTAAAATTAAAATACGTATTTTAGGAGCCAGAACGACAAACCCTCTAACGACACTAGCTCTTCAAATGTTCTTAAAAATAATTAAACGTTTTAAATCTGTAATGCTAATAATAAAGTACGTTAATAAAATCATGAATAATTATTGAATTCAATACTAGAGCTATTCAAATGATCGAATGCATTAACTTTTTTCCGGACAAATTGTTTGCTTGTAGCGACAAAGTTTGCATGCATTAAAATGTTTAACCATGATCAGATAAGTGTGATAGTACTGATTCGTCGTACTGTGGAGTGATGAACCAGGTTCTTATTTTTTAAAACGTAGAGGACAAAACCGGATTTTAAACATATTGTATTATATAATGAGCATGCACAGTTTTGTAGGCCAACTTAAGAAATGATAATCCCAGATTAAAATATTACCACCATTATATATATATATATATATATATGCTTATTACTATTGCAGTAAATTTTATGTTCTATATTAATATTATTAAATATTGTAATTTTAATTTTACTACTGTACTCTTCCTCATGCATGTATGCACATGTTTGTAAAATAAACATTTGCGTAAACCTCGGTGGGTTAATGTTATAAAACGATTATAGAATAATTGCCGAAAAACTCTTTTAAATTATTTCCTAAAAATTCAATGCTTTCATAATACGATGTTAAAACTTGTTAAATGTTAAACGATGAGTTTGCAATTCTAATTTTTCGGATGTATGACAGACTACCCTAATTATTTTCCACCACCTGAAAATTGTTTTTCAGCAAAACTCAGTCTTCCATCAGATATGATTGTAAATTTTTGTTCCTTAATATGGAAACTTTCCCTCCTTCTAAGAAGGTATGTGAAAACGGGTGGATCGAGCGAGAAAATGAGTCGATGAACCAGTTGGTAACACGAAAAGTTCCTTTTGTAAATGTAAACCAATAACTTATACTATCTATAGCTTTTGCTTTAGTGCATTGAGTATAATTCATTAATATGACAAATAATTGGTCAGTGTGCTCGATTTGTTGCTCAACTCCTTTTGTTTTTACTGCAAAGAAGGATTGATGGGTTCGATTTAATTCTGTAGTTTCCTCGTACAACGATAACTTAAGTAATTACTTACACTTACAAATGAAACCTTTTCAAAGCCCGACTAAAATGCAGTAGTTACAAAATACACAGAAAAAAATGCCAACCAAATGTGTTAAAAAATATTTGCCAAAAAATGCCGAACAGAACAAGCCATTATTGCTATTGGCATACATTTTTGTAAGTATGAAAATTAAGATTATGATGACGTTAAGGGGGTCTTTATACAATTGTGACTTGTGACCCTGTAGTGAAGAATATTGATAATGTCTCTCAAATTATTACGATAGCTGACTGAAACATGACCGCAAGTCCCACACATCGTAAGCAGCCGTCCAATGACGTTTTATTTATTCTGCTCATAAGTGTTACTATAACTCGAAGGATCCATGTAGTAATGATTTTGTAGCAAGGGTGGACTGCACCTGAAAGTTTTGTTACTGACGACCAACATCAATGCGACTCATAGGAATGTCTGAAATGAACCACCTCGTCAAACATGTAACTCATGCCGAGCACAACGCAGGACATATTAAATGCATTAGGCAATGTAGATATAGAAAGAAGATGCATAACTACCACAACCTCCTACTTATCTATCGATAGCAATACAGAAACCTTAGGCGCAGTCCGAAAACGGGAACTGCGACATAACGTTTCCCTAAAAAAAAACTCGAGCATGGCAACAACCTTGAAACTTCGCCGCCGCCAGGAATATGCGTTGCAAGAATCGTATCCAAAGAGAACAGGTTATCTTATACTGAATCTACTAAATTTTATTACACAACAAAATAAACCAAATAAACAGCTACAATATGCAATGACAATAAGATTCTTTTTCTTCTGACCCCCTAAGTCCGGGGTGCATTTTAAAGAGCTTCTCCTAATAATAGTTATAAATCCTCTTTAAAATTCTTTCTTCTCCACTTTCTCCAGTGTGGTTGTAAAGATTCTCGCTCACGCTCAACATCGTAGTAGTATAGAGAAATGCGTCGCCAAAGTTCCATAGCGTCTACTCACGGAACGTAGTCCCAGGTGAGTTTTAAACAGTGCCACTGACGATGGAACTAACAATTACAATTAACATTTTACGTGTTCGCGCTTCGTAACTCAAGAATATCATAAGTATACGTATACTTATAATAGTACAATACCATATTGCAATAATATCTATAGATACACAAACAGAGCTTTCATAAAATGGGCGCTGGTACTTCATCGAGAATAATCGTAATTTTATAGTAATAATAGTAACTTAAAAAAACCAAATCACTTTGATTCAGAGTTGTAACAACGTATGGAATATAATGGTAATATTAATATAATAATATTAGAGTGTCACAGCTAATTAAATAATTGGATTTCCCTAGTATAGAGTATACAGAGACTTTGTAATAATAACAATATTACAATAAAATTCATTTTTTTCGGTTTCCACTATTTCCTTAGTTGAAAATTTGTAGTAAGTGTTATGTATAAACTGACTACCACGTGAGAAAAAAATTTTTGACCGGAACAAAACCAAATGGAAATTTCTTTAATACTGGCCATGTCCATACGCAGCACTGCCGCCGTAACCATTACTATGTTGTCCTGGTTGACGCCAACGGCTTCGGCCTGTAAAAAAAATACATTATGAGGTTGAAGATAAAAATGTGTAAAACAGTGACAAAATGTTATTTAAAATTCGGACTCACTATTGAATCCACCTCGTCCTTGGGGTCCCCTCGCACTCTCCATAAGTTCATACAACTTGGGATTGATGACTTGGTTGGCTTCCCGAAGAACCTCAATGAGATCCTTGGCTTGTTTGTTATTAGTTTTGGTGAAGAACGTGTAGGCCGTTCCAGACTTACTGGACCGTCCCGTTCGGCCAATCCTGTGTACGTAGTCCTCCGAGCAATTCGGATAATCGAAATTTATCACGAATTTCACATCTTCCACGTCTACAGCAACAACCAACACAGTCAACACACCGAATTAGACGAGTATGCTTTCATTCATTTCACTAAACAGTAATTACTCTTACCAAAAAACAAAAGTTATAAAAGAAATAAAAAAGTATTAAACTATGTACAATTTACACAGAGCAGTCACATACGGAAGATGAATAATTGCTACACACTTTACGAGAGATATAGATAGCAAATATACAAACCCTGCACTTCTTCAAGAATAAGATACAGTAAACGTATTAGTCCAGGTAGGAGGAAAAATTACCTGATTTCCCTAAACTATACTAAGAAATAGCTTGAAACGAAACAGTAAAGTTATTGTCGTGACTTCAATAATGCACAGCTTATAATAGCTTACCTTGCAGTGCTTAAAATACGACATATGTGAAAGCAGAATAGAAAGATATTAATATCGAAAACTGATTACTTCGTTCAAACTAATTTAAAAACAATTCGATTTGCAAAAACGGGACAACCTAAATCATAAAGCAAAAGTTTTACATATTATCTAAAGGACTATAGAAGGGGCTTTAAATCTGCTGATAAAAAGCAGGTTCACTTTCTTTGCTCTCATAAAATGTTCCTATACGTGGTATCTTTATTTTTTGTTTCACGATCTACTTAAACTGGAGCTGAGGTACTGCTAGTTATCCCAGAGATTATACATACAATATTTCTCACACAAGTGTAAATACACAGCCTGACACGTTGAAGGCTTGATGAAGCAGTGACACAACCATTGATGAGAGGTAGTAGTAGAGATTCAAAAACGCATATTGCTTTATAATGTTCGAATTAAATTTCCCTTTTTGATATCCCCGTAGTAGAAGTAGAATGCCGGCATTTATATTGACAATGTATATGAACTGAGAAAGAAATGACATACAAAACTATCTTAGTAAAATTGTAAAGAGAGATTCTTGGATTGGCAGAGACCTTGACCTGTTTTTCGAGCCCATGGAACAACGACGTGTCATGATGTCAAACAAGAACACAAGTGCTATTTTCGATCATGACGAGATAATTTGGTTGCACTCGCTAAGAACTATTATAATTAATATTATAAATACAACTCAATTTTCCTTTACTTGGACTCGGTTAGGTTAGGCCCCGGCCTTGGTGATATCCTGTCCTGAGAGAGAGTGACATCAATTACATTGCACTGACATGTCACACCTTCTTTCTTGAACAATTTTTTAAACAAGGACCAACAAATCTCTAGACAGTTTATGTATGCTTTCAGTTGATATAGAGTTCGAGACTTTTATAGTGTGTCTGTGAGGACACGGGACGTGACAGATTGTTTATTAAATTTAGCAGGGACAACATCACGCTCCGTGGTCCATTCCCAGAGCAGTCAGTCGTCTCGCTCCCTTTCATCTGTGCGCGTGTGTGAGTGAGTTTTCATCATCATCTCTTTCGTAGATTTGTCAACAACAACAACAACACCGCCAGCATTCATTCCTTGTCCTTTTTTCAAACACCTCTCATCTCATGTGCCTCTGCAATCAAAATCACAACCAGAGTCACCCACATTATTTTCCAATAGCCATTACAATTTTTAACTACATGTTAACTTTACAACTATCAAATTATTTTATACAGGCATAATAATAGAGTAAAATATATTCCTACGTAGGAATTACTTCAGCCTAGCATAACGTTTCCTATCCATAAATAATAACTCGACAGTTTTGGAATTCAAAACGGTATAAAATCTAAACAAAAGAAACTGAATAAAACAGTGAATACTGGAATTTTCTTAAAATTCCTAAAAATCAATATTTCCGCAGGAAAAAACACTTACCGAATTTTCGCCCACAAAAATATTCAGCTATTACCGGCTAGTTTTTTAAACTACTTTTAACAAACTATTAATCTGAGATAACTCAATCAATGCTAATTAATTGCTTCCAGTAGCATTAATCAACAATAAGGTTGCATATATCTCTTCAGTAATTATTACTTTAACATAGAAAATACGTAATACAGTAAAACTCTGGTACTTTTGGCTTTGGTTAAATAGGTGCTTTTAAAATCGTTGTGAAATGTTCCTCCAGACGTGAAACTCCAGACTTAATAACCCCCCACTCTGTTCATCAACAGCGCAGGCATTGCTCAATGATACATGTATACAACGGAAAGTTTAGCGTAAAACAAAAATTAAGATTGCACATAAGTGTGGTGATGTGTACATTTGAATAATATGGCAACCTTGAGAAAAAATTTTTCCGCGTATAAAACACATTTAACAAATAAACTACGTCTAACAAAATTACTTTTAAAAAGATAATCACAAGAATAATAAAAAACTATGTAAGTTTTTAACACGATGGTGCAACTATGTAGGCAAAAACTACACGGAAGACCACAGAATAGTTCCAAAAGGACTTACCCAAACCACGAGCAGCCACATCAGTAGCTACTAGAATTGGTGCACGATTATTACGGAATTCTGAAATACAGAAATCTCAATGTAATCTCACTCAATTATTATTATAATATCAGTAGAAGCGTTAATATGCCGTGTATTTAGTCATGTATTACCTTGTAAAACCCAGTCACGTTCATTTTGAGACTTATCTCCATGAATGCACATTGCTGGCCACCTAAAACAAACATTACAGATAAAAATACCAATCAAATGATGTCCTGCCATTATTTAAACATATCTAACTCGTAAACAGGAAAATCAAGTTGGGTATTTAAAATAACTACAAGAAATAACCGTACCCAATTTTTCTCATCTCCCGGGTAATTTGATCAACTTTACGTTTGGTTTCAACAAAAATAATTGTTTTATTTTCTTCTTCCTGACTGATCTCGTCTAAAAGTAGTCGGAGCCTAGGTAAACCGGAAAGAACAATTAAATTAAGTAACAATCATACGGAATACTTCAAGAACTGAAACCAGCGATCGAATAAATCAACTATTACTTACTTGTTTTCCTTTTCGTGTTCTTGACAAACGTCAATAATTTGAAGAATGTTATGGTTTGCAGAAAGTGTAAGAGATCCAACGTTAATTTGCACATAATCTTTGAAGAAATCTTCAGCAAGGGTACGAACTTCCTTCGGCCAAGTTGCCGACCACATCAAAGTCTGTCTATCCGGCTATACGACACAACAAAAAATTTAGATGAAACTACCAGTCTATATCACCAAAATCAGGCAGTAGTACTCGGAGAGCAGATAAACTGTATGGCATCTAGAGGATGGAATCTACTTTTGCATAAGTGACACCGAAGGCAGAGTACCATCTATTTTAATATTCCTCTCAAATATTCATACAACACTATTTACAAAAGTGAAGCATGTCAAGAACAGGAGGATAAACCTAATTATTCTATCATTCAAAAAAAAAATCAATTTCGTACCCGAACTTGTTCTACAATTTTGCGAATTTGGGGTTCAAATCCCATGTCAAGCATACGGTCAGCTTCATCCAATACTAAGTAAGTACATCTTCTTAGATTCGTCTTGCCAGATTCCAAGAAATCGATGAGACGGCCAGGAGTAGCAATAACAATTTCAACTCCTTTCTCGAGGTCACGTGCCTGCAAAAAAAAAAAGTTTTTTAAAATACCGAACGCTCTTGAGCGGAAGGAAACCCACAATTGCAAGCTTCTGTATCAAAAAATCCAACAGCTAATTAATTCATTTATGTATATATAGTGGATCAATCACAATCTGTTTACCTGAGATCCTTTAGGTGCTCCTCCGAAAACACAAGTATTCCGGACGCGAGCGCTTGTGCCAAAATCTTGGGTAACTTGTTGAATCTGTTGGGCCAACTCCCGAGTTGGGGCCAGTACCAGTGCGATAGGACCATCTCCACGTTCCAGCCGAGGCTGATGGGAAATGTGTACAACTGCTGGGAGGACATACTACAAAATACCCAAAATTAAATCCCAATTAATAATTCCTTCCATTAGATCTCTTCAAACTAAGCTAATTAAATACGTTTCTTTTGAACAGTATTATCACAAAGAACTACTCTTCAATCCAACGGAACTTACCGCTAAGGTTTTTCCAGATCCAGTTTGTGCTATACCAACCATGTCTCTGCCACTCAGGGCAATCGGCCACCCAACAGCCTGAATTGAGGTAGGTTTCTCAAACCCTTGTTTTCTAATACTGGATAGGACATAGTCAGGGAAGCCAGCCTCCTCGAAATATTGGATGGGTCGTGGTACATCGCGTCCTTTCAATGTGATCTGATTACTTTTTAAGAAGTGGTCCACTTCTGGTTGTTGTCTAAAAAATAAAAAGTTCATAAATTGTCGTTAGCATATCCCTAAACTTCAAGTAAAAAATCACTAAACCCTAAAATATGCTCGGCACATCCAAATCAACTGGACACAAGAATATGAGTTTATGTTATAAGGACTCAGCATACCTTCCCATGACCGTCGGTGATACTTTGTAAAACGTCTTTTCAAAGGGCTGGAGTCTCTCCATGTCCCACCTGGGTTTGCGCAGTCCTGCTCCAGCGAAGCCTCCATTACCGTTATCCTTTCGTGGACCTCCAAAGCCTCCACCGCTACTTCCCCCATAGCCACCCCCTCTTCCACCGCTGCCTCCATAACCGCCACCGCCACGACCGCCTCGGTCCCCTCCTCGACCTCCACGGTCAATGGACCTTGCTCCTCCATATCCTCCACCGCCGCCACCACCACTACTGCCACCGCCATTACGATCCATTCCTCTCATAGGGCCTCCGTTTGCAACTCCGTTCCGGTCTGAATGTCTAGCACCGCCGCTTCCGCTACAGAAAAAGAAAATTTAAAAAAATTAAATACCATGGAAACCCACACTAAATTTCTGACTCATCAAAAATTATGACTACATCTCCATGGCTTTCCAAATTAAATCTTACAACACCCCTGACCCCACCCACCTCTTTCCTAATTTCCACCTTCCCTAAATATAATACTTATCCCTAACTCATCCCTCCCACGTTACGCTTCTTTCCCTTACATTGTAAGACTATTACTAATAATATTTCGTCACTGTTCTATAAACAAGTGTGTCACTAATAACTGCTGCCGGGTCACTAACTTAAGCATTTACAATTATCTATGGCCAATTAACTCTTTCAAAAAAAAACTGCCATGTGTACATGTCTAATAGCAGAATGGAATTTCCTTTAACTATTAGCTCATATTAGAATTAAATATTCAAACGAACTAATATTTCTCGAAAATTTATTCTATCTGAAAAAGGACTAAGCACTCGTCAATTTGATGTACCTGGAATCCCCAAAATAATCTTGAGTAGCCATGGTACACAAGGACGAGACCGGACCCTTGTTCATGCTATTACTGACCCGAGTCATCAGTCTCAATTTATTAAATAAGTTGAGTACCAGTACGTACCGATCTCTGTACGACATGATGATGAAACTATTATTTTAGAAACTAATCCAAAGCGGAATGTGTATTTAATTTGTTTTTTTTTTCAAATATGGCGTCTTTCCACGTTAAAACCAACTCTTGTTGCTAAATCCACACGCAAGAAATTGCACGAACGAACGAAACGACGCAATACTTCAAATTAAGGGCTGACTTATACAATGGAGGACTATTTTTTTGCAGTAATTGTCAACTTTGGGGAAAATGATTTTGATACAGTTAAGAAAGCTTTTTGAATTTTACCGTGTGGTTAAAATACAAGTGTAACAATTGTAGACTTAATAACTCCTGTTATTTCTAACTAATGAGAGAATTTAACTAGGAAGATAAATTTAAAGAAGGAACACGCTGCGAGAATATAACCTACTGCGACGAGGTATGAGCGTGAAAGGAAGGAAAAATATGGCGGACTGGAAAAGTACTGCGAGAGAGAGAGAGAGAGGAGCAGAGAGCAGGGCAATCGACAAGCACGATTCCTCAGCATGTTGCATAAAGGCTTTCACTCCATACGCCATAAGTACTCCAAGCATGTACATACGCTCCCCCAACTGGGACTCACTAAATATAACTGTCTTATAAGCCGGTCAATACCACTGCTATATGCACGATGCGTCAGGAGCTATACATAAATTGAGTACAAGCAGAGTTTACTCAACTCACACGCTCCTTCTTCCACCATGTCGTGCCATTGACGTCATTCTAAACCCTCCCTCCTTGCTCTTCTCATAGTTAGTCACGTGAGGTGTAGATGGGACCCACGGACTCTTTTCAAGTAGGGCTTCAGTTTCATTAATGCTATTGCTCTGAAGCACTAGCCTACTTATCGTTAGCCTTGCCTCGTGCTGGTCTGCCTCGTGGTAGAGATTGTACTCGGGTCTATATGTCCAGACGCTGGAAGGTGTCATGTCTCACGTTCGGAAACTGGCAAAAAATTTTCATCGAAGGAGGCAAACCCATTTTGCAACAGAATAAAAAAGAATGCAAGGCGATGAAGCTGGATTTATTCGCAAGGTTGAGGGATGGCTTTAAAACTTTACCAAAAAAGGGGACCGGATGGCGGGCTCGAAGTACATACTTACAATTAGCTGTGAGGCACAAGGCTTTACGGGGATGAGGCTTTATGAATAAAATGCGAGGTACAAGTGTGAATGTTATGGAATATTTGGACGGGTTTGTGTTCATTATTTTCATATTTTGTCATTAAATTCGTGTAAGTTTTGAGAGCATTGATCCTAAAATTTTGGAATGTATGAAGGCTCGAAATGAAGGAAGGAAGGGTGGCATTTAAAGGCGGAGGGAATCAAATAATTTTAAAGGCTTCATTCAGAGGAAAGAAGTAGAAATACTTTTTTTTAAATTAACGGAAGGAACGTCGTTTTATTTCGATTGGAGCGTATACGGAGGATTAGTAAGTACTATTTTAAGTGCACTTCAACGTAAACAGGGGAATTTTCTATTTTTAGCAGTACCCCTAAAGAAGCAGTTGGCTAATGAGGTGGCACGACTCATGATAGAGATATCCAAATGAAATTGCCTTCCTTTAAGCCTTTGAAGACCAATTTAAAAATTCCTACCAATATGACTGAAGCCTTTCATATTATTCGCCTTCCGTTGCTTTTAAATAAATTCAGCCTTACTTTTCAATAAAGGGTATAATTTCGAGGTTTCATTTATTTCAAAATTTTGGAAATACCATCAAAGCTTGGACGAATTTTGAAAACAAATTAGTTTTGATCAATTGTGTCACTTATGGAAAGGATGATTCACAGAAGTATTTAATAACATTTGGACTTCTGCCGTGGATTTTATGCATACGGCGCATCATCCGTGTGAAGCGTTTAGTACATTCGAATGCTACTTATAACATAACACACCCACCTTCATAAGCCTACCATTTGTGGTAAATTTTATGAAGCCTTCCCTCAACATTTGAAAAAAAAATCCGGTCTACCTTCCATATTCATTATATCGTCTGGAAAATCGGTTTGTGTCTCCTTCAATGACGCCTTTTTTGAAGGCTAGCCTTGGAAGCGGCTGGACATGACTGATGTGGTACGGTACTTTACTTACAATTAGTACATAAGTATGCTCGTTTTACTACCCAAAGTACTGGAACTACAAAAATGCTTCAAAACAGTATTTTCTCTATAGGGGTAGGATGATATTTGATAACGGCCCGCTTTATCACAATATTAAATGTTAACTCCACATATGATAGATAAAATCATCGGTGATCAGCACTATGTTTAAGTCACTAATTGTAATAAGGGGAGAAGGGCCACTGTATGATGTCACACCATAAGCTGGTAACTATATATCTCCTAAAAAAATCCTAAAAAGTAGCTAAAATATTCACAAATATTAGTACTACCGAGATTTGACTATTAGTCAGTAAAACGCTTATACGCACCGGTACTCATTAAAATGTTTGTTGATGAACTCATCTACGTACATACAACAATAGACACCCTTCTGTACTGTTGGTGTTGGTATTATATTGATCTAACGATTAATTGAAATTCCTTGTGTAATCGTAATCTGTATGCGTACACAAATTTTGAAGCACCGTTAGCACTCATATTCAAATTACACATATGCAAGTTCGTGAGACATCTACCGGTGGATATGAGACAATGTAATGTGAACAATAAATGTAATTATTATAGATGGCGCAAGCTTTACATCCCGGTTTCGATACATAAGTTTTTCAATGTGACCTGATTTAATATGAGGTCAAGCGGATGACCCGATCCCCTTGAAAAATAATAGGCTTCTTACTTTTTAGTTAATTTGTCTCTACAAAATATTCGAAATTTCCGGTGTCATTGGTTTCGTCAGTTACCGTGATGACAGACAACCAGACCAGTAGACACCCCACCCCGACAATTCCAATAGTGTCTTTCAGTTTTGCCACCCCCCATAAAAGCCATTGGTTTCACCTGTTAGTCTTTGTGGTAATTGATTAGCACAAACCAATAGGATGGCGTTTAAGAGGGAGATGGAAGTTTTTCTATAATTTCTCTCTTTTGGGATTGATCCGACTTATTTCAGGTATGCTCATTAGGCTTCATTCATACCCCAATACAGCTATACATATACTTGTATACGTATATGGCCGCTGTTACTTGTTTCAAAAGGAGGTGATAATTTAGAAAAAAAAAATTGTATAGTTAGCTTTATTAAATGAGGTCAATTGAGTTTTAATGCGGTTTCAGCAATGATTATAAGCTATTTAGCTTCAGAATCGTTCCTCATTTAACGATGATATATGCATGTGTTAAAATGTATAGTACATCCAGTACACAAATAAGTAAAATATGAAACCTTGAGCTTGAGGTAAAGGATGGTCAATTAGAGTTTGGAATGTTCAGATAAGCAATCATCAGTAAGAGTAAAATTAACCAGTATGGTTGTTACTACCCCCGCTGATATGGCAATTATGACTTATATATACAAATCTGTATGTTCAAGTAATTATGCATTGTATGCACTAATCTTCGGCGTGGGTTCAATTCAGAAAGTCAAAGGACGGCGGAAGATTAAATATATCGCCCTCTCGAGAACGTGCCAGAAGACAAAGCCTCAGTGTTAAAATAAATAAATCTTGAAATTCGAACGTAAGAACATGACATTTTTTTAAATAAAAATTTGTGCTGACGTTATTTATGATAATTATTGTAAAAGTTAGCCAAATTATTATGATATGCTCGTTAACATGCTTTTGCATGACTGCTCGTAATACACAAGCGTATGCATAGGACATGAAAGCAAACAACTTACAGAAGAGTGAAGCCTCGTCCCTCGTCCCTGATACATAATTTTAAGGAAGAAAGCAACTCTTATTACAAGTAAATTCCAATGTCAAAGCATCGTTACACCGTTTTAAATTACTTTCGGTAGATTCCCATTGAGTATTTAGCCAAAAGTGTAGTAGATTCCTCAAAGAGGCGAGGAACTTAAACTTAATACTACCCTCACTGTACTTTTGCGTTTGCAAAATTCCATTGGCAACCTGCTTATGATTAGTAAGACAAATCGTATATTGTGTTTATTTTTGAGAACTATTTTTGAAATAATTCTGAGAAAAGTTTTAATGATCAGCGAGCTGCAATAATCTCCTATCACGATATTATTATTATTATTATAATAAATAAAAAAAAGCTTTAAAAAAATATTTTTTTTGCTAGTAATAATTAAATTTAAAATAATCGATGTTGGAACTTTTCTTCGTTATCTTTACAAATCACACAGGTTTGTCCAAAGAGCCCTAATCCCAAATTCCCAAATCAATCACATAATTTTAACGGACAATATAATATGGCACCCTAACTAACCAATCATTTCCAATACACACAAATGTAATAATGCACTTACATAAGAATAGCAAAAATTTGTTCACAAAGTGAATAATTCAAGTGCAATACATTTTAAAAATGTTATTCCCCTCCTACTAAAATTCCAAAAGTAATTCATTAAATTATCAAAATACTGGTTGGTCATATTTAATACACGTGAAATTTTACACATGCCTTTCGCACTTTCGAACCCTGCATATTTAGCCACCCAATAAATATTATAAATTCAAGCTGGCCTATAGTCAAGCAGAAAAAATTGACAAGTCTAAAAATTTCGAAATGAACTGAATCAGAACAGGAAGAAAGGAGCAGGTGTTGCACTCATTCCAAATGCAAAATTACTCAGGACAACCTGCTAACTTTTATAACAATGGGACTCCAACACAGCAATGGGTGCAGCAGCAGCAGCCGCCACCACTCGGTGCAAGCCCATCCACTGACACTGGAACCCAAATGGATCCTTATGGTCAAGGCGGAATGCCTGGTCAAGGTCAACAGTATGGACAACAGGGTCCACAGTATGGTCAACAGGGTCAACAGTATGGTCAACAGGGTCAACAGTATGGTCAACAGGGTCAACAGTATGGTCAACAGGGGCAACAGGGTCAACAACAAGGGGGTCAAGGTTATGGAGGTGGGTATGATCAAAATGGTGCTGGACCAAATAATCCACAAGGAATAATGCGTGGTGGTCCGCCAAGACCAAGTTGGCAAAATCAGAATGGAAACGCTCCTTACGACCAATCCAATGAGAACAATCCTTACGACCAATCAAATGGCAATAATCCTCCCAACCAATCAAACAGGAACGGAAATCAAATAGTAATCACCTCAAGTGCTATGGCATTGGCTTTGTCGCTGGGAGGTGCAGGTGGAGGTGGAGTTGGAGGTGGAAGTAGTAGTGGAGGTAGTAATGGACAATGTCCAGTGGGCGGAGGCTGCGTACAAATGGACTATGGACCTCCTCCTTGTTGCACTCCTCCTCGTTGCCCTTCTCCTTGTTGCCCTACTCCTCGTTGCCCTCCTCCTTGTTGCACTCCTCCTCGTTGCCCTCCTCCTTATTGCCCTACTCCTTCTTGTTGCCCTCGTCCGAAAAAACAATGCTGTCGACCCGTCTGTGGAACTCCAGCAAATATGTGTGGAGTGTGTAACATTCGACCTGTGGTCATGCGACCTCGATGCCGAAGACCTCGTTGCTGCAGTACAAATAATAATAGTTGCTGTAGTACAAATAATAATAGCTGCTGTGACTCAGGAACAGGATACATGCAGAATGCATTGGCTCTAGCGCAGGTTGCTGCTGCCGCTATTTCTAGTGGTAATTCTTTTTTAAATCAGTGAACTCTCAATACATTTACCCCAAAAATTAGAACCTGTTTTATGGATTTTTACGAAAATCATAACACAGAAAAATAACATTGTAGTAACTAGCAATAGTAGGCTCAAATATCTTTGCCCCTATAGGATGCTCTTGTAAAAGGGGTTCTCTTTCTGAGAGATTATGATATTCATAATTACTGTACAAATAGTTTATAACAATAAGCGCCAGAATTTTTATTTAGAAAATATTCTTGTGATTTTTAGCAGGGCAGAACCAAGGGCAAAATTATTCGAATCCACCGTTTTTACTGGTGGAGCAAAGACCGCAAGTGAGCCGAAGGTCTTTTAGCATGCCAGTTGGCGGCGGAGGATCTTGCTGTCCTACAACACCTGTTCGAGAACCATGCTGTCCTGCGACACCTGTTCGAGAATCATGCTTTCCTCCGATTGTTGTTAACATGCCTCCTGCACAACCTCCGGGTCTTAAAAAAGTCTCTTTGGCAAACTCGGGCAAATCTTCAGGATCAGGTTCAGGTTCAGGTTCGGATGATGGATCTGACGATGAAAGCGATACTTCTTGAAAGGGCAGTAAATTTGACATGAGTACACTTGCTTCGACCAAAGTCCTAACCTACGATCTACATGCAACGGCTTTACGAACTATTTACCTTATATCCCATGTCATTATTGATAATTTACAGAAGTTAGGATGATTACTTGCATCAAGTGATGGTGGTTGTGTATTTCCAATTTCTGTTGGCATTACAATACGATGTGTGGCAATTTCACCATTTTTCTGCTTACTAACAATGCCTGAGTGTAAAGCTGTATGAAAGGTCATACTTGTTTTACTATTGTGTACAATAACTTTCGAAATAAAAATTAGAGAAACATGGCAATTTTTGGAATTCAAAATGCGGTTTACTTCTTGCAGTGCTTAATATAATGTAAGGTCCCAACATATATTTCACCTTGACCTAGCCCGAAAATTCATTTGACTAGAAAATATCATCTGTGATCAGAACACTACGTACTAAGTCAATAAGGAGCGAAGCGCCATAATGTGTTCTCAATATATCTTCTTTTACACTGTTGGTATTATTGAATTAAATCCACACGTATTGTAGTAAATATTCATATGCATATACGTAGTATATAAAAAACGTTTACTTACATACATATCAATAGTAGAATGGATGGTGAAGATCTTTAAAACAAATTGAGTTACTGCATAGTACATATTTGGTATGCCCCAGGTGTAATAATTATTTACAGGTTGTAGAACATTTCCTTCATCAGCCCATAGAAGGAGAGGTAAAATAAATATTATATTTAATAATACTCTCCTTTTGCTTCTAAAAAAAGTGTCACGGTACATATTTTGTGTTAAAAGAATGCTTTTAACCAAAAGGTTTAGCTTTTTATTGAAATTTCAAAAGTAGCATATCGTCGGTGAAGAGGCAAAATGATCTACGTGCATGATCGATTAGAATCAAAATGATCTACTTGCAGTTTCACTAAAGGCAAAATGATCTACTTGCATTGAATTTTAAAAGCAAAATGATCTAGATGCAGCTTTTCCTAAAAGCAAAATGATCTAGATACAAATTATAATAAACACAATATAAGTAAACACATTCTAATGCCGGTGTACAAATATGCGAGGTATTAAAAATCTTTTATATATACATTTAATTCCCCAATGCCTCCATTTCTTTCTTTCAGTAACATTGAAAAAAATGTTGTCAATTATGATTTAGCATTTGAAAATGATTCCGAATGTTATGATAATGGTGATGGTCGTAAAATACGATTTGAAAAAACTCCAGGTTGAGAATTATTAAAGGGAAAACCCATTCAATGTGCACACTAACACATGAGCTTACTGTGATTTTGATTCGTCTGTTAATTCGTCGATTTTAAAATAAATGAATGTTGCAGTTTTAGTAACTAAAAATGTATTAGATGCAATAAGTGAAATTAACTTTAGTTGCCGGAATGATCCTTAGTAATAGCAAACCCTTCAGACAATATTAACCCACAACCCTAGGTCAATTACAGTCATGGTTAGCCCTTATAAGCCACGTGTCCTCCTTACAGATACTATTTTTCTCACAAAAAAAATTGACCAGCACTTAGATCATTTTGCTTTTAAAGAAAATTGTATGTAGATCAGTTTGCTTTTAAAGAGGCTTGCACCCAGTTCATTTTGCCTTTAGGGAAAAAGTTATGTAGATCATTTTGATTCTAATCGATTATGCACGTAGATCATTTTGCCTCTTCACCGACGATATCCTCTGCTAGTGATGCCTCTGGTCTGGTCTGATCCATGATTTGTGAAACTGGTCTGGTCCAAAGGTAATACCAGACTATTTGTCTGGTTCATTTTTTCGGACCAGACCAGACCAAAGACCATGGTCCAGACAACCATTATGAGTAATTAAATAAGCAAGTTTTATTAAGTGAAATTTTGATTTTATCCCTAAAAATGACAATTTTAAACATAACATGGGATTTCTTGAGTACATAAATGTGTCATTTTGTGAAAGGTTAGGTCCTTTGGTTTGGTCTTGTCTGGTCCTGATACTGGACCACCAAATCGGATCAGACCAATTAACGGACCACTATAAATGGTCCGGACCAGACCGTTGGCATCCCTATCCTCTGCTCTATCTTTACAATTTCACGGCCTTTCAGAGACTTACCAAATATCACCCTAGGCTAATAACCGTGGAAATGTTGAGGCAGACGAGGAAATCAAAAGCTTTCCAAATTTAAATTATTTCAAAACAATTCTGTAAAGCAAAAAGCAGCAAACCTGTTAGCAAAATAGTAAAGCAAAGCACATACTCTCTGACCGCTGTATGAACTACGAGCAATGGTACTAATTTAGAAAAATCTGGAAGAAACTGATAAAAAGTAGAGAAGTCAAATAGTTTTTTCCCTTTTATTATTTATAGGCTAATTGGCGGAGCGTTTTATGGCACCGAGTCCATATGTGCATCCATACAATATTTTTGCACGTAGACGTAGACAATTAGACAAGTGATAATGCCGTTTTTGCTTTGGACGCGGCGACTCGACTTTTCACTTCTTAATTTATTCGGTCTTTTCAACCCAGTTTCTCATCTCAAAAGTACTACAGTAAACTCTCGCTATAAGGGATATCCTTATAAGGGATTTCTCGATATAAGGGATCGGGATTTGCAGTCCCGATTCCCATTTACACAGTGAATAACACTATGCTTATAAGGGATTAATGTTTATAAGGGACAGATTTTGCCGGTCCCTTGAGCATCCCTTATAGCGAGAGTTGACTGTACCTACATATAACTCACTAATATCTTCTTACAAATGTCCACCTTCTCCTAATCCACCACTAATAACACAAAATAACTTGCTATCCAACTCACCAGAACTCCACTTCATTTTATTCATCGTGACTAAAGAAATATCATGTACGAAACTGCCACACAACTATTTTTGTAATTCAGTGACAAAATACTACGTTACGAAGAAATTTTGTACAAAATTTCGGTGAATTCATTTCTTAGCTCCTATTTGGGTGTAATAATACATCGCCCGTGTTTATTTATACACACTACCTAAAACATATTTCAATAAAAGCATATAATTTAGCTACATAGTACTACATGCATGTACTCCATTGCCAAAGATGCTAAACTCATTTTACCTATTCTACTTCCTACCTATACATTTAGTTTAGAAGAGGCCTTCCTTCTCGCCTTTGTGCAATTTCTAGGGCCTATATTCTTGCCTACAAAGATGCACTTGCAGCGTTGCAGCTGCCTACATTTCTGCCTATATTGAGTAACGGAAAAAGTTAGCGCTTCCTGCATAAGACCCTTCATTATATACTGTAGAAATAAATTACTATTTTATTCAAATTCATAATTACATTTTGCCGTCCTTATTTTTAAAAATTTATTTTGGACATACAACATTAGTTTAAATAAAATTTAGACTAAGTCCTCATATGCAACAATTACTCAGCAAACTAGAGCATCACCCCGTGGGATATTATAGGCCCGTGCCCGCCCGTGACTCGTAACGTTTTACCCGTACCCGCCCGGCCCGAAATTAATGTTTATCGAAAAAGCCCGGCCCGGCCCGCAAAATTAAAAAAAGCCCGTAGCCCGCCCGCAAATACCATACATCTTAAATAATTACTGAAAAACTGTATTTTAAAATATTGGCGTTCTTGACTGTTACATACAGTCGTTAAACTACCTTGTTTATTAAGAAGGCAATACAAAAGCTTATGCTGCTATTTTGGCTTTAGTAAGCACTTCTGGTGGCGTTCTTGAATTTATTACAATGTTAACTTCTGGATTCTTATTACAAATACTTGAACTACTACCAGGATTCATCTTCTAGACTAAATGGAATTTTCCACAGTAATGAAGAGCGAAGTGAAACTTACTAAATAACAAAGGCAGGTATGCAAGAAAACTTTTCTTGCATACCTGCCTTTGTTATTTAGTAACAGTCGTACAGATGGGCACGGGCCTAAAATATCCCACGGGGTGATGCTTTATCGTACACCAAGCCTTAGTTTGGTTGAAAGCTAAAATTGCAAACGTCTGAAATTCGTTCAAGTCATTCAAGTCTATGAACATTCACAACCGCAGCTCCTGCATTCACAACTAATGGAATTTCTCACGGGCTTTTACGGGCTTTCACGGTCTATTTTAACCGCGATGAAAAGACCGTACCCGCCCGTAACCCGTCAAACGTAATAATTTTTACCCGTACCAGCTCGAAGCCCGTGCGGGCCGGGCTTTTTGCGGGCTTACCCGTAAATTTTAACCGCCCGACATGCTCTACAGCAAACACTTGTTGTAAAATTGTTTGTTACTATCATATGTAGTCACATTTTTAGGGGCGAAGCGAAGCGAGAGTCCCTATTGCGAAGGTCGGGCTGTCTGCTTGTCTGCCTGTCTGTAGAGGTTGTCTTGTGGGCACGATATCTGCAGATTCATTGCTACTACATATTGCAAAATTTTTACCAGGACAGATCAGGCAAAACGGAAGAACCCTATTGTTTTTGAAGGACATTGTGTCATTCGTTTGACCTCAGAAAATTAAATGAGGTCACGTATAAACTCATAGTAATACATATGTGTTCACATTGGGGAGTACAGCTTGCGCCATCCATTGTAGGATTTGTTGTTTACATTAAATTGTGTGTTCTAATCACCAGTAGAGGTCGGGAGTACTTATACATGGTGTTTTAAAATTGAATATGAAACGTTTTGCACAATTTACTTTATGCGTACTGAATATAATACTAAATACAAGGAAGCACATGTATAAACCATTTTTTTTCTTTTGCGTCAGTTAACATCTTTGCCCAGTATATATAAATGTGACCTGTACAGGTGAAAATTAAATACACGTTTCCTTGTACATACCACATTACTGTTAATAACCCTTGTTGCAACATTCCGCCGGCGCTTCGCCCCCTGGTGACTTAGCACGTAGTGCTGATCACAGATGATTTTTACACAAATTGATTGTGAATAATTCTACAAAGTTAACTTCACTCATGCATAATGCCCCTCCACTTCCCCTCCACTTCCCCTCCGTGGAGGGGAAGTGGAGGGGTATGTAATTGTAGGTTAAGTGGAGGAGAAGTGGAGGGGAAAAGGGGGGTAAGAGGAGGGGTAGTGGAGCGGAAGTGGAGGTGAAGTGGAGGGGAAGCAGAGTGGTATGTAATTGAAGGGGAAGTGGATGGGTATGTAATTTAAAGGGACCTGGAGGGGTAGTGGAGGGAAATTGGAGGGGAATGTTATTGAAGGGGAAGTGGAGGGCGAGTGGAGTGGAATGTAATTGAATGTGAAGTGGAGGGGAAGTGAAGGGGTAGTGGATTGTAAGTGGACGGGAAGAGGAGGGTAATTGTGGAAAAGTGGGGGTGTACTTCATTCCACTTATGTACATGATATACTGCAAAAGTGAATTATGGCCGGGTTTCACTTTAGAGTTTGTAGCGAAAGCAAAATAGCCGGTCTTCATTCTAAGCATTTTTTATTTTAGCCGATTAGCAAGTTTTGCCGACGATATAGTGTTATAATATTGTTAAAAAAACTCGTGTGTTCCTAATATTTTGAATAAGAAGGTTGTACCCTGTATAATATTTTCTGTGTATATACATCCTATATATTTCCCTTCATACATGAGTATTATTTTGTAGGTATTTTTTGTGCGAAAACCAATGCACCCTATTTTGCCTATAATTGTTTTTGAAAATAGCTCGCACCCTATAAATAGGCCTATATGTAGGATAGGCTAGCACCTTTGCTCCATGCAGTAAGGTTAAAATGGGATTAACAATAAACTATGTGTATTCACAAAAACTGCAAAAACACTGGCAGAATTTTCCAACGTATGGGCTTGATGGTATACAATTCATCAAAATGTCTCAGTTCTCAATGTATCCAAATACTCGGGTACAATGGTCGTGGGTACGAGTAAATAAACCCGTCATACCCGTACCCGCCGGTATATGCTCATTTTCAATTCCTTGTACCCGTGCCCATAGCCGTATCTGTACCCAAAAAATTGAGCAGACCAAAGTATGCCCGGGTAGTAACCGAGATTGTTCGGGTACACTAAATCGGTACCCGGGTAGTACCCATAACCGTACCCGTTTACCCGAGCAATACCCATACCCGTGCCAATCACTGGTGGATGTTAAAAAAATAAATTTAAATTATTTGAATTGGTGAATAATAATACATTACTTCAATCAATTTTTTAAGCCAAATATAGAAGAAGATACAGATATATAGAATCCGTTTTTCATTGGGAAATTGTTTGGATGCAAATATTTTGGATCCAAGAATGCGGCAATAATTCCATTAGAGTCAATTCACACGGACGATTGTAGGTGATTTAATTCATCTGGTTATGGGAGGGGGGGGGGGCAAAGCTAATGTGAGTACTAATTGGATGTTTTAATTGCTACATGCAATGATCTTTTGCTTACCGCAGAATGCAATTTTAGTTTTTACTCCCAGGAACTTTATGCTATGTTTAGGAAAATGTAATAGTACACATAAAAGTAATGTTAATGAAAATATCTGTTTTAGAATTAAATGTAATTATAAAATTCATGCCGAATGGTTACAGAGAATAGCTTCACTTCATGTGTCTATACCAGTGCTCGGACTGGGTACTGGTAATACTCGGGTAAATGGGTACGGGTACAGGTATGGGTACTACCCAGGTACAGAAGTTGCGTACTCGCAAGTACGCGGGTACTACCCGGGTACTCTTGATTTTAGACAATAAAGTGGGTACAGGTACGGGTACGGGTATGGGTACTCACTCAGTGGCAATCGGGTAGTACCCAATGGGTACGGGTATCACTATGTAAAATGCCTGTACTCGTGGGTGCTGTACCCGAGTATTTTTGGGTACTTCAAGGATTCCTGATGGGATGGATTACTATGGCTAACAATAAGACCTACCAACCGTGGAGTTGATTATTTCGTAGTATACAGATACTTGCGTTAGTAACAGAGCCAAGTGGCTTCGTCTCATTTATGATTACGTGGTAGTTGCAATCTAACGCTTCTAATAATTCATCCAAGGAATCTAATAAAGAAATATAGTCAGTGAAATCATCTGTTTATCGACTTAAATGGTGAAGCTCATCAACGAAGAATTTCAAGAGGGAGGTTCTTGGGATTCAATTTAATTAGCTTCATTGGGAGCGTAACATTACAATTATTTGAAGATGTATTACGAGATAAGATCGGAATAAATATACATTTATTAGCAGATACATTTCTACGCCAAGGCATTTTATGCAGGCAATTTGAGCATTTTCAATTCTGGGTATTTATGACACTTTGAGTATTTATTGAGGTGAATATTTATAAAATTTTAGAATGAAAAATATCATTCCTTGCACGCAATATTTATATTTCAGTCCCTTTGATTAATCTTGATAATTTTGATGTTAAAAGAACTTGACAGACATCTGAACTTGGCGTTTTAAACTTCCATGGGGTTGCATTTTAGTCCTATTTTGCCTGCATTTTTCGAAAATCTCCGTCTCGGGCTTCATGAATGTGAGAGACAGTTTACGAATGTTTGTTTTATAAAGCTGTAATATAAAATGAATATTCAATATTGCCTCCCACATTTATTTCCTGAAACCGCAATATTTGACTTGGAAAAATTATGATCAACTCAATTTTTTCGTATAATATTTTCTATACACAGAGTTCGATTAGCCGGAAAAAATTGTTTCTTGTTCTCCAAGTTAAAAAGCAAGTTATGGAGAGTTTAGTATTAAAGAATCCGTCCCAATTACAAAATAAGCGAAAACACATTTCATTTCATTCAGCAAGTTATTATTTTGGGGTAGTAGGATTTGAATTTCGTCAGTGTTTATTAAAAAAAATCACAAAATGCCTTGAACAATTTTTTCAAAAAATTCAAATAGGATGTCTTTAACGCCTAGGGAAAATTCCCAAAATCCCGGACACTTTGGAGGTCAAAAAATTGACAAATTAAAATTTTTCAGCTGGGCAGGCTAATGTTGTCGGGGATTTTAAATCGGTCAAACTTCCAGTACCCGAGTAATACCCGGGTACACACAATAGTTACTCGGGTATGGGTACAGGTTTTGGGTACATAACGGGTACGGGTAAATTGTGGGTACAGGTACTGCATTGTATTTTCAGGTACGGGTACGGGTACTGAAATAATTTACCCGGGTACTCGGGTATGGGTACGGGTATAGGTACAGCATTTTTTAGTACCCGATATTCGGGTACGGGTATGGGTACGGGTACACGGTTTCTGTACCCAGTCCGAGCACTGGTCTATACTTGGTAAAATTGAAAGGTCAAGATTTAACATTTAAAAATAAACTTATTGGAGTGCAAGTGAGAAGGCATTTCAAGATTGAAAAAGGATACAATAATTTCATTCAATGACATTATTATATGTACTGTCCTACGGATTGGGAAGTTGATCTGAAAATAAAAAATTCTTGAAGCACAAAACTATATTACGTACAGTATAGTTAATAAGTATCTATGCATATAATGTCATAACAATAGATACATATGTTCGTGCGCAGAGAACATGATCATTTCTGGTATGTAATTTCAATTCTTTCACATGTCATACATTCGCTGGCAATCTTTACAGTATTAGTTTCCCTTTATTAATCTCATGGTTCTGATATGGATTACTCCAATGCATTGGACAAAATCCCGTCTATGCTGTATTTGTATGTTTGGAAGCATCAATTATCATACATACATAGCTAGTATGAACTTGAACTAGTTCGCAAAATGCAACAACTTTTCTTGGAAGGTTTCAGTTTGATTATCCATTCGGATGTGCAGATAAAATTTGTTCGTGGAGAGTCCATCAGCTACCAAAAATCGTTTCCATGGTAATACAGTAATTAGCTGTGTAATTAAAACTGAATGAATTTCCCTACCGTTTGGAAAAATCCTCGTGTCGACTATTAAGGGGAAAATGGTTCCCAGATGCCGAATTTGAGCCACAAAGTGAGGTTGCTAAAAAATTATGAGTTATAGTGAGGTTATTTTCAATAAATGTTAGAGTGAACTCTAGGTTCACCATTATTAAAAGTATTATAGGGAAGTTTAATTTACCCCGTAAGTGCATATCAATAAGGTTTCCTGCTTTAAGGTTTCGTGAGGAACATAAATATTTACAAAAAGTATTAATTAAAAAATAATCAAACTAATTGTAAATGTATCATTGCATTCATGTAGATCATTTTGGTTCTTCAGCGACGATATGTAATTATATGTATTATGTAATAATTGCTCAAAGGCGAAGTAGCCTCTCTTTTAGACAATAATAATTGTTCAAGCCAATATTTTGCTGCAGTGTTTTTGGATGAATGTTGTGCCAGCCCCAAATAGTATGATAATCAATCTAATATACAATTATTGTTTTCAAATAAATACTATGATTGCATCCGTATGCATCCCACGGGAATCTGGCACATATTTTCCGCACTCAATTTTATCAGTAATTATTCAAGATAACTGAATTTCCGCTCCGAACAATAAGCGATTTAACGTACGGGCTCTCGCCAAACACAGCTGATGTGATTTTACCCAAGTGTACCAGAAATTGTGTATTTATCACATCACTGCAGTACACGTGTACATACGATAACTCAAAAATGTCAGGCAACGGGGATCTCATCCAGAAGGACAGATTGCTGAAGTACCAAATTCTTTACTCTAATTCAATGAATGTACTTAAACAAACAACATTCTTACTTTCTTCTCCTTATGAACGTCACATAGAATATCTACAGATATTCAGACTTTCAAAATACAGCTATACAGCTTTTACTCCACACAATCACTGAAAATGAGATTTTTCTACTGGTGCTGTTTTGGAGTAGTGATTCTATCTACGGCAGATCTGGTTTCTAGCTGGGGGGACAGTGAGTCGTCAGAAGAATCCGAGTCATCCGAAGAAAAGATTGACAGATTCAGAAATATTGACTCATCCGAAGAAACGACTGACACATTCAAAAATATCGATTCATCCGAAGAAATTCCTGCATTTAAAAAAGGTTCCTTAATTTCATTCATGATCTGTATAAAGATTAATTCATATTGAATAACAATTAGAAGATACCTTTACAAATATTTATTCCGGTAGGTTAAGAAATACACGGGTTTACAATCCTTGGATTCTTTCATGATACATTGCAATTTGTACTTTTTGTAAACATTTTTATGTCAAAGTTTAAAAATAAAAAAGTAGTCAGAAGTTCTTTCAAGAATTAGGTTGACAGTAAAAATTGGAATTCGAGGTTAGTCCTACAAAGTTCGTATCATTCGATGATTAAACCTTTTTATTATTAGTTAGAGCAGAATTGACTTCAAAATAAACGATGTTCTCTCAAAATGTTCTCATTGTCATTTGGTTGTAACGGGATTGTAGGTATAGGAGTGTTTTGAAAGATTTCCAACTATGTACATATGTAAGGGGACAGGCATCAGAGTGACACGGATGTTAGGTGGTGAGAGCAAAGCTGGGCACATATCCTACATTTATGCATAAATATACGCAGTTTTTTATGTATGTTCGCACATTTTCCGAATATTTGTATGTATTTTATGTAGGCTGCGTGTTTCCACTAAAAAAAATGTATGATATATGTATGGCATGAATACTGTATTTACTAGTATGTATGTTTAAAAGGCCGGGGAGATTTAGGTATGTATTATGTATGCACCGTGTATGTTCAGCGAACTCCATCTGTATTTTCTTGGCACGGTCTGTGTTTATTGGTGTATTCGCATTTATTATTTCCTGCTGCAATGCAAACGATTTCTATACGTTGTGACTGAAACCTACGAAACTAGAAATTAACAATTTTAAACTTAACTAATTAACAATATACACGCGCGAAGCCATGCTTCATTAGTTTTTATAAAGGTTCAGAACGTTCTACATGCACTTTTATAGGCACGTGTACATATATTTATACATAAATTTATTTATATGATGAATATATGTATGATTACAATTCGGGACAAATTAATGTATGCATATATGTATGATTGCATTTCTGGACAAATTTATGTATGCATATATGTATGATTGCATTTCTGGACAAATTTATGTATGCATATATGTATGATTGCATTTCTGGACAAATTTATGTATGCATATATGTATGCTCTCCGTAAACTATAAAATGTATGTAGGATTTAGGATACGCAATCTTTTTGCCCAGCTTTGGGTGAGAGTGAATTTCAATATTGCATCACGGGAGTTGGAGTGTTACGGGACAGTAGAGAGGTTGTGGGCTACTGAAACTAGGTTTCGGTAAAGGTAAAAGGATTGTTGTACCGTAACTGGTTTCGGTACAGCAAATGTCGTTGTGTTAAGCCGGGATACAGAACAGGTTTACGACAAGGCGCGAGTTTAAACCATCATTTCGCAAGGAAATCTGGAACGTTCTGTCCACCGAAGAAATACACGTGATTTCGCTTATGAAATTTAGCGCTAACAAAATTCATCCAATTAGAGGCATTCTTGTTTCCCTAAACTAAACCGGTGTACATGAGAGTAGAGAGGTTGTGGGCTACTGAAACTAGGTTTCGGTAAAGGTAAAAGGATTGTTGTACCGTAACTGGTTTCGGTACAGCAAATGTCGTTGTGTTAAGCCGGGATACAGAACAGGTTTAGGACAAGGCGCGAGTTTAAACCATCTATTCGCAAGGAAATCTGGAACGTTCTGTCCACCGAAGAAATACACGTGATTTCGCTTATGAAATTTAGCGCTAACAAAATTCATCCAATTAGAGGCATTCTTGTTTCCCTTAACTAAACCGGTGTACATGAGAGTGTAGCCCGATTCTGTCAGGCAAGTTTCGGTACACATCAAAGTGAAAGTACTTTCACTGCCGGAACCTCCACCGAAACCTCAAAAAACGGTAGTCCACAACCTCTCTAGTGTAGCCCGATTCTGTCAGGCAAGTTTCGGTACACATCAAAGTGAAAGTACTTTCACTGCCGGAACCTCCACCGAAACCTCAAAAAACGGTAGTCCACAACCTCTCTAGTAATAATGTGTTAAGGGGGACTGTGAGACTGGATATTACGTTAGACTTCTAGGTTTATTTACGTTGAAACTATGTAAATGGACAACAATAACTAGTGATCATTCTAGTTTCAATTTCCAATTCCAAGTGAGATTTTCGTGGAAACTCGAGTTTCTTTTATACCTTATTTGAATATCTTATTCAACATTCGAATTAAATTATTTCATATTCTCACAATATTTTAAGGATCCTTTAGGAACATTTCAAACTTTAATCTTATTGATATATTTTAACATCCTTGAACCTTGTCCCTGGACATTTTCCTCCATATGTAAAATATAATATTTATTTAAATAAATTTTAAAATCATAAAACCAAAACGTGCGCACAACGACGCAAAGATTTTGGCTACATTGAAAAGCCCATGGAATTAAGCAAAACCATTTTAATTATACTGAAATTAAACCCATAAAACGTTCTAGATGCTCAAAAATATGAAAGCTTTCTCTCAAAACTTGTTAGGTCGTATTACATTAATTGAAACTTCTAGGTAACCCTGGCTATGTGGAAGTGTTCGAACACGACGACTTCAAGGGTAAAAAATTAACTTTTACAAGTGACTCACAAGGATGCATCAATTTTCACCGAAGCAACCTAACCCATTTTAATGATTACATCACTTCCGTTAACCTGCACGGGAACTGCTTGGACATTTACAGCGGAGTAGGCTGTATTGGACAGCACCTCGTACTAAACAACAACTCCAAATGCCTCAAGAATTTGGTCAAGTGTAAATGGAACGACAAAATTTCATCCCTAAAATTTTGCCAGACAAGTCTGCCTGAAGTCTATCTGCAACCAAAGGGTTCTCAAGGTGTTTTGTGCAAGGGCGCATGTGAGAATCACGGAAAGAATTACTTCACCTGCCAATTACCTAATGGATCTACAGACTATTGTTTTCCGAGACCTGGAATGGACTCTTATGGGAATACATGCAACCAAAGCTGTTCTAATACGGAAAGTAAATAATAAGCCCATTTTATTTATTTTTGATTTAATGTTTATTCATTACTTCCTTCCAACCTCTGCTCGAACTATTTAATTATCAGTGAGTTTCCACAGTGTTTTAAGTAATAGCGACAATTATTTTATAATAGATGTACAGTTTTTTTGGGCTTCAAGGCTTCAATGACTTCCTATTGTGTAAAAACAACTGCTAAACACACCACCCGTTTTACAAAAATATCGTTAATAAGGGAGTTGGGCAGTCGCTAGGAAAGTCGACAGTCGACTGTGATTACTGTAGTACAGGTGTTTCTCTCCCTAGCTTATTTAAAGAAGGCACACTGGTGTAAAATACCTAAAGATTCTTCCATTTTCAAGCAATATCTTTTCCAAAGTTTACACAATTTTTCGCTTACATAAGCAAAGAAATTCAGTCATAGCCGTCAAAAACGTGAAGCAGGAACGTCTAAAATACGGGTCCACTGTGAGGAAATGCAGCTTAGGACATAAGGAGCGAAAATGAGAAACTAACAATGAGGGAAAGAGTTCACATTGTTACCATTTTATCCTGGACGTTTACGAATTAAACATAAGGCAATGAAATAAAATGCCCATAAAATTCCCTTTAAGTATTTCTCCTTAAATATTTCTAGGAAAATTCGAGCGTCAGTATAATAAAATAACAACAATCGTAATTATTCCTCCTTTCCGACACTTTCCCCATTTTAAATACGTTTCCGTAGCGTTTTTGCCTGCGGACAATGCAAAAACATTGATACGGAGGTAGTCGCCGTAGACGGTTTCCTTGTAAAATAACGCCACAATGAATTCTCTTTAACCTTAAACCAACACAAACCGATAGTGTACTGGTCTCTATTAAATATTCTTTTGCCAACAACCAAAATTTTTTGACCAACTACCTGGGGATCGAATTTTTTTTTGCCCAACAACCAAAAATTTTTGGTCAACTACCTGGGAATCGAAAAATTTTTTTGCCCAACTACTAAAAATGTTTGGTCAACTACCTGGGTAGCGAAAACGTTTTTGGTCAAATAACCAAATATTAAATAACCAATGTTTTTCAAAATGACCAATTATCCCACCGTTCAATGTAGCCCAACTACTTTGACCCATTTTGTCAACGGTCCCGGATCGCAGGATCGGGAACTTTTTCCACAACCGGTTAGGGGATCTGCCCGCGCGAAGCTTGGGGTGCGCGATACAGGCACATGGGGAGGGGTGAAGCCACCTGGTCTCTCTATTGCACTCATCCCCGCTGCGATCAGGTCACTCGGCTTCCTAAACGCCATCACTAAACGAAAGTAGTTGAGTACATACAAAGTTGGACGACTGTGCCATCGTCCAAACTGTCGAAATATTTTTTGAAAATAATTTGTTCGAAAAAAAATAATTTACTTCATAATTGTGATTCTTGTAATCGCAATTCTTGACCTGTATCAATGAAGTTTTTAAAACCTTTGGTACCATATATTAGCATGAAGATGGGAGTCTCAGATATTTTGGACCATTGATCCTTGGGCAGAGTGAAAGTTATAAAAAACATTTTGTAAACATGAGAAGACCGGTAAAAAGACAATTATATTTTTTCTTCATAACTTTAACAGAATACAACTTGATGCCAGTATTCTATGAGCATGAAGAGTTTGGTGGGAAGTATTTGGAAGTAAACAATACGGAAAACAGGAACCAGTGTTATAATTTCCGTTACAAGAATGATACCTACACATATTTCGACAACAAGGCTTCCTCTGTTGACATAAAGGAAAATTGTGTTTACCTTTACGAACACATCGGCTGCACAGGAAAACGTCTTCAGTTGAGTCCCCAACTTAATGCAGGCTGCCAAGAGATTCTGAAGAATTGCAGTTGGAGCGATGTAACAACGTCATTCAGCTTTTGTGACGCAACTTTTCCTCAGAAATACGAAAATCCGATTGGTTCTCGCGGTGTACCGTGCACTACTTCTTGCGAAACTCAAGGAATGCCTTACTTTTGGTGTGGAATTCAAAATGGCGACTGGGACTACTGTTCCCCAAGACCAGGGACAGATTTCCTGGGGAATGACTGTGGTGGCCATTGCTCTTACAATGGTTAGTAAACAATAATCGAAACTTTACGATAATTAATCATAACTCCGGGGTTTATGCGAAATGATAGCGCGGTGTTATGGAATGACAAGTTGCAGTTTCGTCTTCTTGTCTATTATTAAATGCAAATAACATTCGAACACCTGTCCGGCTGGAGACATTTTTCTTAGACGCCGAGGGTAGGAACCAAATTTTTGGTTTTGAATACAGCGGATGTTTTGAATTATGCCGGGAAGCTTTTTTGGTTCCGATAACTATTTAGGGTACGCAAGGAACAACGTTTTAGTTTAAGAATAATTTACAATAAATAGCTTCATAGGTTAAAGTTGAGTGGCCTATTGTAAATTGTGGGTGACTTTCAAGCGTCGTCACATTTGTTTTTGTTTTCAATTGGAGGCACACTCTTTTGATATAACGATGAGCAGATTTTTAGGTTATGGATAAGGGGAACTTTAGGTGGTACGGGTAGGGGAACTATAGGTGGTTGGGGTAGGGGAACCTTGTTTTGAGGTTAGACATAGGGAAAGATTATAAGGTTACGGATAATGACAGGTTTTTAGTTTGCAGGATAAAATCATATTATTTACTTTGTCTGCCTTTACTTTTAATTTTAACTTTATTACAGTGACCTCTAGCAATGAGGGAGACCCTTATAAGGGATTTGAATTTACAGTCCCGGTTCCCATATTTACACAATGTATATGTAAGACTATGCCTACATATAAGGGATCATGTTAATAAGGGACAAATTTTGGAACCCCTTGAGAATCCCTTATAGCGAGAGTTGACTAGCCAGTGCTGCGATCGGGTCAAGTAATTTCAAAACTTGACCATGAACTTGACTTGACCACGAAACTTCAAGTAATTTTCAAGACATAACCTGAACTTGATAACTCGCGTTCGTGTAATTACTTGACTTGTCAAGTTCAAGTAATCAAGTAACTTTCGTAAGACCCGAACTTGATCAAGTAGTTAAATTTCCAAACTTGACTTGAACTTGACTTGACCATGACTTGAACGCGACTTGAACTTGATAATTCAAGTTAATTATCTCAAAAAATTAAACATGGCCACAATAACTTGTCGAACTTGCTGCAGCAAATTATTTTCTTCAGACTGAAAACCAAAATGCATTCAGAAAATAATTTTACTGCTACTTTTTATTTAAAACCATTCGAGGACAACTTTGAGCGTATACTGAATACAGTAAAAGTTCGATATAAGGGACTATATAATTTATAAAGGAATTTCCCTTATACAAAACGTCTAAAGCATTGTGTAAATGAAAGTTGGTGTCAAACAAATGCATCCCTGATATCGATACATTCCTTATAAGGGACTGTGTACTAATGACGTCACTCCAAATTGCCCACTTTTGAACACCCCCTCCCCCAAAATCACATCAAATCATATTCTGTCAACCCCACCCCCACCATCTGACGTCATGTGTAATACTCATGTATTCATTAATACAATAAAGGCTGCATCCTTGATTAAAGCGGGATTTAGTAAAATACTAATAATTTGTGCATATTGTGTGACTGGATTCCGATGTCTGTGAAAGCCATCAAAAAGATTTGTTGTAACTGAATTCTAAAATATCGAAGATTACTGCTTTTATGTAGTACAATAAACCCTCGTTATTTTTGTATGATGTCAGACAACACTTGCTCCTACCCTCCTCCTGTCACCCGAAGTCACTCATTCTGCTACTCCCCCTCCCCCTAAATGTATGACGTCATTAGTACACAGTCCCTAAGCTGAGCCCTTATAACAGACTTTCACTGTATTCTGACGAGTTTTACATTGTGTCAAGTTTTATTTAATGTTTATATATAAATTTATACATATACCTATTTGAGAATTACCAGTACTCTTAATTTAAAATTTAATAAACTAGTATTTACTTATATATTAAACGCTTTTTGTAAAGAGTCATCCAAGCTCAATTTATATTGGAATTTATTTACACAAGTTGAAAATAATTATTCTAAACAACAATATGAATTATTAAGATAATTCTTTCATTTCATGGAGAGGCCGCTGCAACAACTATAACAATGAGCATGACCTGGTAAACAAGACCTTTATAAAACGGACTCTGATTTTGAATTTTGTCCTTTGATTTATGGCATATGCAAACAATATTCCCTAGACACGATATGAAATTGGATTGTGATTTTGAAATTTCTTCCGTCCTTTATGGCATACGCAATCTAAAATTACTTGAACTTGACCATGAAATCTCAAGTTCATGGTCAAGTTTTTTCTTTCCATTACTTGACCCTGAACTTGACTTGAGATTCAAGTAAATTTTTCTTACTTGAACTTGAACCTGACTTGTCTTAGAATGTCATGGTCAATACGAGTACGTACTTGAACTTGACCCGAAAGATTCAAGTAAAAACATTGGCCTACTTGAACTTGACTTGAAAACTCAAGTATTACTTGAACTTGTCCGCAGCACTGACTCTAGCTACCCAAAGTAATTCATTTCAGTGCCAGGACTCTTAAGATGGATATGTAATTCATCCCAAATCCAATTTGGTACAGAACATTATGTAATAGCTCGACTAACAAAAAGAGCTTCGTAAAGGTCTAAAGTTGGCCAAGTTGTACTGGAGGTGTCGTGTCCACGGACATGCATTGACCGACGTTTTAAAAGTTGTGGTACCACAGTTAACCAGGAACTCTGGTTCCTTTATGGCAAACCTTAGACGGTAAATCAGTTCGACGGTAATAAGTCATACAGGAAAAACTCGATATAACGGATTTCCAGGGGACCGGTAAAATTTGTCCGATATACAAAATTTCCGTTGTATGCACATAACGGATTTTATCCGTTATATAATTTCCGAAATGACAAACAAGGCTGATTAGGAATATTGACTTAAATTCATCGAAATACAACATGGAAACACCAGACTAATAATATAATAATTATTCAACTGTAGAAACATTGAATTGATTAAATATAGAAGTACAATAATTTAATAAGTCCATTTTTACGTGAACACTTAAACAATTTCTTCCAAATATCATTCACTCTGGTTGATGCTAGAGCACGATCTTTGAATAGTTGAGTTTGAGAGTTCCCACTTTGAATTTTAATAATACTTGCTTTTTCTCCTAAATTTAAACTCGGTTTGATTTTTCGGACATTTTAGCACTGTGAACAAGTTGCAAGACATAAATCCAAACTAATTAGATGAAACACGTAAGTGTTCAAGAGTTCTTATTCACCAAAATGTATGTGCAACGATTTGGTCCCAATATGACCATTCACGCTACATACATATATGAGTAACAAACGTTTGAATTGCCTTGGCTAACGATTACATGTTAAAGGGAGCCAATCGAATATTTTGTAATAAATTTCCGCTTAAATTCCGTTATATGCATGCAAAATGTTTCCAAAGGGCTTCAAAGTGTGTCCGTTATAACTAATTTTCCGGTATACAAATGTCCGTTGTATGCAATATTTTTAGCATTGGTTATATGGGAGCCTTGCCGGGACAAATAAATCTGTCCGGTGTAACTAAATATCCGTTGTAGAGCCATCCGTTATATCGAGTTTTTCCTGTACCAAAGTGAACGGCATGGAAAAATGGTTAACAGTCAATGGCTACGACCTCCTGCCACTTCGTCAATACTTCACAGCCAACCATCAAAGACCATTTAATAATAATTATTAAATGGTCTTTGATGTATAATTATTATAATATGCCGAATATGACGACAGGGAGATTAAACAGGCAAAACTTCGCAAGCCTATATAGAACCCAAATACTTTAGCAATTTAGCACATGCTTATACCTTCACTGCGCTGCCCTAAGACATGTCTTTTCTTTTCTTGTGAAATGTTCTGTTGTGTATTATTTTCATTTCATAAATGAAGAAAGGAATATATTTCAACATTATTACACCGTATTTTTACTTTTGATATAGCAACAAAATTCCCTCAGCTGGCTGTTATGTACGAACAGAAATGGCGTCATGGAAAGTCTTCGTTAATTTCTAACGACGAGGAAAAGTCCTGCTTCAATCTTCGTTCCCAAAATGATTCTAGTTCACGGATTGCTAAAAAAATGTCTTCGATAGACCTCAGAGGAAGCTGCGTTCATCTTTATGAAAATATTGATTGTACTGGAGTGAAAGTTAAACTTACCTCCGAAGATAATGCAACGTGTCTCTATGAATTAGGACTGGAAGGATGTCGTGGAACTGTCGATGTTGCTTCCGCACAGTTTTGCAATGTGAACTTCCAACCCAGTGGTAAGTGGAGTACATGATATATGTACATAAGTGTACTAGTCAGTCTGGTACCATTTGCACAGATGGTACTAGAAGGGGATACTACCTGCTGTTGTCAAAGCATGCCGTACATTTCAATACATTTATTCGGTAATACAACAATTATATTTTAGACAATTTGCAGGAAATTACGAGTAAAACTTGCTCCACAATTCTGGAAAGTATATTTTTGTATCTATATAATCGTATGACGAATAATAATTTTAAAGCGTTCGGTCCACATGAATACAGAAGTTGTGACCAGAAAACAAAAAAGATAAAAAATGCGGGAAGAAATGTTTCATTCAGTATTCCTGTCTTGTTCCAATCCTCAATCCTGTCAATTATATTTTCCAGCAGTTTTATCGTCAATTTTGCTTTCATGAAAGGAGCACTTTTATGGCATCGCCATGACACTCAATCACCCACATTAATTCCTAGACATAAAAACAAAAGCATTCCGATGCATTGGAATTCTTTTCAGATTTCTACACACTTCGAAAGAGGTCCTTCTCTGCAATTTCTTGGCCCAAATAAAATCATTTTGACGTTTGAATTAACGAAGAAGTCATCCAAGCAACACAAGTAATTACATGAAGTCCAAATCCCAAATAATTCCACAGAACACATTCTATCCCCGTGGTTCAAATGAGTAAAGTAGGGTTCAATTCCGTGGGGATGAGGAAGTGGGGAATCGTCAGTTTCTCCTCGTATTTATGTTTCGGTTATTTTAAATGATTGATTGCTGCATAACTTCTGTATTTATGAACCGATTGTTTTTAGAAAATGCCTGTAGATCCGCACTACTGGAGCACAAAGATAAACCTTCTACATTGCTACGACATGTGGAAACTTTATTGCTGATGAAATGTCTTTCATAAAGAAATTATTCTCGTTCAATTATCGTCTAATATTATTTTTCATTTTAGGAAAGCAATTTGTAATGGAAACTTCCAACACCACTGGTAATTTGTTTTCTGTAATATGTAATTAGTTACTATTTCATAGGAGTTCAGTGCTAATCCCGCCGCGATAATCCCGCTGGTATTATTCCCGCAAACAGTATTCCGCTGTCAGTTTGACCGATGTATATAATCCCGCTCATGATAATCCCGACACTAATGGGATAATCCCGCCATACAATGAAACGCAGAATTTAATGCATAGAAAATGATGTTGCTATAACAACAGTGAAGATACAACAGTTGAGCACTCAAGACCCAAAGTAATAAACAAATAATAAGCAAAGATAAGAAAGAGTTCCTGTCGTTGCTATTTAACTGCCATTTCAACGTTAATTTCAGAAAAATTTTGTTTTGAGTTACACAGTAATTCTGAATAACGAACAGAGTGTAGCTTCATACATACACATGTAACAATTCACAATACAGGTACAAATCAAAACGGCCAGTCAACAGCACACAGCTTGTTGTCAAGGACATGGATAATATTAAATATTAGCAAACTATTATTGATTACTACAGTTAATACAATAAAACCTGGGTCGGTAATATCGTCAGCGGGATTATGGTTGGCGGGACTACATACTTTTGAGATCGGGATTAAATCCTCGGGGTTGCTTCGGCGGAGTTATCACTGGCGGGATTGTCGAGGCGGGATTAGCTCTGGACACGATTTCATATATGTTTAATAATGTAATTTCGTGTCTCAGGACAGAAAGTACAAGTTAATTCCCGATTTAATGGACATGAAAGTCGGTGTCACGCTTCATTCGTATAAACCCCGAATCACGTTTTGACTTATATGTATAGAGGAATTTTAAAAAATCCCTAGCGTAAATCCACTCTGCCAGTCTACTCTATTCAAGCATCAGGAGTAATTCAGATATATTTTTCAGAAGCAGGACAGATGACACAAAGCATGTCTATTTTTATTTTCCAAAATAAAGAGCACATGGGTTATAAGCTTTCAAAAATTTATTTAGAAAGGAATAACTTTTCGTTAGGAGGTATCAAAATAAATCAAGGGCGAAATTTTGCAAGGATCATCTAATCCAAACTGTCGAAATGTATTTAAATATTACGAAATTTAACGTTATTATTGTTTTCGAAACATTTATTCGTTAATATGGAAAGTTTGAAAACATATAATTAAATATAACTTGCAATTAGTTGTTTTATAATTTTCCAAATATATCTCAAAATATCAAATTGAATGTCTTTCTCCATAGACGTAAACTAGATTGATGTTGCCCTGGAGCATCCCAAATGTGATTAAAGCAGACGGAATCTAAATGTACCACATTGTTGGGAACTTCAAACTAATATTTTGCTGTTTTAATAGAATCTTGCCGGAAATACAACAGCTGTGTCAGTTGTGTGATGTCAGGATGCATTTTCCCCGGATTCAAGAGTTTTCCCTGCCGCCATTCTTGGGATAATATTGTAGGGGATTACCCTTACAATCCACCTATCATGACAGCGAGTGGCTGTTTTAACTTGCAGAGCAGGTTCCCGTTTTTTACCTATAGTTACTGTCACAAAGTCATCATAGTGTCTTTATGGATAATTTTGAATATATACTAACAACTGAGTAATGCTGCTTTACAGATTTTCTACCACAGAGAAGCCAACTATAAATGCGTCCATCGGGAGTCTTTTGCGTCAGAACAGGGACAGTCCCGGTTTTAATGCGTGGGTTGTAATTTCTCCAATAGCTGTGATATGTGTTATTTCGGGGATTTCCTACATAATAATTACAAAATATTGGAGTCGCAGGATGGATTCTTCGCCCGTAGCGTATACAAGGTCTGACATTTGAGAGGCTCTATTAAATCTTAAACTCCGTATTTGTTAAAAATTTTGACTTAGATTATAGTAATCAGACGTGGCAAATTCTTTGCCGGAATAACACAGCAAAGATGCAATTTTAGTATTGATATTTGATGATATATCAATTATCAACATGAACAATAAATAATACATATGATGGTTTTTTTGGCAAATTAGTGTTTGTTCGCTGTAAAGAAATTTTCTCTTGGATTTGATAATAAATTATTTGTAGAAGTATAAGTATAATGTTTTTCGATAGTTGATGCATTTGGCGAATTCATTTGCATTCGACTCTGTTTGATATTCAACTGTGCTCAATGGAAAATAATAATAACCAGCCTTCCAATAATAAAAACGGCAGTTATCTTTTAAACTTCCTGTCAAGAATGAATACATTTCAGGTGCAAAAAAATCACTTATTTCGCTCGAAATACTTTTCACCCAAATCATTGTACCTACGATAATGTAATACGTAATTTACCTTGACCAATCTGTTGATCCAAATCTAATTTCTATTTCGTTGAATCGCTCATCCTACTGGAGTTTTCAGATTTTACGTCAATGCCTTAATCCAATCTAAACTTTTGTGATTAAATTATTAGTTATTTCGCTAATCTATTCCGAATTTTTACATTGTTATTCTTTAATCCATTAATTTAATCTAATTTTTTGGATTGTATTTTCAAACCATTAATCCAAATCCAAATTGTTAGAATTATATTGCCAATCCCTTAAATCCAGATTTTGGACTTTTTATTGGTGAATCCCTTAATCCAATGCAAGTAATTTGATTTTTTTATAAATCCCCTATTCTAATCGAACATATAACCACAATAAATTTCCCATTCCTGGATGTAATGTTGCTATAATGCAGAAGACATTTGCTTGTTATTGAAGACATTCTTTGTGCAATATTATATTCTGGTTAGAAAAAAAAATTATGAAGTCATTAATGATAATTTACAGAAGTTATAATCGCTGGAATATAGCTCCTTATTGAGTGATTACCTTGCGGAACCGTACTCGAACTCGTACTCGAAATCGAAGCATCGAGTATGGACTCCAATCCAAGGTACTCGTACTCGCCACATATACGAGTACTCAGGAAAATACTTGAAATAAGCGACCGAGTTCCAGTTCAGAACCCGAACTTGTTTCATACTCGCGAGTACGGAACTGTAAATACCGAAATCCCGTACTCGTACTCGTGCCGTGACTCGAGTCTTCATACTCGAGTATTTAATAATAACAAGACCACAATTGAACAGTGATTTTTTTTAGATTCATTTAATTTCTCACAAATAATTCCCCCAAAATTTTAAATTGAACATGCAGTTGGTAAAGTGTCTCTGTAAATTTTCAATCAATTTAACTACGCCTGTCGAAGAGTTGGTGTTAATATGTTCAGCCATTAGAATTAACTAATTGTTTTAACTTCAATAGTAATGTACTAAATGGAGAGAGATTATACTTTGAAACCTGAGAGAGTCGTGACTGGTGGATACAACGATTTTTTGTGACAATTTCATATTAGCGCCTTCGTCTCTTTACTGGAAATTCAAAAGTTTGCAACACTTGTGTGCACGTGCACGCGTACTCGTATATTGAGCATGTGGTACTCGAACTCGAACTCGATAACCCTTATGAGTATTTTTATTGGACTCGTACTCGTTTGATACTCCTACTCGTAAGTATGTGAAAAATCGTTACCCGTACTCGAAACCCATTTCAAGTATCGAGTATTCACAAAAATTTGACCGTACTCGACTCGAACTCGTACTCGTACTCGATACTCGCCGGTATACTCGAACTCGATAAGGAGCTATACGCTGGAAGCATTAAGCATCATCATCTAGTATTAGGACTCCATCAATAGTTTAACTTGGTCCAGTTTTCGTGGCCAGATAACACCGCAGGAGCTTTTTTAATCAATCAGTGTGTTCCATCACTTTGATTATCGCTTGGTGCAAGTAATTTAGTTTTGCATCTTTGTTGGGAAATTTTTGAATGAGATGAACCTCGACACTGCACTTTAAGTTGATTCATATCTCCCCACACCGATTTAAATCAGGGAAATGCCCATGCCATTCTGAATTCCTGATGAAGTCAATTCTGTTATCTACTAAATGTTTTTCCGTCGTTCTGCTTTCATGCAAGGATATAGTCATAGAAGAAGGTAGATGACTTGCCATCTTTTTTTAATCCTCCCTTTTCTGACATGGTTTAGGAAATCGTTCATTATTTCCGTATTTTTGGATCAATTGCTTTTCAAAAAATATAGGTAGCTCCGCAAAAGCATTCTTCACGAAAAGCTGTGCATGTAATTGTGCAGCATGTACAGGTCCTGGAGAACATTGGGCAAAGAGTTTTGTCCACTCTGTCGTAATTCAAAAGTGGTTGAACAAAGACGAGAAAACAGTTTAGTCCGTAAGGCAGAGAAAATATATTGTATTGGCCTATATAAATGTTTTTGGATACATATCTACATATTATAGTTTTACCGACCCCCTCCACCAATATTTACTGGACGTTGTTTATTCTGTGCTCTGGAGTGAAAGATCAGAAAGTTGAATAAAAATTAATGACAATGCATAGTCAATAAATTATTAAAATTATGAATTTATGAGATACGCTGTTGAACACAGTTGATCAAAGTCTTAAATGATGGTAAAAAATAAATGTACACAGTTTGAACTTGATTAATACATCATTTAAAATAATAATTTTTGAAGCCAGATATGCCCAGGATCCATTTTTAAAACCGAAATTGTTTGAATAAATATTTGGGATCCAAGAACGCTGCGATAATTCCATTAGAGTTAAATCACACGGACCATTGTCGGTGATTTATTTCATCTGACATTGGGGGGATGCGAAGCTAATGTGAGTGCTAATTGGACGTTTTAATTTCTGGGTACAATGATCTTTTTGCTTTCCAGAATGAAACTTTAATTTTCACTCCCAGGAACTTCATGCTACGCTCAGGAAAAGGTAATACAGTAGTACACATAATGTTAATGAAAATATTTGTTTTAGAATTAAAGCTATAAAATGTATCCCGAACAGTTAAAGAGAACGTTTACATTTCATGTGTCAAAACTTGATAGGATAAAAAGGTCAAGTTTTAACATTTAAAAATAAACTTGTTGGACAGAGAGTGAGAACGCATTTACGGTATGAAAAAGGATACAATAATTTCCTTCAATTAAATTATTAAACGTACTGTCGTACGGATCGGAAAGTTAATCCGGAAATAAAGCATTCCTACGTATGTACGTACAAAGTACTAAACTATATTGTGTACGGTATAGTTAATAAAAACGTACATTATTCCATAGTAATAGATACATACGTGAGCAGTGAACATGTCCATTTCTGGTAATTGCATTTCTTTCACATGTCACACACTTCGCTGGAAATCTTTATTAGTTCCCCATTATTAATCTCATGGTTCTTATATAAGATTACTCCAATGCATTGGACATAGAAATCCCGTGGATGATGTATTTGTATGTTTGGAATGGAAGCATAAATTATTATACGTACATATAACTCGGTTGAACTTGAACATGCTCAAGAAATGCAACAACTTTTCTTTGGAAGGCGCCAGTTTGATTATCCATTCGTCTGAACAGATATTTGTTCCTGGAGAGTCCATCAGTTACCAAGAATTGCTTCCACGGCAATTATTAAATGTGTAACTAACACTGATGAATTTCCCTATCGTTTGGAAGGGAAAATGATTCCCGAATGCCAGAATTGACCCGCAAGATACAATTTGACAGAAAGTATGGTTGCTAGTAAGTTATGAGTTATAGCCCCAGTCGGAAAACTAAAAGCGCTGTGAAGTAATATTTTAGGCGCCTGTCATTTTAGGGTATGCCATAGCCTACTGGTAAGCTAGGAAGGAAACGGCGCTGTCGAAACAACAAGAAGTGGCGAATAAAATCCAGCGACGCCCGGCTACATTGATCTTATGTAGGAACGACAGAGGTTAGTGTCATCATCTCACAATATGCCCCGTACCTAAAATATGATCAAAAGCCTTTGAGGACACTCAGCTAAATCGCCAAGATATTTCTGTACTATATCAAAACGATGCGTGCCGAGCATACTCAATTTTGCTTCGTCAGTTTAATTCTGGGAACGTCGAGGAAACATCATGTCAGCTCGGGGAATAATTAAAAAGAAATGTTTTGCAGTTGTCTGTTTCGAGACCAAAGAGACAGCAGTGGTTCCAATAACCTGGTGAACACTGGATAAATTAAATTGCCATTGTCCAGATGTTACTGACCCTCATTGTTAAAGTTAATGACGAATCCAAATTCTGTTCCGAAAAGTGCGCGGAAACTCCACAGCGTTGAAGTCAAAGGGAATTACTGTAAGTTACACCTTTTAAACATCGTACTTTCATACTTCACTCTTCATACATACATATTAACTAACATTGTGTAATAAGGTAACAGCAATTGAATTAATTTTGTAATTTTTACCACACTCTTGGGCTTTTTTCAGGGACTCTCAAATCTGCTCGTGAAGCTGAGGAAAAGGCTTTGGAAACGTCTACTGTAGAAAACGACACTGGCAATGAGGTTCTGAGTTTAGGGAGGAAAATGCAAAACCGGAAACAATTTTGTCATAGCAACTCTGAAAGAAGCGATTCCGAGGAGAGAGAAACCTTAGCAACAACAACGTCTTGCCTTTGTTACAACCGAAACAAGGAATTTTCCAAGGTATTGCCGAATTAAATTATGTAGAATTTATTTCAGGACACTATAGACGTATTTGTGTACCACGTAATTCCTATAAAATGGCAAAATGTAACGCATAGTGTTTTAACAGATACATTTTCGGGTCCTCCAAACCATCCTCCTATTCCGAGTCTGGTCACCACATGGGATATTTTGTATATTGAATCGGGGTAAGATTGCATTGTACTTGAAAGTTTACAATGGCAGGAGTCTCTAGGTATGCGGTCTAACCAGGCAGTCCGATAATATTTTGCACATCTTCCGGAAAGTAGTGAACTTCCATCTGTAGCAACGCGTGATGCTGGTACTCAGCACATCAGGAGCACAACGAAAGCATGAAACACCCATTATTGTAATTCAGACAAATTGATGCCAAAAGGACGTGTTAGCATTGACAACGCATGATGATTTGACAAATAATTAATAATTGTAGTGAAACTACACTAGCAGCTAATAGCTAATAAAATCCGTCTGTCAGAACTAATATGGTGAATTTATTAGACTCCCAAACCTTAACAGATGTAGAGTGTAAAATTCGTTAACTCCTATTATAAAATCTCTAATATATATTAAACCCACAAATTTGCAGGGTATTTTGCAGGGGGAAACGTTATAGAACGATACAGACTAACAAAAAATATTGTCTGTTTATTTTGTTCAAGCTAACCATGTTTCAAGTGTACTTACTATTAATTCAATGTCAATAATTAGGAAATGTTTATTTTTGTTTTTAAATGTTATGGGCGGTTATTTGTGTAATCCAATGGTTGTTAATTACCTAAATAAAAGAAGTAATAACTAAATATCAATGTATGTAAATTATTATTACCATCGCCGCCGCATCAAAAGGCATACAACATAAATGATGCGCCTGATAATATTTTGGACAGCGCTCACCTATATACGGCTGATCAAGGGCGCTACTAATTTTGTATATTGAAGGCGATGTAGCAATGATAGCGCCACAACAGACGGGCGCCTCATGAAATAAACTACGTGCTGCTAACACGGCAATGCTGGAGCGCACAAGCGCCTACTGATACAATTCTGACACGCAGGCCGTCCCACGGCATATATTATTTACGTGTAGTGGGGCATACATAGTTTTTCTGTAGCCACCCAAATTTCTTCCGACTGGGAGTGAGGTTGTTTCTATGAAATGCTTCAGTGAACTGTGGGCTCATCTTTATTAAAAGTATTATTGGGAAGTTTTACCCAGTTTCCTCTTCACTATAATTTACCCGTAAGTGCATATGTATGCATAAGATTTCCTGATTGTAGTTTCCCTGATGAACATAAGTATTTACAAAAAGTATTAATTCAAAGGAAATCCCCTTAATCTAATTGTAAAAATATCCTTGCATTGCATAAAGATCATTTTGCTTCATATGTTATTATGTACATGTAATTGTGTAATAATTGCTCAAAGTCGAAGTAGTCTTGCTTTTAGACAATAATAATTGTTCAAGCCAATACTTTCTTCAGAGTTTTTGAATGAACGACGTGCTAGTCCCAAATAGGATAATCAATCCAATGTACAATTATCCTTTCCAAATAAATATTAGGACTACATCCGTAAGCATTCCACGGGAATCTGACACATATTTTCCACTCTCAATTTCATCAGGAATTATTCAAGATAACTGAATTCCCAAGAATAAGCGATTTAACGTACGGGATCTCGAAAAACACAGCTGATGTGATTTTGCCCAAGTACACCAGAAATTGAGGATTTATCGCATCACTGCAGCACACATGTACATACGATGGCTCACAAATTCCCGGCAACGGAGATCTCATCCACAAGTACAGATTGCTGAAGAACTAATTCTTTGCTCTAATTCAACGAATGTAACTAAACAGAGAACATTCTTACTTTCTGCTCCTTGTGAACGCCACATTAGAATAATAACACAACTACACAACTATACAATTTTTACTGCATAACATCAGTGAAAATGAGATTCGACTACTGGTGCTGTTTTGGAGTTGTGACTGTTTTTACGACAGATCTGGTTTCAAGCTGGGGGGACAGCGAGTCGCCAGACGAAACCGAGTCATCCGAAAAAATTAATGTCAGATTCCGAAGAATTGCTGTATTTGGAAAAGGTACCTTAATCTCATTCATGATCTGTAGAAAGATTAATTCATATTGAATAACAATAAAATTAGAAGATACCTTTATAAATATTTATTGCGATAGGTGTAGAAATACACGGGTTTAGAACCCTTACAATTAGATTTTTTCATTATACATTATGATTTTTACTTAGAGCAGAATCGACTTATAAATTAAAGGGATCCGCTCAAAATATTCTCATTGTTAATTGGTTGTTAGGAGAATGTAAGTAAATATAGGAGTGTTTCAAGATCTCCTAAGATGTAGAGCAACCATGTAAGGGAACAGTATGTTGCCACCAAAATCCTGCGGCAGTTGAAAATATTGTACAATAATAACGTGTTAAAGGGGAATGTGGGAATGGATATTTTCAATGTACGTTAGACCTGTAAGTTTGTTTACGTTGAGTCTAAATGGTCAGAAATTCCTAGTGAGAATTCTAATTTCAATTTCCTATTCAAAGTGAGATTTTCGTTGACACTCGAGTTTTTTTAATACCTTCTTGGTATCTCTCCTTCGACATTCTAATTAAATTCTTTCATATTCTTATTGTAAGGAACCTTAGAACATTTCAACCTTTAACCTTATTGCTTTTTACACTTACATTCTTGAACCTTGTCATTTTCCTTTATGCAAAATACATTATTAAAATATGTATATTTTAAATTCACACTACAACAACGCGCGCACAACTACGCAAGGATTTTGGCTTCATTGAAAACTCCATGGAATAAGGGAAAACCTTTTTACTTATACTGAAATTAAAGTCAAAACAATTTCTAGATGTTCAAAAATACACAATTTTGCTCCTAGAACTTACCGTGATTACATTTATTGAAACTTTTAGGTAAATCTGGCTACGTGGAAGTGTTCGAACACGACGACTTCAAGGGGGTAAAATTAACTCTTCAAAATGACCCCCAACGATGCATTAATTTCCATCGGAGCAACATCTCAAATTTTAATGATCACATCACTTCCGTTAAACTGAACGGAAACTGCTTGGATATTTACAGTGGTGTGGGCTGTGTGGGGCAGCACCTCGTCCTCAACAGTAGAACCGATTGTCTCAAACATTTGGGCAATTGTCAATGGAATGATAGAATTTCATCCCTAAAATTCTGTGCTACAATTTTACCGGAAGTCTACCAAAAACCCAAAGGATCTCAGGGAGATCTGTGCATAGACTCATGCGAGAACAACGGAAAGTATTATTTCTCCTGCCATTTATCTAATGGATCCAAGGATTATTGTTCTCCTCGGCCTGGAATGGATTACTTTGGGAATGCACACAACCAACACCTTTCTTCTGACATACAGAGTAAACATCAAGTTTGATATTATTATGCTGATGTTTCTTCCTTCAGTATCTTTGAATTCATACGGATATATCTTCTTTGTTTATTCTAACATATAAGTTTTTCGCTCAGAATTTTAATCTATGGGGTCATTATTATGATGCTTAATTATTTTGAGAAAGACTACTATACACATGATAAATTGTCCTACTAGAATAGTCCTTAAATTTAACTTATTATATATTACTTTTACAGAATATAACCCAATGCCAGTCTTCCATGAACACGAAGACTACGCTGGGAAATATTTGGAAATAAATTATACGGAAAACAGGAACCAATGTTATAATTTTCGCTACAGGAATGATTCCCTCACATATTTTGACAACATGGCCTCCTCTGTTGACGTAAAGCAAAATTGTATTTACCTGTACGAACACATTGGCTGCACAGGAAAACGACTGGAGCTGAGTCCTCAACTTAATGTAGGCTGCCAAGAGATTCTTAAGAATTGCAGTTGGAGCGATGTAACGACGTCATTCAGCTTTTGTGACGCAACTTTTCCTCAGAAATACGAAAATCCGATTGGTTCTCGCGGTGTACCGTGCACTACTTCTTGCGAAACTCAAGGAATGCCTTACTTTTGGTGTGAAATACAAAGTGGGGACTGGGACTACTGTTCCCCAAGACCGGGGACGGATTTCCTAGGGAATGACTGTGGTGACCATTGCTCTTACGGTGGTTAGTAAACAATAATCGAAACTTCGCGATAATTCAAAAGTAAATAATAATCATATCCTGGGGGTTTATGCGAAATGACATGGCGGTGTTATGGAATGGCAAGTTGTGTCTTCATCTTCTTGTCTATTATAAAATGTGATGGCATTCGAACGTCTGTCACGCTTTCGGTTCCAATTCGGTACATCTTTTTTATGTTGTAAGTAGAAACAGGAGTTTTGGTATTGGATACAGGGGATTTTTGAGTTATGTGTTTTTGGTTCTGATAACTAACTAGGTTAGGCAAGGAACAACGTTTTAGTTTCAGAATACAATAAAGGGTTTCATGGGTTAAATTTGGGTAGCGAATTGTAAAATGTAGGTGACTTTCAAGCGGCTCTTTTTTTGTGATTTTGTTTGTTTTAAATTGGAGGAACTGCTTTGACGTAACGACGAACATATGTTTAAGTTATGGAAACGAGGAACTATATGCAGTTGGGGTAGGGCGGGTGTGGAAAAAGTTCCCGATCCTGCGATCCGGGATCGTTGACAAAATGGGCCAAAGTAGTTAGGCAACATTGAATGGCGGGATAGTTGGCCATTTTTTTAAAAAACTGGTGGGTTATTTGACCAAAAAATTTTCGCTACCCAGGAAGTTGGCCAAAATTTTTTGTCAGTTGGGCAACCAATTTTCGGGCTACACAGCTGGCCAAAAATTTTAGTCATTTGGGCAAACTTTTTTGGCTGTTGGGCAAAACGTTTTTCCGATACACCGGTAGTTGGCCAAAAATTTTCGGAGTTGAGCAAAACGTTTTTTCGACATACAAGTATTTGGCCAACATATTGTTAAGGCTAAAACCTTACGTCATGACAAACAATCATACGAGAGCATCCAAGTGCAGGTGTACCAAGAGTGGGCCTGACTTCCTCCTTCAAGAGCACCTATGAAAACCCTTTCAACCGACGCTCATCTCAGCCCACCACTAAAAAGATCAGAAGGGATCTCTCAAGCTCCCCTCAGACCTGAAACCTGTACTAAAGGTAGCTAAATTAAGAAGGTGAGATCTCCAAGAGGAGGAGAACTTGAAGCCCTATATAAACATCTTCCAACACGAAGAGCAGAGCTCGCCGATACGGAGTTCAACCTCTCACCATTCAACTCAATACTATCTTCTCTACAGCCCTCACTCCAAGTGTTATTTTCTACAAAGTTCCAATCTCATAATTTCGAGATAAGTGCAAAATAAAGACTCTGAATATTTTACACTACGAGACTCAAGTTGCCCCATCATGTGCTAAGAGTCCATACAAACTTTACATCTACAAAGAGACACTTTTACTTTCAACATGAAAAGGAAGGAGAGATACAAGCCCGACCACCGCATGTGTTCCCCTTCGTGAAGTTTACTCTCTCCCAAAATAAGACTCTCTTCCACAACTCGCAAGTGTGCGGCCTATTACTTACATGAAGATACATTCGTCACCCCTGCTCATCACTGCCTCTTCAGTTCCCCTTTTCCAAACCTCACGCGACTTGGCTGTGTGACTGCCCGGTATGTCTATGTAAAGTTATTATGTTGTGCCTGTAAATTAATGTAAATTCTATCTTTTACTTTTGTTTTCACTGTAGTTAAACCCATAGGTTTGAGGTCTTCCTCCTCACAATTCAATTCAATTTATGTTAGGTGATTTGGGGAAGGTCTCCACTATGGATGACCATTGCATGTAACTAAACCACGAACTAGCAGTAAGAGTCAGTTAGGTTAAAGTGCTTGTTTTAACATTTTAATATATGGAATATTTGCAGTATGCTATTCTAGAACATCCAGAATAATATTGTCTGCGGACATTAATAAACAGTTTTCATACCTACAATTTACACTATATTTCTATAGTTTATCAGAGTACATTTGTCTAGATTAAGAAGGGAATCCTACCTCCCTCACAAAGGTAGAGACAGTTTAACACTCAGATTGGAACCTAGAATAAATATGAAGGTTTAAGTAATGGAATTCAATAAAGTAATGTCGTGTTAAAAGGATATGAACAGAATCATTTACAATAATTCCTTTCATCCATTTTATTTATATCATTCTTAGAATAACTCTCATTTACAAAATTCTCATTTGTGTTCCTGGTTACGGATTCGACGGATGCCTCAACCTTGCCCGTGCTCATGTTTCCCAAAATCCACTACACACTTTCTTTTATTTCCCCATTTTCATAATCTTGTTTCCATTTTATACCCGTCTGATTGATTATTTCTTGAGGCGAGGTAGTCAAGTCAACATGGTGTTTCCGCCCGGGAACACTATAAATGAGAGAGTAAATGAGAATTAAAAATAAGAAATGTATTTTATTTTTAATTGATAAAAATTCAAAATTTTTATAAACCCCTATTACGAACCATTGGTGCCTTACTTGAATACATTCCACTACACTAGTACTAACGCTTCTTAAACGTAGAAAATTTTTTCCGAGGGCAATTTAACAATTTATTATTAGTAACTTTATTTTTAATATAGGGTTTAAGTGGAAAGTGAAGGTAAATTTTCTGTTTTCACTTTGTCGCCCCCAAATCCTGTCTAAATTTTTCCAAAATTATAAACACATTGTACCCGGTCTATTGTACAATGAGAATAGGATTCAACATGGAAATTCCAAAATTTTTAAAGCGACGGTAAAAATTTCTGTTTTCACTTTGTCGCCCCCAAACCCTGTCAATTTTTTTCAAAATTCCAAAACACATTGAAATTTAATAACTATGGTATAAAGTTCAATTCAACATAGTGAGCCCAGAAAACTTATAAAGTAAAAAGGTAATTTTCTGTTTTCACTTTGTCGCCCTCAGCTCATGCCCAAATTTTCCAAAAATTCAAAACACTTTAATTTCAAACTCTCTGATAAAATATAATCAAACATGGTTTTCAACATAATGTTATTAAATACTAGAAAAGAGAAGGTTAAAATTCTGTTTTCACTTTGTCGCCCACAGGTCACGCCAAAATTTTAAAATATTACATTCAACATGGAGTAAAAATTTTTTTTGTTTCACATTACCCCATGTACACAAAAAGTGATCCGATCCCTTTCAAACTCTACAGGATGACGAACAACATCATTGCCCACCATTCCTCCAAATTACAGAATTTTCCAACCAACTTTTTCAAAATTTTCCAAAAATTTTGGAAAATTTCAAAAATCTTTAAGAGCCCAATTCAAATTGTACTAAACGGAGTTACTACAATTACCTTCGAGTATCAAACTATATTTTGAGTAAAGAGCCCCTTCAAAAAGTCTTAAAATTATAGGAGTAAAATAATTTTGAACTTTTAACATGAGTAAAAGTGCATGCTAGAGTTATGCCGTGTAGCGCACTTAAATAGAATAATTGTAGGGATAGAGCTCCACAATTATTCGAGACTGCGAGTCTCCATTCCTAAAATCGTCTAACTCGTTCATAATTTTAGGAGTAAAATTATAAATAAGTGAAACGCTTAAATTAAGCTTGCTATATTTAATGCCGATAGCGCTTTGATATTATTAGAGTCAAAACCTCGTAGTTAAGCTAAGACGACTTTTAAGGCATTTTTGAGTGTAAGACAACATAAAATCCTTAAAAGTTTAAGTTATTTTCTTTTAATGCGAAAAGAATTATTAACAGTCTGCTTAAACATCGTAGTAATAGAAAAACCTTATGTCTATTCGGAAATTCATAATTTAAGATAGATTTTCTTGAGCGTAAAATATATTTCCCCCATAAAGAGATAGATGGGATAAGAAAGGCTTGAAATATTGCCGAGTACCAGGAAATTATTTTAGTATGGAAAATAAATTATGAAAACAAGCCACTTGACTCGCGGAGTTAAAACTTGTTCTGTAAGGTTCCTATTTTACCATATTTGTTAGGATTATCATACAAATATATGGAGTAGTATTTCCAATGTAAAAATACCCCGTCTTTGAATAATTACGGAGCTGAGTAAAAATTGAGAATTTTTACAAGGCTAAAAATCATTATGAAGTGAAAATCTTCATCACGACAGAGCGCCGTATGAGGAGAAGTGTGAGACTCCCCTCTCTGATTCGTGACATGGTTTGTCTACTTTACCCCTAGCTGTGGTGTGTATCACACAGCCTGAGAAAGAGACCTGAAATGTATGTATACTCAGATTATACGCTGAAAACCCTTACCCAAGGAGTTATAGCTACCAAGTTAGCTGTAAGTAAGCTTATAATAAGAACATACATGGTTAGTTGGATACCCAAGTAAAAATATTCTCGAGGCCTGATCAGCCAACAGAAAATCTTTACTTTGAAAATCCTTCTGGTTTTAACAGTTTAACCAAAGTTCTAGCCGTTGGAGACTGAAAAGACCCCAACGCATGGAAAACAATAAACATGTCAAATTGATAGATTTATGGGATTTGTACAGGCACTCTCCAGTTACTACAGTAATTATGAGAGGAACATCGCTTGTAGTGTTCAACCTGTCAGCTCATAAATTCTACCACTTTTTGGCTCTCAACCAACCTTGAGTCAACTCATTTTACGCCACTTATGGTATTAGAATAAATGCAGAATGAACACACAATGGGTGAGCCAATGTGTAAAGATTTCAAACGAGGTAGGAAATGTTCGTTTTATTTTAATACCATTGTAAAGGAAAGAGAGCAAATTTTCTTTACAAATGGAGAAGAAAGAACTCCATGTGTGCACTACAGATCGGAGAAAAGAGCTAGGCTCAATAAGCTTGTAGTACACATACACAAATCATGAGAACCCCACCAGGCGAGATGACAGCCTACTCATTGTAATACAGATCAGAGATAAGAGCGAGGCTCAAGCTTGTATTTACAATCAACAAGTTATCATGAATGAAAACAACATTCATACTACATACTTAGTGAGAAGGAGCGTGCGGCTCTGGAAACTTTGTGTGTAGTGAAAATAAAAGTTATGACTAGCTAAGTAAAGACTTAACTCGACAGGATGAGTAAACCTGTCAAGATAAGTTCACTAGAAGTGCCAAACATTGAACTTACCACACAGTCTAATATGAGATTGTGCGGTGATGCGTAAAGTAAACTAATCCTTTAAGTAGTTTCAGTAATAGATAACGATGCCTCACAAAAGGTGAAAGAGGTACCCTGTGTATTTACCCTACGGGACGCCAAGACAAAATAATAACTCTGTCTAACGCAAACAATAGAACCACATCACCCTCAATGGATGACAGCAGGGGTAATACATTCTCACCACCACTTAACATTACCTCTGGAGGCAAACCACTTGCTAATGGTTCCGGGTTACCCTTTTACACACAAAGGAAAAATAACATCCTAATCCCTTGTAAAGAGGAACGTCTCAAGAGAAACAAAAAGCCCAGCTACTATCAGTTAATGGTAGACTGAAGCCACACAAAAGGATGAAAATAATCTAATTATTTTTAAGAATTTACTTTCAGACTCATAGGCACTAGACAAAGGCCAGTCAGGAAACACATGTCAGAAATTTAACAATTTATGACTTTGTTTTCACAGCTAATCTGAGTACACGTGCGTGAGTGACGCGTACTCAGGGTAAAAAATCCCAGAGCTTCGGCTAACTTAAAATAGTAAGTAAATTCAAAGGAGTCGAATATTATTTGCGTGTTACAAATAGGATTTTAGCCCCTTTTAGCATCAACACGTGTGAAGAGGTGGAGCATAGAAGGACGCTATCGCTCCTTGAGCCAACCAACAAGAGGAGACTAAATCTTAGCACACGAAGAATAATCCCCCTCACCTGGCTCACCTCAACCCTTGATGAAGCGTAAGTATAGCTTATGAGAGGTGCAACCTGAGAAAAATCACTAATCCTAGAGCAACTACGATTACATCCCTTATTCATCTTTCATTTTATTTTTACCTTTCAACTTCTCCACTTCTCTCTGAACACTCTTGTTCAACCTTACTTCAAAATTTTAAATTTTTGTTTTTTAAAATTTCTCTTTTAACTCTTTCAACAAATTGTGAGAATCTTCCTAAACAGTGTATTCGTACTACTACCCTCTACCAACAGGTCAGTCTTTAATTTTAAATGGCATGTATTTGTTTTACAACAAATGGTGAAATTCCTACCGGAAATTTATTAACAGTGGTGCTGGTACTATTCATAGCGCTTCTTGTTTATTTCAATATTTCCCTTCTGAGAAATTTAAACGATAGGAATGGATACAGAAATAATTCAGGTTACAATTAGAAATGAATTTCTTAAAATATTCTTTTTACACAAAGCTTAGTGAAATCAAAACTTCACCTTGCAACCCTTATGTCTCAGCCTTTATCAGTCTTCAAGCTGAAGAATTTGACCAAGCTCCCAACCTAAGAGAACTTTCAGATCCAGTCTTTAAGAAAATTTTGAAGCAACAAATTTTCCAGTTTCAAACTAAGCAACGTCTCTTATGGAAAATATTTCCACAACAAAAGGGCAAGAATTTGAAATTATAACAGAATATGACTGAACTTCGAAAGAATTTTTATTTCCAGCTTTCACAAATAGCTTATGCTAAGCCACAATTAGCCCACACAGAATTAATAATCAAAATAGCTGAAAATTCTAGACAGGCAGTTAACCTTTCTAATTTTCTATATAGAAAGAACGAAGTTCTGAACTCTCAAAATCCATATTGGGTTATGTATGATGCAATCACTAGAGCTGAACGAAAAGACTCTAGTACCCAGACAGGACAATACGTTCCTTTTCGAAACCAACCCCCAATTATTAGAATTAGACGCTGAACTTTTAAATAAAATTCTTCCATTTTTAGGACAGCTGTATAATATTAGAAATAGCCAGTTCAGATTTCAACGCTTTTTAACAATTTTTCTTTTTAAACAAAAACGAAACCTCACCCCTAACCTGCAACACTATAGGTATTTCTATTCAAATCAATACATCGTGCCTTTAGAATATAGATACAAGGTAGTACACAATTTAGAAGAAATTAAAAGAGGGACACTTATAAGATCATACGAATGCTAAGCTAGTTTTGAGAAAATTCATCATGACTCCGCTTACTCTACTTCAACTCGTACTTCTATCCTTCTTTTATATGTTTTGTCAATGCATTATTTTAATAATTTTATTTTATGGCATTTATACTACATGCGCTTAAAAGCAACTATGAGCCAACAACCCACCCCAGGTGTTACAACCAATCCCACACCTCCTCAATCATCGTATCATCACCTTATGGGAATTCAACCGTACGATGTGCTTTTAGTTGGGAATGGTTGGATTAAAGCGTGTCATCATGTAGTATTAGAAGCTCAAACTTCTCTAATACCAACTCCAAATACATTACAGAAAATTGGAAATTATTGGCTTCTACCTATTCCAGACGCTGATGTGATTGAAGCTACAATTTTCTTTGCCAACTTGTACTATGGATGCGTACCTGCCAACCCACACGTAGCATCTCAAATACATCAGAAGTTTAAACTGCTTCACTCACCAGCCCTTGTATTTAATGCCCCTGAATTGGACCTCAACCCCAACGACTTCCTCTGAAGTCCAGGTCTTGAACAATTTGACAATTTTCTTACTTCTTGTTTACACTCTTTACTTAATCTTTAAATCTTTACTAACTATAAGACGATAAGTCACTCTTAGTCCCTTCATATGACCAAGAGGAGACTTCCCTACAACGGTGTATATACAGTCAGTCGTAGACGCTTAGTCCCAGTAGCAAGCACAAATATTTTACAAACCAACGGACCAAAAATATGTGAAGGTCTTTTAGTCATACTCGTGCCACTCATAGCCATCCTCATATTAGGAAACCTTATTTTATGGTTCATACTATACCAACTCCCCAAATAAGCCTATATGTCGGATGAAGCAGAGCTCTTCTCTGATGCAGACGATACCCCTCTGGAAGAGAAAGATACTGCACCCAATACCCCACTATATAGTGAAAGGTCATTAACTCCCACAGCCATCAAAAGAAGTAGACTAGACAAGGAATTCCTAATTTCAGACGAAAGACAAAAGATATTAAAGGAAAGCCTGCACGCTACTATCTTTCCACTATATGACGAACACATCAAAGTTCTAAAGAAATATTTCTATTCCCCAAGCATTACCATCAAATGCATAGGAATACCATTCTTTGAATATATTGCAGCAGATAGCAAAAGCCATAAAGGTAGACTCAATTGGAGAAACTATTTTCTGAAACACTATGCTCATAATTTAATACTGGATCAAGGAAGAAACCCTACTGATACCGAGATATTAGGGATCGGAGAACATTTTGTTTTGCTAGATGAAATAGTATACAATTTCACATCCCCTGAAAATATTGCCTATTTACTCCAATTAGGATCTTTAGAATTTCTAGAACCTGGAGAGGACACACCATTCAAATTTCCCCCATTACTGATAAAGGGCAATGATACAGAACCCCTTGTCAAATCCATAGATAAAACTCTAATATCAGCTTTCACATACGACATCTCACAACACCCTAATCCAGCAGCAAGAGAGTATGAAAGAAACATCCAACATCTAGAAAAATTTTATTTTTCTAAGACCAGTTTTACTTTGGATGTAATTACCAATGTACTCAGTGATGTTAAACTTAGGGTAGCCGAAAGTAAAAAGAGAATTAAAGGAAAAATATTACCTTTAAAAATAGAAAAACCCTATAAGGAGACAATAAGGTTATTTGATATAGACTCTGAAAAATACGTCAGTTGTACGGTTGACTATATCTCATACTTCCAATACAAGGTCCAAACCTTCTTAAAAATTCGGACTTGTGACCCTCTCCAGATTTTACAAGTTATACGACAACTAGCCCAATCCACATTCAATGCTTTCTGTAATAGCGGAATTCCTCAAGATTGGTTATTAGATTCTATCCGAAGAAGAACTTTAAAGGTCACCTCAGATTTTCCAATACGTTCTCGCTTCATCCATTTAACACCCGCAGCAGCAGAAAAATTGAAGAGACGAGAATATATAGAAAATCACAAGGTAGAGTGGGAATGTTTTAAACTTAGAGTAGAAGAACAAATAATTTCCCAGAACTTAACTACCCCAGAGATACCCAATCAATACTTAGAGGTCAGAGGAAGAGAAGGAGACGTTTTGGAAATATATCACTTATATTCAAAACGTACTTATTGGTTAACCCCGGTCATAGACACAGCATGGCCTCATGTCATTAAAGAAAGATTCCTGAAGGAAATAAATGACCCAGTATATGAGCTTAGCGAAGACGATCATACTCAATTAGAGTGGACGCTACAAGACTTTGACGTAAACCCCAACCTTAACTATTTTACCACCGAATATCTTGAGTTTTTAATAAACAAACAATACCTAATCTTATTGGATAAAACAGGTTTTACTAAAGAACTTAGACAAGTTTACTCCCCAGCCCCATCAGACGATAGTGACTCAGAAGACTCAGAAGACAAAATGAATGTCTTAAGTCAAATCCCCAAATTTAAGGATGGTGACAATCCTGAACAGTATATTAGAAAGATTGACATGGGATTAAATCTCATGAGAACTGGAACAGGAGGATTACAGGAGGAACAGAAAATAGAATGCTTTATAATGCAACTCCAAGGACCCTTCCAAGCATGGGCCGAAGGCAAGTTTGCCGCTCAAGGAAGAAAGGGCACGTGGACTGCATTTAAGCAAGATTTCACAGATAGGTACAAATTAAACAACCATCAGTTAAAAACACTTATGGAAAATAGACGTCAGGGAGACAATGAGAAAGGACACCACTACATCAGTGAGAAATTAAATCTCATAAACCAGTATGATGTAGACTCAAAGATAAGCCCAGAAGACAGAGTAGAATTAGTACTAAGAGGATTATCTAGACCCCTCCTCAAACTCATTGCCCCCAATAAAGCTCCAAATGACACCGTTGACTCTATTTACAACAAGGTAAAACAAATAGAGGAATACGATCTAAGCTATGGACAAAGTATTATTAAACGTCCAATGGAGGAACAATTAGCTAAACTCACTGACCACATGCAGAGAATAGAAACCAACACTAACCAGGCCCTAAAAGCTATTAGTGAAGCTAAGAAAGACCCTCCTAAAGATAGCACTGAGAAAAAGTACCCTCCACGACAACCAAGACCACGCTCTAAAACTCCTGAACGAAAGGAGTATAAGAAAAATTACGATGACTTACCCAGCTTGCCAGAATTAACTCAAATGTTAATGAAGTATGGTTATAGAGCCATTGCTGACCAGCAACCACACAAGTGTCAATGCACTTGTACAAAGGGTACCCAAAATAACCCTAATAGCAATAGTGGCAGCTATAACCAGAACAATAGGCAACAAAGCCGGAACCGATCTAATTCTAGAGGCCGATCGCCAGCTCCTAGAAATAGATCGAGAACTCCAGATCCCAAGGTACCCATCAAAACATATGAAAGGGCCAAACGCTCATATAGCAAGGAGAATGTAGCAGAAGTTATAAATTCAGTCGCGGAAGGTAACGATTCTTCCAATGACATTGAATGCTACACCTGCCATAAAAAGGGTCATATGTCCAGAGACTGTCCCTCGAGGGAATGCTATAATTGTAAGGGTATAGGACACATCAGTGCCGAATGCCCTTCACCTAAAGCAAACCAACAATAGGACTTACGGGAGTCCTCAGGGCTCCCAAGTATCACGAAAGAAGAACAAATCGCAGAGATATACTCTATGAGTAACGACTATACCTCTGTTGTTATGATTCCCGCATTAGTATATAACTGTAAGCTTTCAGCACTTATTGATACAGGAGCCAGTAGAAGTTTCATTCATTTTAAGCTTCTACCCCCTAATACCAAATTAGACCCTCCACCGACCAATTTAAAAATACGAACAGCCACTGGCCATATAACAACTCCACTAGGGATGATGGAAATAGACTGCAAGCTAGGAATAAACCCTGTTAAGTTAACAGTGTGTGTATTAGAAAATTTAGAGCCCCTTTTTATCATAGGGAATGATTTCATGAGACAAGCAGAACTTAACATCAACTTTAAACATGGGAAAGTTACAGGAAAATATTTACATCCCATACAGATGCAAGGGATAGAAAACTCTTTTGGCCGAGAAAAGCCATCACATGACTTTTCTCAGCTTAGATCAATTTTTAGTTTCAAATCAGCGAAACCCGAGAAGCACAGGGCAATAAAACTTAAAAAGAATATTATATTGCCTGCATATGCTCACACTACGGTAGAAATAGATATTCCCCCTTGCAAGGACAAAACATTTTTGTTTGAACCTTCAAGATTATTTTACCAGAGACAACGAGTATTAGGGACTAGATCTATTATTCCCACAAAGAATCCTGTAGTTTACCTATGTAACCCCAGCCATGAACCCGTACGACTATATGCAACTACCACTGTAGGGCATATAGAGTATGAGGACTCATTCGAGATATTAACAGATTATAGGCGTAGTACTAAGGATGTAGATAAACGCCTAACAGACGAACAACTTGACACTCTAGATATAAACCCTGACTTACCCATAGAATTCCAAGCCAGATTTAGGGATTTACTTAGCAGATATCCAGAATGTTTTTATTTTGACCAAGAAGAATTGCCTATAGCTAAAGTCCCACCTCATCATTTAAATACAGGAGACGCGGCTCCAGTCAAAGAGCCCCCCTATAGAGCCTCTCCGGCTGAAAGAAAGCATATCATGGAGGAGGTTAAGAAACTAGTAAAGAAAGGAATACTCAAGCCTTGTATTAGTGAATGGGCTTCACCCTTATTCCTTATAAAGAAAAAGGATGGAACCTTTCGAACAGTAGTAAATTATAGAAAATTGAACAAGGTCGTAAAACATCGAGTATATCCAATGCCCAGAGTTGACGACATATTGGACCAATTTCATGGAAAAAAATATTTTGTCACTATGGATCTCGTCGCCGGATTTCACCAAATCCCTGTAACCAAATCCACAGGCAAGAAACTAGCCGTAGTCACCCAAGACGGTATGTGGTGTACATTGAGAATGCAAATGGGAGACACAGACGCCCCAGCAGCTTTTCAATGCACCCTAGACCATATACTAGCCTCCCAAAAATTCAGAAGCGCCATGGTATACATAGATGATATTATTTGTTACGCAGCTGATGAGGAAGGAATTTTATACGCTTTAGAAGAATTTCTGTTAAGACTGAGTAAAGCAGAGTTTGTAGTCAAGCCCAACAAATGTAAATTTGGATATCAGAGTATAGAGATATTAGGTTTTCTTATCACGCCTGAAGGAACAATGCCACTTAAGGACAAGCTTAAGGCCATCGAGCATGTTCCCATACCCAAAACAGAGAAACAAGCCAGAAGTTTCTTTGGTATATGCTCTTTTTATAGAAAATATATTAAGGACTTCGCCAGTATAGCTGGTCCTATATCTGCTTGTTGGAAAGGAAGTAAAGGCAGCAAAGCTAAGAAAACCAGAATTAGTATGTTTAAATGGACCCCAGAAGCTACTTATGCATTTCACAAATTAAAGAAAGCATTAATAACTGCTCCAGTACTTAGGCATTTTAATCCTGATCTACCAAAAATACTACACTGCGATGCTAGTAGGAGAGGATTAGGTGCTTCCTTATTACAAAAATATCCCACAGGCGAACACCCCGTAGGCTATGCCTCGAGAGGATTACTACCTGCAGAGAAAAATTCTTTTTCAGTAACTGAACTTGAACTTTCTGCTGTAGTATTTGGTTGTAGGAAATTCCGACCCTATCTATATTTATCGAAATTTCTTATACGTAGCGACCATCACGCTCTGTGTAATTTGAAGGTACGAGCTCAAAATACCAACAATAGCTCGAGACTAAATCGCTTTTTGTTTAAATTATTGGATTATGATTATGAGGTTCAATATATCAGTGGTAAGAAACACCTAGACGCTGATTTCCTGTCAAGATGTCCACTCCCTGTTGATGAAACAGACGAGCAAGACCTTGAGGACAAACTCCCTCATGACATACTTTTGACAGAAGAAAAACTAAAACCCAAACAGGCTCGTAAAGTATTACGACCTGTCAATCAAAATCTTCCCACTGCTACAGCAGCAGCTCTCATTGAGGAAAAGGACAATTATCAGCCCTTCAGAGTACTCAATGAGGGAGAAATAATAACAGAATCTAAACCTCCACTCCCATCCAATAATATTAGAGAAATGCAAGCCACTGATCCCACTATACAAACTATACTGGATAAAATTAAGCTTCTTCCTAATAACAAGAAGATAGCTAATTATCATATTGACTCGGATGGTATTTTATACCATAAGAAAAATAACCATTTTAAGCTTTTCATACCCAAATGCTTAGTAGAGTTTATTCTGAAAACTGCCCATGACGACACATTTTCAGGACATCTAGGTTTTGCCAAAACACTCGGCAGAATCAAAGATAGGTATATATGGAAAAGCATGACTAAGGATATAGCTGAATATGTCCTCAGCTGTGAGACTTGCGGTGCTAGTAAACACACGACCACTAGACCCGTAGGCCAATTACACAGTATAAAAGTAGGTGAGATATTTGACTTAATAGGCGCAGACTTGATGGGACCATTCCCTGAAAGCATAGAAGGATTTAAATATATCATTGTAGCTACTGAATACAGCACTAGGTATGTATTTACCAAATGCCTAAAAAGCAAAGAGGCTAAAGAAATAGCTAGCTTCTTCGTCAATGATATTATTTGTGTACATGGTTGTTTTAAGGTATTACTTACAGACCAAGGTACAGAATTTAACAATTGTCTCCTTAATAATATTATGTTATTATTAGGAAGTAAGAAAGAGTTCAGCACTCCATATCATCCACAAACAAATGGATTGACAGAACGGGCCAATCAGACTTTTGCGAGAATGATTTCTCATTTTGTCAATAATAAGCAAGATGGGCTTGAAGCTCAAAAGTTATGGAGCTTATATGTACCACAAGTAACTTTTGCTTATAACACAGCCATACACGCAACCACTAGAGAATCCCCCTTCTTACTCTTTTACAAGCGCGAAGCCAACCGTCCCCTGGACTTCATTATAAATTTAGATATTTTAAAAACCCAACGCACCCCCGCCGAGCTGGAGAAAATACTTTTGAAAGCTCGCAATAGAATTACAAAGAGTCAAGAGTATAGCGCTAAGGTTTATAATACACGTAGAAATAAGCCCCGATATGAAGTAGGAGACTTAGTGAGAGTGTTTACACCATCGAGAAAAGTAGGCTTCGCTGAGAAATTCTTAGCTAGATACGCCGGTCCCTACAAAGTCATAGCAAAAGATCAAAGGGATAACTTTTCATTATCCCTAATGTCAAATCCGTCAAAAATAATCTTAGTTCACGCTGATAGATTAAAGTATTATCGTAATCGAGACGGTTTCTTTGCCTTCGACTTCGCCATAGAAGAGCCTATAGTGGAAAGTGCTTCGGACCCAAATACTCATGAGTGTGACTCACCGAGAGCCGATATTAAACAGGCTACTCTCGTGCCTTTGTGGCCATCAACCGACCTCACCCGAGAGCACTCACCTGAGCCCTCCTCCACTTCCTCCAAGAAACGTGTGCGGTTCGCGACCCCCCTCAAACAGAGAGGAAAGATTCCCAAGAGCAAAAGGACAACAGGCTCAATCATTGAACCAGAAGTCCCAGTCATCACTGTTAAAAAGGCAAGGCGAGGCCGTCCGAAGAAAATCAAGGAAAGTGATCCCACCTACACTTATAGAAGTCCCGGAGCCAGAAGTCTCGAAGAAGCAGAATATCATCGCATGACTAGAGGTCAACAGCATGGAGAAAAGACGAAGACCAACCGTAGAAGGCCCACGAGCCCGGACTACCGACTTCGCAGACCCCTATCATCGCCGATGCTATAGTGCAGTACATGAAAGAGTCGAATTATGTGCATTTCTCCCCATTAATCAAACAGTGAGATTGTGTTTTTACAATTCCAACGGAGATATACTCCCACACTCAACCACCTATCATCCATGGTCCGGTGTCGGAGCCCGCCACATAAGTTACGAGAAGTGGACTGAAGGAGGACTACCTACTAATTTCACCAACACAGTAAGAGACGAAATTAATTTCAAAATAGAACTTATTAAGGAAAATGCTCGCATATTCAGTCAGAAACAAAGTGAGCAGGTTCAACCTACTCCCTTGCGGCACGTGCCATGCACACCAGCCCCCATGTTTACTCACCTTCCTATGAATATGGCTACTACTATAACTCCCATTTTTCCTTCCTCAACTCATACTAATCCTTCAGCCCAACATATCACACAGGAACATACTTATGCAACTCCTTATTCTCACTCCACCCAAACCATATATGAATTTGTTCCTGACAATGGGAATAATTACCAACAGCAGGAGGTAACTCAAAATATTCCGGTAATGCATATACCTGATAGGGATATGACCTCCACTCACTCTTCATTATCTCTCAGCAGGGTAGGAGCTAATCTATCTGAAGCTTCAGACCTGTCCTCAATTCCTACTTCCTCTATCAGTCACCCTTCCCGAATAAGCCAGACTTATTTCAGGCAACGAACTGACAGTGGATGTCCATTAGGTCCATCCTCAAATACCTATCCTACTATAGCCATTATTAACAATCAAGTTACAACAGGCCCCACTACGATAGAAACCATCACTGAAGAGGAGGAGAACACTGAAGTAAACCAAATTCCCATTAATGAAGTAATTAACACCATTAACTCAGAATATGCAGATAATTCGAGAAGTACTGAAAATATTGACGTAGTCAATACAGACGAAAGTAACACACTAGAAGAAGAATTCAAAATCCTTCTAGAACAATTATTTCAAGCAGCTCAAGACGCCACAAGAACTTACAATAAGTTGACTACTGACCATAACACCTTGTTACAAGCAGGAGACATTGTAAAGGCCAACGCTCTTCTCCCCAAGATTAAAGTTTGCGAAGAATTCCATATTAAGACTTGGGCAAACTTCAAGAGGAGAGAAATTGAATACAGACGCATATATCCCGGAAAGAAACTCACATTTGACCATAGCCTTGTAGCTTTCCGACAGCAAGGAGCTCAACATCAACAGCAACTCCCCATAAACACTCGCACAAGGTTCATTAACCTGGACGAGTATAATAGACTCCTCAACATCCCCGAAACACCCTTAAAACTTTTGCCTATCACTCAGCAGGAAATAGAAATTACCCTTGTTAGAGAGTTTAGACCATCAGAAATAAACAACATACATTTCCCAGCAGGCTATAAAACCACTATACCCCTTAAGCAAAAGTTTGAGAAATTCATTGCAGACAATGGAGCCCCTGTTTTTGTTCAACAAAATCTCAATGTAGAGAGAAAACTACTAGCTCAGCTCACAACATATGCGTTAGGGAATGAACTATCCCCCTGTAGACTTGCTTCAGTATCATGCTTAGAAGATGTGCAGATATGTACGATACAAGAGCTATATCAAGTCATTGATATACACTTTTTCCACCAGTACAAACATATATTTGCACCTCACGTGGACTTAGACGCCCACCGGCTGCGAGTTATTAATAGACAACCCACGCAAATAAACTTTAAGCACAGTAGGCATCAGACTATCAGACGCACCAACACGGCTATAGAATTAGCTAAAGCTCAACGAAACTTACCCCCTACCACAGCTAAAGCCACAGGTGACACGATGGAAATAGATTCCAACCCTTCAACATCAGGTTCAGGAGGAGGCTCCAACCTAGGAATAATCCCCTTACTGTCAATGTGTACTATTGTTAGCCTCACATTGGAAGGTGCAGCTGAAAATACTCCAGCACTACCATTCATGCTGCCAGTACGTTTTAATCCCTCTGCCCAGAAGTTTATTTCCACCCATACGCAGTCAGGAATAGACCAGATTTTTAACATGGACTTTAGTAAGTTCAGAGTCGCCAGTAAGACCCCCGCTGACTCAACTACTACCGAAGAAACCACTCCCCTTCTAAAAGAAAAGGAATACTCCACCACACGAGGTTCGAGTACCCGAAGCAGCATTGCTCACAATGCAGCCGACTCCAACTCCCCTTTTCTAACACGAGTCTTTAGGTACTTTCGTACGCTACTTGGTCCCTCCAATGAGAAGCGAGCAGACTCACCCTCTCACTCCCTTCTCGAGTATAAATATTCGGAGAGCGACTGAAGGAAGCATCAGTTCGCTTGAGCTGATCAACCCTCCAACACCATTTGACCTTCTCTCTTGCTCTTCAAATTAAAATTTTTATTTTTTGACTTCAATCTTAAACACTTAGAGATTCTCTCTGAATTTTACTTTGAATACTTCTTAAACTTTTCTTTAAAGTTTACATATTTATTAAGAAATCAAGTTTACTTTAACTACTATCAACGTTGAGTGCAAGTATATTAAAACACGTATATCATTATCATTAGTTAAGTGTCTACATAAATCTAAATAGATTTATTCTAAACTGTTACTTTTACTGTTGCCAGCTATGTCTAAACTATCGCAACAATCAGTTCCCCTCTCCTAATCTACGAAACTTGAAAGTTTTACAATTCCCATCAACTCTGTGAAACAAAAACAAACTCTGGTCTTCTCTCATCTTTTGACTCTTCTTGTTTCAATTTCATCAACTCGGTGGAAAACTTGAACATTTTTAGTTTCACTAACTACTGCCATCCCACCGTGACTAGTACTAGACTAGAAAGCGTATTTCTCCGGTTCTGTAGAAGCTGTTAAGTATTACCTTCCGAATTGTATTTTTGTCTGTTACGCCATTAACTTTTGATGACCTAAGACTTTTCCTTGTTTATTTCGCAACTGGATAAAAGATTTACTCCAAACTGTAACTTCTACAGGTTCAATCTACTCCATAGAACACTAACTCTTTAACGTTTCTCAATTTCCGTCTACTCAGGCTTGTAATATCCTCCCTCTCTCCTTTGAATATAAGTTTCAAATCTGTGGAACTGCTTTGAAGCGTGCTTTATTCCTTTCCGAACTGTGTTTATGTGAGAACACATTAGAAATTCTCAAATTTTTCGGACAACCTTTCTTTTTCTCTTGTGTGTGAATTAGCGACCTGAACCATTTACGAGTTCTACGTTAAAGTGCTTCGCCATTAAAGAAGGGCAATCTGTCATACAAGGAAGATCACAAGATCTCAAGTTTTACAAGGAAGAAACTCCAGGGAAGAAAAAGGAAGAAGACCAACTCACAGGGAAAATTCTTACTTCAATCTTCACGTGGAACAACCACGGGAAATTGCAAGGCAGCCTTTGACAAGGACCACCATCACCTTTACTCCTACATCATAAGAGGCCGCTTATTCCGGAAGAATTCTCAGTGACATGACCTGAACCTGTGCGTAAAAAATCACCCGAACATCAGAGTCCCTGATTCCCGAAGATCAAGCAAAGTGTCGCACAAAAGCTGTAACTTTCCAGGAAAATCTAAAAGATTTCTCACTGTAAGATCGTATCTTTTCATTTTTCATTTTTCATACTTATTTCAATTTTGCTCGAGTTATTAGGGGCAAAATTCTCATTCTTCCCAAACCTTCCTATATACTATCAGGAAAACAGTCCTATTCTTCACCTCTAGTATATTAAAATATCGAATGGAAGTATATCATTGAAATGAATGTATAACATAATTATGTGTGTCTAAAGTGCAAAAACTAACATTGTGAATGTTTGTTGTATGGTTATGGGATTAGAATATTTGTTTGTATATGTCTTATGAATGTTTTGTCTCAATACTCCCCATAAACTAGATTCCCTTATCTATAAGAATTTGGTATGGTAAAAGACGGGAAATAAGTGTCTTTAACGCTTCTATTTAATTTCCCTCTAAGGTATCTTAACACTCCCCATTATTTCTCCTTCAAACAAATGTAACTTTCCTATCCACCCAAAACCTCTTAACGCTTTTTCTTGTATTATCCAAAATGTGTATTGGAGTATAACACTCCGGATGTAAGCCATGTATTGAAGTCTCACTCCTCGTCAAACCATTAAAACCCTCACCCAAAAATCCTGTGTAACAGAAAAATTAATATTCTTAATATAACAATCTCATATTAATTAACAATTAAGATCTTAATCGCACGAAGCATAGTAGGACTAGCAACAGTTTATAACGTTGCTGTATCAACATCATTTGAGGGGTAATTCTTATAAGTAGCTTCATAATACATGAACCATCAATAGAGCAAGAACAAAATCAAGAAACTGCAGTAAAAACTCAGTCTCTGAAATATCTTTCTCGCAACCCTAATTTCACCTCGACATTTATGACTAAGGAAAATCTTATTTTCAAATTCAGTCAGAATTTTAAGAAATATCTACCTTCAGCTTAGCCATTTGTCTGCTGAGTCGCTTAATATCTTTTTCCAATTTTCCAACTTGACACTTTCAAGGGGAAAATTGTCCTCGCAATTTTTATGACTGTTGTTAATATTCAAACAACTCAGAATACTCCACAAGAATTTTTCCAGTTGAACTTTTTAGCATCAATCAACGAAGAAAATTCAAGGGATTTGGAATTGATGATTAGCTCAAATTCAAGTTTGAATTTATGGGATTTGCGTATATAACAACTCAGTAAACGTCAGGCGAGTAATGTTCCCTGAGTCTTTAACATAAAATTTATGAAAGGCAAGCAAAACATTGCATTTTGGGACTGAAATTTCTGAATCAGTTTTGGAATCCCGATCCTCAGGAATGTATTTTCATCATGAATATCTTCCTGAAAATAGCAATTGAATAGTTCCCTGATAGGTTTTTCTTTTCAAAAATACAACAAACAGGAAGCAATAAATCTTAGTAGCCACGTATATGGCCAGACTTGTTGCATCGGTAGCCTTGCCCTGTTAACAATTCTGTCTTGTAAATTTTGAGAGAGTCCCACTACATTATTTACATCCGTTTTGATAACTCAATCCCGAAGGGTTGTAGTATGTTGGAATCCCCATTTAGTGGTTTTTCTGTATTTTCCCACTTGAACTCTGCATTGATAAATCCGATTTCAGGAGGCAAATTCTAACAAAATTCTTCATTCTTCTTTGGTCATTGAGATAGTTTTTAGTAGCTAAGGCGATACAAAACTTCCTAAGTGTAATGTCAGCTTAGAGTCGTGTGGTCCAGGCGAGGATTACAACTCTTTCATTATAAGATTTTCTTAATCTCAAAACGTGTACGGTCGTTACTTTCATAGCTGTGCTAGCAAAGCCTCTTATTGACTATTTGACATTGAGTTTATGATTCAGAAATAGTCACATTATACAAATACCGATCAGACTTCAACGGCCAATTTTTGTTGTTGAGTTCTTCGGATTCTTTTTGAAGGAAATGCAATTGACTCAGATTTAAGTGTAATTCAAACCTATCTCAACCTCACAATCATTTCTAAAACCAATAAGGGTTTCTATAATGCTTTCCGAAACGTATATCCCAATTGGTTTCGTGACACGTAACTTCTCCCACCAAAGACGAGTTTAAAGAAATCATTGCAGCGTAAAAGGAATTCAGAAAATTCCTCGGATGAGATTTTGGAAGAAGGATAGGCTGGATTATCGAAAAGAAAGCTTCATGTTTTGAAAGTTTTTGACGACGGCCGTGTAAAATAAGTGCGTAGGTTGTACAACTTCTTTTGAATTCTTCAATGTGGTCGCCTGCTGATAATAATTTAGCTGTTGAAGCAACACTTTGTTTACTATCAAAAACAACACGAATTGTTCTTTCAACTGCCAACAAGCATTACATTACAATTAGTGAATACGACGCCCCAGACACACATATCTGTAAGTTAAACGTTATTAAGGATAATACTCTCCATCAAAAGGTCTTTGACACTATTGGAGAATTATATCTCTTTATGTTAACTACCCCTAACGTACACCTCGGTAATCAGATGGAATTAAATACTACACATGCCCCCATAGTCCACTTCATGGGCTAGCCCAATAAGTTTCCTTCAAACTTTTTCTTTCATCCGCATGAATATCACCGCCGGACGAAAATATAGGTTAGACGGTGACCCCAATAATTACGTAAAATTCGACATCCGATACACAACCATCTTTCCCCTTCCAGATTATATTCTGACAGTCAAAAGAAACTCTCAAATTTTTCAGAAAACATTTCCCAACTGGGAAGAATTATTGATTTTTACACTACGAACTCCCAATGTCAATTTAGGAAATAAAATGACAAGAGTCACATAAGAACATTCTTTCATTATATTTCCATGGCTTATTTAGAAAAACAGCCAGGCATTGTTACTAGTTTCGAAATCCCAGCATCAGATAACCCCATTTTTTGTACAGACTGCATAGAATTTGAACAAATTCTGAGAGCAGACGGTACTACCTTCCATCTATTAAGAGTTAGAAGAGGAGCACAAGTCTTCCACAAACAATTTACAACTCATCAAAAACTTATAACTTTTCTATGTACAACCCCTAATGTTTCACGTGGTTTTAATATGTCAGAAGTATAAATGAGTAACTTTCGACCAGGAATTGCTTACGAGTTTGAAATTCCCCTCAACGAAATTACTATTTCCCCCAACTATCCCATTGCGACTTCTGAACTTTTACAAAATATTAATAACTATGTGTACATTTTAAGAATAAGAAAAGGGAGCGAAATTGGAGAAAATTATTTTAATTCTCATCAAGACTTAATCAATTTTCTTTCAAACAGTCCCCATCTAAGTTTTTCCCCTCCTGCCAATGAGGAATAATTTACCTGGCATACAGGACTATTTAAAAATTCCTCTGGAAAATAACGACTGTGCTGAGTATGAACTGATTCGACTATACGACGACTCACTCATACACCGCCTCACTCTAACCGTAAATTCTAAGAAATTCGAAAAAGACTTTACTTCTATAACACTCCTCCTCAAATTTATTTATTCACACCCGAACTTATTTAAAGGTTATTGGATGCTAGAAATATGAGAATTAATACTCTATTTTATTATAAACACCCCTTAGTTTACCCCATCACCCGTAAATCAGACTACATAGCTTATGAAATTTATGGATCAGACCTTAACTGCGCGATACATATTTTAACTCTACAATATCAGGAGAATAAATTTCAACGTCAATTTCCTTCTTATAAAGCCCTTATGGAATTTGTAAGAATAACTCCCAATGTAACCACAGGTCAAGGAATGAACCCTGCCTAAGTAAAATCTTATCCGTATTTTCATTTAAGGTTTATGCGCGACATCTAGTGATAAAATATAGTACTCACTCAACTACTTGAATTTCTAGATTTATATGCTTTCAATAATTTCCCCTTATTTTTCTCTTTCAGTTTTTTTTTGTTTTTACATGATTTTTCATTTATTACATCAATTTTTAAGAACTTTTGCTCACAATTTATCTTCGCTTCAAGGATCAATCCATCTTCCACATGGTAGCGTAACTAAAGTAAAACACTACATAAGTCTAGGTTAAAATCACAAAGGTAAAATTACTTGGCAAAATAGTATTAACAACTAGCTCTAACAAGAACCTGAAAACGCGGAAGAACGTTTGTTTTGTTTTTTTCTTGGATATATATTTAGGCATAATCTATTAACGAGTCAGTAGCTTCCCACAACATCGTGAAGTAGTAATAAGTAGTATATGGTATATATTTTTAAGGAGCATCCAGTTATAATTATCTTTAAAAGTTATATATATCTGACATCAAGGGTATATGTAGGGAACACACAAATACAAATACCATTTTTCTCACTAGAATATGAACAAAGGAACTATACACACCTATAATTAGCGGATAAGGTATTTTAGGACTACACATAACATAATCGAGTTGGTTACTTCCATATATAACGTTGATTCTTTACAAGTATTTCATTCTTCAAAACTCTTCTAATAATGACATAAAGGTATAATAACATCAAGTTGTAAATATATGGTCATAAGTAGAAATATGTCGTGCTACTGCTGAATTTAGGCTAATGTATTAACATTTCATACAAAATTTACCCTAATTTTTAGGACAATTTTATGTATTTTCTTCGAAGTTTTTAAGAACAGTGTTAAAGGTTTTTAAGTACTGTTTACCCGAACTGAGTGCATTTAGATCGTAGAGGTTTCAGTAACAGAGATTCTAGGAATCACCCGGTCTTCCTTCAGGTCCAACTATTAATAGTTATCGCCTGGTTTTGTATATAAAAATTGTTTCAAAACATTTATTTAACATTGATGGAAAACACAAACTACTAATAATTCCTCGTTTCATAATTTGTATTATAATAATTATTGACCCCAATACTGTCTGGAGTATTATACAGCAATTGATACCTTAAAACTGAATATAAACATATCATATGTAAAAAGTCACAAATTTTGAGTGTATAAATAGTGCAAGCAACATGAGTGCGCGTCCTTCGAGCAGTCACCAGTCTATCCCCAACCCTCCACCACAACCACCGAAGAATGTTCCAGACAAGATAGGAGACATCGGTCCTTCAGCAATTCAGCTCCTCCGGTTACAGCTAGATATTCAAAAGACCATTGAAAACATCACTCCATTTGAACAAACACTCCCATACCAGAACATTCTAATCAACAGATTACTAATAGACTGTGTAAAGTTTATTCTTTCAGCCAATGGTTTGATCAGAACTCATTACACTGACAATTTTGAGATTTATGCCCAAACTATGAATAATATTTTGCACCTGCTCGAGACAATCAATCCCGATTTCCCATATTGCGAGTGCCTTCCGTGGCAAGTAGCCAAATACCAAGCCACCCCATCCACTCACCCACCAGCGCCCCCGCAGCTATAAGTCCGTTCCAGCGCCAAGCATACACGAATATGACTACAATATTTTTCACCCATCCCATTGTGCATCGACTACTTAATTCAGAATCCACAATGTCAGTTCTGTACATTATATTCATAGTATTGCCCTATTCAGTAATTGGATTCTCAATCTTCTTTGTGATTTGCAAGTTTTGTGTCCACCCATATCTCCAGCGCCGACTGTTCCGTCAAACTCCAGTATGGACACCTCCCGGTCATTTCACTACCGAACCGTCTCAGTATGATTTTTGTCCACCTCCAATAAGTGCAGTATAAGCTGGTTGAGGACAACCAGTAGCCAAGAAAAGCCATGTTAAGGCTAAAACCTTACGTCATGACAAACAATCATACGAGAGCATCCAAGTGCAGGTGTACCAAGAGTGGGCCTGACTTCCTCCTTCAAGAGCACCTATGAAAACCCTTTCAACCGACGCTCATCTCAGCCCACCACTAAAAAGATCAGAAGGGATCTCTCAAGCTCCCCTCAGACCTGAAACCTGTACTAAAGGTAGCTAAATTAAGAAGGTGAGATCTCCAAGAGGAGGAGAACTTGAAGCCCTATATAAACATCTTCCAACACGAAGAGCAGAGCTCGCCGATACGGAGTTCAACCTCTCACCATTCAACTCAATACTATCTTCTCTACAGCCCTCACTCCAAGTGTTATTTTCTACAAAGTTCCAATCTCATAATTTCGAGATAAGTGCAAAATAAAGACTCTGAATATTTTACACTACGAGACTCAAGTTGCCCCATCATGTGCTAAGAGTCCATACAAACTTTACATCTACAAAGAGACACTTTTACTTTCAACATGAAAAGGAAGGAGAGATACAAGCCCGACCACCGCATGTGTTCCCCTTCGTGAAGTTTACTCTCTCCCAAAATAAGACTCTCTTCCACAACTCGCAAGTGTGCGGCCTATTACTTACATGAAGATACATTCGTCACCCCTGCTCATCACTGCCTCTTCAGTTCCCCTTTTCCAAACCTCACGCGACTTGGCTGTGTGACTGCCCGGTATGTCTATGTAAAGTTATTATGTTGTGCCTGTAAATTAATGTAAATTCTATCTTTTACTTTTGTTTTCACTGTAGTTAAACCCATAGGTTTGAGGTCTTCCTCCTCACAATTCAATTCAATTTATGTTAGGTGATTTGGGGAAGGTCTCCACTATGGATGACCATTGCATGTAACTAAACCACGAACTAGCAGTAAGAGTCAGTTAGGTTAAAGTGCTTGTTTTAACATTTTAATATATGGAATATTTGCAGTATGCTATTCTAGAACATCCAGAATAATATTGTCTGCGGACATTAATAAACAGTTTTCATACCTACAATTTACACTATATTTCTATAGTTTATCAGAGTACATTTGTCTAGATTAAGAAGGGAATCCTACCTCCCTCACAAAGGTAGAGACAGTTTAACACTCAGATTGGAACCTAGAATAAATATGAAGGTTTAAGTAATGGAATTCAATAAAGTAATGTCGTGTTAAAAGGATATGAACAGAATCATTTACAATAATTCCTTTCATCCATTTTATTTATATCATTCTTAGAATAACTCTCATTTACAAAATTCTCATTTGTGTTCCTGGTTACGGATTCGACGGATGCCTCAACCTTGCCCGTGCTCATGTTTCCCAAAATCCACTACACACTTTCTTTTATTTCCCCATTTTCATAATCTTGTTTCCATTTTATACCCGTCTGATTGATTATTTCTTGAGGCGAGGTAGTCAAGTCAACAATATTTCGGTAGTTGGGCAAAATACTTTTTCGCTACCCAGGTAGTTGACCAAAACTTTTCGGCGGGTTGTTAGCCACCTTTCCCCAGCGGAATAGTTGACCATTTACTGTTGTCAGGATCTTTGACCATTTGGAACTTTTTCCACACCCGGGGTAGGGGAGACTTGTTTTGAGGTTTGGTGTAGGGAAAGCTTATTATGTTAGGGATAATGACTGGTTTTTAGCTGTCAGTATAAGATTATATTATTTACTATGTCCGTCTTTACTTTTAATTTAAAATTTAATACAGTAACACCTCGCTGTAAGGGAGATCCGTATAAGGGATTTGAATTTACTGTCCCGGTTCCCATTTAAACAATGTATTAAGGCTTCCATCCGATCGGTTGATCCGCGGATATCCGAGATCGGATATCCGAAATTTCGGATCGGATACACTACTTATCCGATCCGAACACAATCCGATCGGATCGGATACGTACCCCTTATCCGGTCATCGGATTCGGATCGGATCGGATTTGGAAACGACTTTATCCGATCGGTTCGGATCACAAATAACAAACATCGGATAATCCGACGGATATCCGAAAATCACATTTTTAGCGCTTTCGAGCGACCGGAGTGTGCAAAAACAAGTGCTTTTTACCTGTTTTCTTAATTTTGTGCTTCAAATTTACAGCGGTGTTTGTTTTTGGAAGTTTTTCTTCAGTTTGTACGTAATATATGCAAAAATGATTAATATTGTGATGTAGTAAAAAGCTAATGCATTTTTGCACTAAAAATTCCTAATACTTTTTTCATCATCTAATTGTATCAATTCGGATAATTTCGGATATCCGCGGGTCGGATCGGATAATACACTTATCCGATCCGAAATTTTCGGATCGGATACGGATGAATAAAATTTTTATCCGATCCGTAACGGTCGGATCGGATAATAAGAAAATGTATCCGGAAATTTCGGTTCGGATCGGATTCGGATCGGATATTCGATTTATCCGGTCGGATGGAAGCCTTACAATGTATATATGACTATGTCTATAAGAGATCATGTTAATAAGGGACAACTTTTGGACCCCCTAGAGCATCCCTTACAGCAACAGTTGACTGAAGCCACTCAATGTAGTTTTTTCAGTGCGAGGGCCTTTAAGATTGATATGGAATTTATCCTAAATACAAGTTTGTACTAAACATAATGTATTAGCTCGACTAACAGTTTCGTAAAGGTCTAAAATCAGCCAAGTTGTATTGGAGGTGTGCCACGGACATGCATTTTTATTCTTACCACATTCGCCGTTTTAAAAAGCGTATTACCACGGTCATCAACGAACTCTGGTTCATTTACGGCCAACCTTGTGTAATGAAGGCAAGATGACGGCAACTTCAACCACAGTCAACGGCATGGCATAATGGTTAAATGTTTATGGCTACGGCGGTCAGTACTTCACGGCCAGCCATCAAAGACTCGTCAATTATAATATGCTGACTAGACGGCTGGGAGATTAAACAAGCTAAAAGTGGCAAGCTTGCATATGACCAAAATTAGAGCGCCCACTGTTTCAGTTCGTTTCAAAAAATTTGTGAACCCAATCCATGATTTCGTTTCAGTTCACAAAAAAGTGTTTCAGTTCGTTTCAGTTGAACTGAAACGAGACGCAAACCACTGTTTCAGGAGCGAAAATTTGAAATACTTGGCATTGGCCCGTTATTCCCTGTCTAAATACATGTAACGTCACGCACACTTCTAAAGAATAATCTAGTTTTGGGTAGTTCGGGTAACTCTAGTCATTTTCTATGTTCCATTAAAATTTCCACTTTCAACTAAAAAATATATCTCGCGAATTTCCTTAAATTACACTTAACTATATTCGATTTTTACATTTCAGTTATTAATTTTTTAATTCAGGATTCAATGGCTTCAAAAGCCCATCAACTGTCCAAAGACAATTGCACGGCTCCATTCTATAGTCTATAAAGTCCACATACACACGAAATAAAAGAATGCTGAAGCAACATTTTCGTGAGACGCGCATATTTACCCACAAAATTTAATTGCATTTGAAACGCGTTTCAGTGAGACATTTGTTTGGTTACAGAGTCTCAACTGAAACGTTCGTTTCAGCTAAACTTGAAACTGAAACGAAAATTGTATGGAACGAACTGTAACAAACTGAAACGAAACGGAAATTTTCGTTTCAGAAATGAAACACTGGGCGCACTAACCAAAATACTATAACGTGGGCACTTTGCTTCACTGCGCTACCCTAAGACATGCCGTTTATTTTCTTGTGAAATGTCCTATTGTGTATTATTATCGTTTCATAAATGAAGAAACTAATATTTTAAAATTATTACAACGTATTCGTTTACTTTTGATATAGCAACAAAATTCCCTCAGCTGGCTGTTTTGTACGAACAGAGATGGCGACGTGGAAATGCTTGGATAATTTCTAACGACGAGGAAAAACCCTGCTTCAATCTTCGTTCCCAAAATGATTCTAGTTCACCGATTGCTAAAACAATTTCTTCGATAGACCTTAGAGGAAGCTGCGTTCATCTTTATGAAAACATTAATTGCACTGGTGTAAAAGTTAAACTTACCTCCGAAGACAATGCAACGTGTTTCCATGAACTAGGATATCGAGGATGTCGTGGAACTGTCACTGTAGCTTCCTTGGAGTTTTGCAATGTGAACTTCCAACCCAGTGGTAAGTAGAGTACATGATATGCAATCAATTAGTAGTCTGGGAATATTTTGCACAAATTATGGTACTAACAGGGGGATTCTACCTGCTACCATTAAAACATTCCTCTCTTTTTAATACATTTGTTCGTTAAATAAATATATTCTAGGCAATTCATAGTAAATTACGAGTAAAACTTGCTGCACAATTCTGGAAAGTATAATTCTGTACAAACTTTTAATGCGAAGAATAATTTTAAAGCGTTTGGTCCACATTAATACAGAAGTTAAGACCAGAAAACAAAAAAAGTTAAGAAATGGAGAGAAAAATCGAAATTCGCATGCCCTCCTTCAGTATTCCTGTCTTGTTCAATTCTTAGCGGATATTACCGGAAAAGCTTTCGCGAATCCACCTGTTTTTCCATTTTCCTCGTATTCCAGCACCTGAAAAATCTCTTCGTGTAAGTTCCTTATTTTAGAGTCGTGATTCTTGAATTCCTGAAGTAGTACAAGATTCTCGACGCTGCTTTTCTAGAGGGCTCCCAAGTCCTCACAGGATTTCAATCTAGAGGCTTTTCAAATTATTCTGAATGTTCGAAAAAGTCAATTTTATTTTCTAGCAGTTTTTTGTAAATATTGCTTGCATGAAAGGAACACTTTCATATGGCATCACCAAGAGGTTTCGCAGATAATAACCATCCTAGATTTGTCACTGGGGTTCAATCAACAACATTAATTCCCAGACAGGAAAATAGAAACATTTCAATGCCTAGGACTCCATTTCAGATATCTAAATAATTTCTGCTTTTTCTGCAATGCTTTCAAAGCTGGCGTAAATGAAATAATTTTGACGATTTCAAAACAAGTTATCGAAGAACTCATCCAAGCAGCACAGGTACATGAGGTTTCACTGCATCCAAATCCCAAATAATTCCACAGAACACGTTCTATCCCCGCGGTTCAATTGAGTAAAGCAGGGTTTAATTCCGTAGGGATGAGGAAGGGAAAACTCGTTAGTTTCTCCTCTTATTTATGTTATTTTAGATGAATCGATTGTTTTGATAAAATACCTGTAGATCCGCACTAACTGGTGCACAAAGATTTACCTTTTAGATTTGTGCAACATGTGGAAACTGTAGAACTGATGAAATGTCTTTCATAAGAAAATGAGTCGTGTTCAGTTATGGACTAATATTATTGATCCTTCTAGGAAAGCAAGTTGTAATGGAAACTTCCACCACCGCTGGTAATTTGTTTTCAGTACTAGTTATTACTATTTTATATGTACATATGTAATAGTGTAATTTCATATCTCATGACAGAACGCACAACGTAACTCCAAAATTAATTGACATGAAAGTTGGTGTAATGTTTCATTCGTATAGATCCCGAATTATTTTTTGACGCATATAGAGGAATTAAAAAAAACATTCTCTAGCGTAAATCTACTCTGCACATACTCTATTCAAGTATCCGGAGGAAGTTTGATTATTTTTCGAAAGTAGGACAAATGAAAAATCATAAGTCTATTTTTAATTTCCAAAATAAAGGGCGCATGAGTTAAAAGCTGTCAAAAATAGATTTAGAAAGGAATAACTGATTCAAAAATGAGTAGTGACCAATAATCCAAACTGTCGAAAATGCATTGTTACAAAATGTAATGTTATTATAGTTTTGGAATCATTTATTTGTAAATATGGAAAGTTTGAAAACATATAATCAAGACATAACTAACATTATCGATATTATCATAATTATATATAACTCATTATCTGTATTTCTCCAAATAACAACTTAAACGTCTTTCTCCTATAAACGTATAACCTGGAACATCCAAAAAGTGATTAAAGCAGGCTGATACTAAACTTACTACATTGCTGGGAAATTCACGGTTCAAAAACTAATATTTTTGCGTCTTTAGCTGTTTTAACAGAATCTTGCCGGAAACACAATAGCTGTATCAGTTGTGTGATGTCAGGATGCATTTTCCCCGGATTCAAGAGTTTTCCCTGCCGTCATTCTTGGGACAATATTGTAGGAGATTACCCTTACAATCCGCCTATCATGACAACGAGTGACTGTTTTAACTTGCACAGCAGGTTCCCGTTTTTTATCTATAGTTACTGTCAACAAGTCACCATAGTGTCCTTATGGATACTTTTGAATATATACTAATAACTGTGTAATGCTGTTTAACAGATATTCTACCACAGACAAGCCTTTAAATTTGTCCATCGGGAGTCTTTCGCGTCAGGACAGGGACAGCCCAGGTTTTAATGCGTGGGTTGTAATTGCTCCAATAGCTGTGTTATGTGTAATTTCGGGGATTTCCTACATAATAATTACAAAATATTGGAGTCGAAGGATGGATTCTTTGACCGTAACGTATACAAAGTCTCTCATTTGAGAGGCTGTATTAAATCTTATACTCTGTATTGGTTAAAAATTCTATCTTAGATTCTAGCAATTAAGCGTTCGAATTTCTTTGATGGAATTGCAGCAAGATACAATTTGTTTGGAAAATTATTGAGAAAAAAATTTTGCTTGGATTTGCTAATAAATTATCTGCAAAAGTATACGTATATCGACTATTCCGAATTGTTTATCATAGCCTCATTTTTCTTTAATGCAGAAAGTGTACTTCATTTCAAATCGTTTATTTGATTCAATTTGCATGGATTAACTATCAAATGTTTACAGCGTTTATGCTTTTCGATAGTTGATGCATTTTAAGAATTTATTTGCATTCGAATCTGTTTGATATTTAACTGGGCTCAATGGAAAAGAAGGGTTTCCCACTTTTTTCTCCTGACCGCTCACAATTAGACCTGATATGCAGCTAGTGCTTGAAAAAGGATGAGAAAGCCAGAGTTTTTGTTAATAGAGTCAATGGTTGTAATAAAATACCTCACTATGGTTTACAACAGTATTGGACCTATGGGAATAAATCGGTGGTGAGCCCAAACTTAACACCGCGGAGTACACGTGGGGTGAAAATGGTCGCTTTAAAAAAATCTAATTTGGACTGCTGTAGCATGACCCACGACTTAACAATCCAATTTTGCCCCTTCCGTGAAATTGTTGATCGCATTGCTCGACTTCGATTTTTGCTTTCCAACACGGAACCAATGCAATAAATCTCCTAAATTTCGTGAGTTTGTGCTCTTCTATATCTCGGGCGGATTGAATATTTTTTAAATTAAATAATTAATTTAGCCTGCGGTTCTGCCACCAAGATAATTTTGATAGTTACCTTGATGAACTGATCTTCATAAGTATGCATGTACTACCTACTCCTGCTGTATGTGTAAGGATGAGAAAAATATTTTCCAGCACAGCGTAAACATATTTGTTCAGAAGAATTGGACTCCTTCAAGTGTTTTAAATACAATTAGTAGCAATTTGTACAGATAATTTTTTTTTAATTACAAATTTTGAAGATTAATTATTGCAGTTTTGACAGCAAAAACTGAGAAAAAGTGTAATTTGCTTCCTGAAAAGTGGGCAATACATTTAATTTGCCCCTCCCTGACGTTAAGGGAGGGGGGCTGTCCCACATGACCCCTCATTCCGGAGTGCCTGGATTTCACCTTCGCATCCAGCAATAAGCAATTAAAACATCGATTTTAAAAAGAAAGCTTAAAAATTCAGCCTGGAGTTTAAATAGAATGTTATTATATATTTTGAAGCGATATACGATTACGACACATACGATTCATAGCATATTGATAATTAAATAATTTTGAGAACATGTTTTTCATCTTCTGCCTGGATACAGAAAATAAATGATGTTTTAAGTGTGTAGCTATTTACTTGCTTCAACAATTTACTTTTGTTTGTATAATTAACGTGGATTTATCTTTCCTTAATTTAGACATTGTATAAACCTCAATTCGAATCGTGGATTCAATTCAGTTAATGGCAAGAATACGAATCTAAATAAATTCAGTCTATTTTATAAGTAACTGATATTGGCACTATTATTGATTACTGCATTCTGAACAAATCATTTTGTTTCGATGGATTCTGTTAAAACGTAGTTTCAATATTCTGATTGGTTTCAGAGACATCTGGGGTCATACGGCGTTTACAATCGTTGAACGTTGGTCGATCCTCAGGATTTTTTCCCCAGCACTTGAGCATCCATTCATACCTGCGCAATCAATGTAAACCATAATACAATAAATGCGGCATAACAGCACTGTTTACAGGAATTTAATAATGTAACAAGGTACAGCGTTGTAAAATACGTATTTCCCCATATTCAAGCAAATTTTTTGTCCAGATTTTCTAAAATTTACTTATTGACGTAGGGCAGGAATGGCGTTCACAATCGTCGAAAATATTAAGGAAATTCTGAATTTTTTTATATTTCTGTTTTAATTTTAACGTCATAATGCCCACAACTAGTCAAAGTTTGTTCTCAAAGCAACCAAAATTCGTGTGAAATTTTCAAAGAGTAATTATTAGAAAGAGTGACCACCATATTTGTCAGGGTAATGAAATCAACAAAAATTGCAATCCCATTGAATTTTCAATAAGCAAAGTGTTTGGAAATATTTGTATGAACGTTATTCAGGAAAACATGACGTTATAAGTGCCACATATGCCATATCTTCTAAAGCTTTGATCCTAAGACTGAATTTCGCCAAACTTGATCCATACTTTCATTCTTCAATTCATTCGGCAAAATTCTCAACTTGCACGCTTTTTGGAAAGCTCTTAGCATAATGTACAGCCCAGCTTCTAAAGATACTTTCGAAAAACAATTGACCTGAACAAAAGATTGTCATGTATAGAACCAGTAAAAAATCCCAACTTTGCTTCAATTGCTTATCGATTGTGCTCTACAGCAATTAATTTGTTTGAAAATCAGGAAAAGAATTCAGAGGAATCGCATGCACCACTGTCCTTTATATGGGTGAAAATATTACATCCCTGCATAATCAATGAATTTATTATTACTCTAATTGAGTGCAATGTTGGGGTTTCGTAAGTCGATATCCAGCTTCAAGATTGTCAGCAAAATCGGTTGTCCAATTTATCCCCGCAAATGGAACCTGGGCTAGTGAGAATATTTCCCACATGGTCACACCGTAGCTCCACACATCCGATTTGGTAGAAAAATCGAAATACCGTAGGGATTCCGGAGCCATCCAGCGCCAGGGCAAAGGAGTCTAAAATATAAAATTTCGTTTATACTTTTTATTTAATAGTTTTACTTTGAAAGGACAGAAAGGACTCACATTGAATTTAAAAAATCGCATAAAATTAATACTCCAATAACAAATATGACTATAGCAGATATGAACTGAAGCGCTCCCAGGGCACAAATATCTAATCCTTTAACACTTCTACAGATACACCGGAGGAGGATGCTTGAATTCGATGGATGAATACTCGACGTTGAAGAGGAGGATGCTTTAATAAGTCAGCACTGTAGGCAAAAGGCACAAAATATTTGAAAGTTGGTACGACATTATCTCTTGTCAGCATTGACACAACTACTCTGTTAGTTGAACCGATCTGAAGGAATGTTGTAAGAATGCAAAAGTTAATCAGACATCACATAACACTGTCGGAGGAGAGCAAAGACTGTGAAGATAAGTCTTTATCTCATCTCTCATCCCAGTTCGTTTCTGTCTGCAACTCTTAACATACTCATATCGTAGCCTTCATAGTCACAGCGAGTTACCCAAATTCTCAGTAAATCCCAAAAAAACAATCTCTTTCCCATTCTTATCACCCACAGTACTAAAACCTCTCCGGATAAAAGCACACAGCCTTTTCCTGGGTGGTGTGTTGCTCTTATTGTAAGTATACACCGAACTGAAATATTTGCTACCCTATGAATATAGGTAGATTAGGCTCTTCAATTCAAATGCAACAACACTCCAAAATGTTTGGTTCCCAGGTATGTAAGTGATAAACTTGTGAGGAGCATACCTGCTGTGTTTTGACATAGTTTGCACAATTGTACAATTTTCTAGAGAGTCCAAAATCTGTGATCTTAACAATGTTGTCATTAAAAACCAAGACGTTTCTTGTAGCCAAGTCTCCGTGAAGTACCTGCACAGTTGAAAGAGATATTTTGACGTACATGTGAGAACCAAAATGAATTTATGTAACATCTTATGCTGCTTATAAACACAAGTACCTGTTTTGTAGCAAGAAATTCCATCCCTTCCGCAATCTGCCTGCAGAAGCTGACTAAAATATTATAGTTTAATTGGATTCCAGGCTGTCCGACGACGCTGTGTGAAAAACAAGTTTTTTCTGTGTAAACAAACTTTTGTATAAATAAAGTTGGAAGTATAAAAAGTTACCACGAGAGTTTAGAGTGTGAAATATTTAATTAAATTGATCTTACTTCGAATTTGCTGACAATACCTCATTATTGTCATGAGTGTATATTTTAGAATTTGTTCGTAAATATTTTTGCAGGTCTCCAAATGGGCTTAGTTCAATAACGGCAGAGCACACTCCTATTATTTTGAACCAAGTTTTAAAACAAGTTATAGTTAATATTATAACATTTAAATAATAATTGTTGAAAAATTACACAGTAATTCACTTCTATTTTAAGTGTATGAAAAAAATGATACTTTGAATGGTAAAGAAAATCCAAAGAATTGTACGTAGATAATAAATTACAATACGGGAATAAAATCTAAATAATTACTTTCTCGAATTTTATCCACCACCGCACCAAAAAATTTGATAATATTTTTGTGCTCAGAGACGAATGCCATCACTTTAATTTCCTTCAGGAATGCTTTAAAATACTCAATATCAGCCACGGATTTGGAAGATTTGATTGCGACAATCTCTCCATTAAATTGTCCTTTGTGTACAACTCCGAATTCACCTTCACCTAACACGAAGGCATCTGGAAACAGATGGTGGGAATAAAGTTATAATAATTAACACATATCCAATCAACAACCACGTTATGAGACTACAATGATGAACATAATTGTGCCGAGATGTTCTAAAAATAATTGGATAAAATTGCTATTCTGTCTTGAACCTGTTTTCAAATGTTCACTTTGAATGATCTTATTTTGTACAAAAGGCAAGCTATCCAGTGGGATATTTTCTACGCTCTGGCCTGGTTTCACATTCCCGAAATAAAACTCATCCACTTCTTCCTTTGTAAGGTTACGAATTTCCCTCTGTTATCAGTAAAAATAAATAAGTGTTGTCCTTTGCACGTAGTTTACGCCTCTCACAAATACTTAATTAGATTAACATAAAATTGCTTGAATTTGCATTCTTTTTAAAGCACTGACGTAATTTAAGATTACAGTTTCGCAGAAATGAAACTTACCAAAGCAAATTTATACTTCCTCCAAAGGAACCATTGCGCCAAGATCAAGACCACCACCACTAAAATTGCAATCACAATGATGGCTTCAGTGGGGATTGAAGGACCTGCAAATAAAATGAATCAGTATAAAGATCATTTATAGCTACCGTTGAATAACACGATCTCTCGGTTAACAAAAGTCTCTCCAATGCTATTGCAGTGAGAGAAACACTTGTTTATAATGAAAGCAAATACGTGGAAACCATAGGGATAAAAATAAGTTTTAAAGCTAGAACTCTACCAGTTTGACTGCGAAAATATGAAGCTTTTTCTCTGAGATCTACTGTCGCGGCAACCATTTCAGTAGAGTCAATACGCGGTCCATGGCAGGTAATTCTATTCATTTGAATGCTGATTGGAAATTTTATTTGCCATACAGCAATATCCTTGTGCTTTTGAGAACGCAATTTGTAAATTTTTACTCCCACGGACTCATAGCGCTGTCCAGAAAAAACTACGTCGAAAAGCATAGCTTATATAATTATACTTATACTAGTATTAGTGTAGACCTAGGCCAAGCAGGAATAAAGTCTAAAAATTAATTCCCAAAATGTTACAGAGTTGTTTAGGATGAGGCCAGTCTGAGTCAATGGTAAAGTAAATATTCGGTAGAATCACGAAGGTTGAAATTCTACACTCAAAAGTAACCATCTTAAGGTGAGATTGCATTTCATTGTCAGGGGCGGAGAGTCCAACTTCCTTCAGCTCAATGCTACTATCGGTCGGCAATTTAGAAACTAAATCTGCAAATAAAAAAAATCCTACAAACACAAAAAGTACATATGAGGTACGGATACGTTGTCGAGTGTGTACATAATGGACACAATGATAAATAAAGACACGGTGTAATTACATACATCCTTTGCCGTTCAGTCCTGTGAATACGTAATCAATCTCACTCACGTATTCCAATGACTGCCCATCCCTAGTCGTGTGGTTCGGATGGGTTATTCCAATACAATGAATGAAACCACGGCGTTGCTCTAATCGTATTCTGAATAAAAAGTTATGAAACCGCTGAGTCAGATAGAGGTTTCCAAGAACTAACATATTAGGAATACGTATCATTGCAATAGCTATTGCTGACGGTACAATAATTTTTCCTAGTAACTGATATTTACTTTGATTACCCATTTGGATGCGCTGGTAAAATTTGTTCGTGGTCCATTCTTTGGAACTCATAATTATCCGGAGCCGTTTCCACCGTACTGAAAATCTGTTTAATTGATCCCAATGATTTTTTTTGTCGTTTTATAAAACCCACATAATTTGGGTAGCATTCATGTCAATCCCTGACATACATACATCACAATTTACAGATATCATATTTTAATGACTGGACTACTTTTGATGTAGATATAATTATTATGTGTTTAAACGCATTGGAAATTTTTGTGTATAAGTATATAAATGTACTTGAGGTGCAAGTGGTTTCCATTTGAGGTCGCACTCCAAAATTGAGCGACAAGCTCCAAATGTCACATAAAGCTCGGTTGCTTTTAATCCGAGAGTAGCATTGGATTTAATGCTGCACTGAACTCTTAATTTGCCGTCGGCATCTGTCCGGTAGGAAATTTCAGCAGGGAGTTTTTGCACTGCAACAATTTCCTCGTGTTAGTGCATATGTAAATAATTTATTTCCGAATTTAAGTTTCAGCATTAACTTTAATATTTTATACTGCATGAAACGCGAGTGAGTCGAATTGTCTGAACAGGAAACTATTTCCCATCATATATCCAGGAATATCCTACATGGGATGTGCTTATGCAAGTACTTCCAGCATGTTTGAATGGGGAACCGTGCCGTACTTATAGAAATTAAGCTGAATTAATCTTTCTTACTTGAACTCACTGGAATCATCCATTCTGGGCTTGGATGAAATCTGGACGTACATTGGAAGGGGGATATTTGGGTTAACTCTGTGGTTATAGCTTCGACCCTAAACCCCACCTTGGGATCGTACGAACTTGTACCTGCTGCTTGAGATGCTTGAAAAGCGTCTTTCTATAGAACCAACGTTGAATAATTATTACAATATACCAAATCCGTGAATATTATGATTTTATGAGGAAATCTGAAGAAGTATACACAGACGTATATGTACATATGAATCAAATAGCTACATGTTAAGGAATACTTAGTTCGTGTAATTATGACCTTACCTTGCGCAAAACCAAATTCATATACTGAAATGCATCAGATGAAATATCGGGTTGTGTAAACATCAAATATCCCGGAATGGCTTTAGCCACACATGGAAGTGTGATGTTTTTAACACGGTCCTTCGAATCTTCAATGTGTTCACTTAGATCAAGGAAATTGATCATCTTCGTCTGTGTGACTCCCTTTGGTTCTAATGATTTTAGGAACTTGGATGGAGTATTTAGATAAAGCTCAGAAGCCAACGATTTGTTCAAATAACTTTCACATCGGAAAACTCGGCTGAATTCCCCCGATTTAAATCGTACAGAAAGGGCATGCGCATAATTCAAGTTATTACTCGTCGTACTGGACTGAAAGCCATGGTTTCCATGATTTTCAAGTAGCCGTGTCTTTCCCTTAAGCAAATAAAATTATTCAATGAATGAAAAGGTTACGTCAGAACATCCATATTTTGGAATGGCCCCCCTCCTAGGACTATGAAATTTAAATTTACTGCAACTCAACAACATAAAAATGAGCCATTGACAATTCAGTTGTGACGTCCCACTCAAAAATTACTCAAAGTATAATTTACATTGTCTCCGAAATTAATAATTTCAAAATTTTGGATCCAAGACATAATGTACGCATTTAAGCATTTACATTAGTGAGCGAGCTGGATCTCATGTTCGTAGCAATAACTCCAGGGTATTTGGAGTTAAACGTAATAATATGAGTGTGACTTACAATGGGTTTTTGACCAATCCAGCGTATCGGGTACGGGGCCCTGCAACGTAGTACTAACACTTCCGCTGTTTCAGCAATGACATTAACATCTTCGACGTTCAGATTGTTCTCAAAAACTTTCCCAAACATAAATGTCGAAGTTGCTATTTTAACTTCCGGGCTGCAAACACCCGAAGCTGGCCATGAGGTTGAATTCGAGTAACAATAGTAAATAACCGGGAATTCTGTTGCTGGGCTGACCCAAGGAAAAATTTGGAAGAAGAGCAAGAACAAAAAGTTTCGAACGGTCTTCATGATTGTTGAAACAAATGCTAAGCTCTACTAAGGCATGAGTAAATTCTTAGCATAAGTTTATTCCATATACTATTAAATTATTAGTACTTTAACATCCAACAACGAGGAAGACAATTAGGGCGTGGCAAATTATATTTGCATGGAAACTCATATCATATTTGCTGGTAGAACCCAATTCGAAAGTTGTAAGCCAAATTACCACAACTACGACTTGAAATCCCATTTTCCCCTCGAGTTGTTCCCCGTGATTATGCTTACCGGATGGAAGACATATTTTATGTATGTATTAACTAAATTAAGTGAGAAATTTGACCAAATATCCCAATAATAGTTATTTAATATCACCACAGCCTATATAATCCCCTGCTTAAATCATGATTCCAGATTATCTCGGGCACGATAACACAGCCACAGGAAAAGCTCCAGCAAATTAATTATGTTAACACAGTAAATGTCGTTAAATCAAATTGGCACGAGCATTTTATGCATTCAGCATTTGGGACAAACAGTATCCGCAAGTAAAAAGTAATTCAATGGATTGTTCCCGAACACAAAATTCCAATTTGGTTTCTCATATTAACACTAACCGTTATGTTATTAGGAAGCACCTGCAGTAGCATTCCCATTTATGACAATTTTGGGTCTCCTTGGGGTTGGATGTCTCCTTGGTGTAGCCTGTAAAGTCATCTGGTTTTTTGGGGAATGTAGGTACAGAAGCGTTTCAAGATCTCCTAAGATGTAGAGCAATAATGTAAGGGGACAATCTGAGTGATACGGATGTTACATAGGTGGTGAGCGGTGAGAGTAAATGTTAATAATGTACGATGTGGCCTCCACTTTAACTGTCGTACGTTGTTGGCAACATCCGCAATTACGTTAGGTTCCAATGTTGGACTTATGGATGCGGGATGTAGCTGTGGATGTTGCAACCAAAATCGTACGGCAGTTGGAGTGTTATAGGATAGTAATAATAATGTGTTAAAGGGGAATGTGGGAATGGATATTTTCAATGCACGTTAGACTTGTACCACTTGTACGTTTGTTTTCATTGAGTCTAAATGGACACGGGTACGAAATTTCGGCCGACTCCCGACTTTAGTCGGCTGATTCTGGCCGACTAAAGTTGGGTATTTTCAGATTTTGGCTGACCTTAAATTCTGGATTTTAGCCGACTTCCGACTAGAGGTGGGGCCCGGAAGCAGGCTTTTTGATTCGGGCCGGCCCGAACCCGACCCGGCCGGGTTCGGGCTGCAAATACGAACTTACTTCGGGCTCCGACCGGGTTTGGGCTGCACTAACACAATGAAACCGGGTTAAGATCGGGCTTGGGCCTGCATTTATTTTTCAGTTCGGGTTTCGGGCGGGTCAGAAATTAAAAATGACCCGACAATTCTACTACAACAGAATTTAGGACAGATAGGTGGCATGCATATTTGACGTTGCGCAGAGTTCAAGAATTGCTTTCATGTACATATGTATATTCATGCTAAAGCTAAATAATCGTTTACTGTATTTAATACGTACACATTAAACATTTTGAAACGATCCCTTAAGCTTGATAGTTTATCTTCAAAAATTTTCACAGCCAATAAGAAGTTTTGCTCCGTGAGTGCACGTTTATTGAATGTGATGAGTGGGGATGGTTACTGTATGTAAATATAAAAGAATATGTAAATAAAGGTTTTACAGCGGATTCAATTGTTACTAAGCAACCGGGTTTTCATCGGGTTTTAAACCCATTTAAAGATCGGGTTGTAAAAAATTTTGGAGACCGGGTTTTTAACGGGTTCGGGCTTCACAAAATGTGAAGTGCATAAAACAGGCTGGGTTGAATATCGAATATTTAGCCCGTTGGCGGGCCGGGTCGGGCTAATACAGTATTTGTTCGGGTTTCCTCCGGGTTCGGGCCTGAAGTCAGGCCCGAATCCCACCTCTACTTCCGACTTCAATAAGACTTTGGCTGACCCGACTTGAACAGATTTTAGCCGACTTCCGACTTGGTCGGAGATCTGAAGTTCATTTGAACCTCAAGTCGACCAAAATTAGCCGACGTGAGTCGGATATTATCGGATTTTAGCCGATTAAGTCAGATGATTTTGGCCGTCCCAAGTCGGCTGTAGTAGATTCTGGCCGACCTGAAATATACAGAAATTCTGGCCGACTTCCGACATGCTTGGATTTTAGCGGACTTCCGACTAAGTCGGTTAATTCTAGTCGACTTGGTTTTTTTAAGAGAGAGAGAGGAATCAGAGAACACAGAGTAAGGTTTTATGACGGTGGTTCTAATTTCTATCACAATATCACGATATCACAATAATCTATTTGTTGAACAGTCAATTTGAGCATCATCTCCTGCCAGCAATACCCGAAGCAGTATGATGCTTGTGGAAGCTTAAATTGGCTTTTTTCACTGGTGTTGTGATGATTGCCACTTCAAAATAATACCAATTCACACATTTGTGAGTAACCGACATTTACTTTGATAGAGTATTAGGATAGAACCTATGATTCTAAGTTTGCTCCAACAAAATAATGAAGTATTTTTTCAGGTGCGGGTAGCCACGCAATACGTGAACCAAAAATACCTGACAGATGCGGATATTAACTAGGATCCTGAGGGCCAAGTTCGGGTCGACGAAACAATTAACCTGATATTTCAGATGCGGGTCGGGTGTAGGTACGGATCATGCTGGACACAGTGGGTCATTAGTAACTCCACCAAATCCCACGGTTCTTTCTTATACTCTTCAGCAAATCTGGGCACATATCCTATATTGATGCATAAATATACGCAGTTTTTTATGTATCTTCGCACATTTTCCAAATATGTGCATAGGATGTTGTATGGCATATTAATGAGCTGTAACGAAGGCTGGGATTGAAGGACCTGCAAATAAAATGAATCAGTATAAAGATCATTTATAGCTACCGTTGAATAACACGATCTCTCGGTTAACAAAAGTCTCTCCAATGCTATTGCAGTGAGAGAAACACTTGTTTATAATGAAAGCAAATACGTGGAAACCATAGGGATAAAAATAAGTTTTAAAGCTAGAACTCTACCAGTTTGACTGCGAAAATATGAAGCTTTTTCTCTGAGATCTACTGTCGCGGCAACCATTTCAGTAGAGTCAATACGCGGTCCATGGCAGGTAATTCTATTCATTTGAATGCTGATTGGAAATTTTATTTGCCATACAGCAATATCCTTGTGCTTTTGAGAACGCAATTTGTAAATTTTTACTCCCACGGACTCATAGCGCTGTCCAGAAAAAACTACGTCGAAAAGCATAGCTTATATAATTATACTTATACTAGTATTAGTGTAGACCTAGGCCAAGCAGGAATAAAGTCTAAAAATTAATTCCCAAAATGTTACAGAGTTGTTTAGGATGAGGCCAGTCTGAGTCAATGGTAAAGTAAATATTCGGTAGAATCACGAAGGTTGAAATTCTACACTCAAAAGTAACCATCTTAAGGTGAGATTGCATTTCATTGTCAGGGGCGGAGAGTCCAACTTCCTTCAGCTCAATGCTACTATCGGTCGGCAATTTAGAAACTAAATCTGCAAATAAAAAAAATCCTACAAACACAAAAAGTACATATGAGGTACGGATACGTTGTCGAGTGTGTACATAATGGACACAATGATAAATAAAGACACGGTGTAATTACATACATCCTTTGCCGTTCAGTCCTGTGAATACGTAATCAATCTCACTCACGTATTCCAATGACTGCCCATCCCTAGTCGTGTGGTTCGGATGGGTTATTCCAATACAATGAATGAAACCACGGCGTTGCTCTAATCGTATTCTGAATAAAAAGTTATGAAACCGCTGAGTCAGATAGAGGTTTCCAAGAACTAACATATTAGGAATACGTATCATTGCAATAGCTATTGCTGACGGTACAATAATTTTTCCTAGTAACTGATATTTACTTTGATTACCCATTTGGATGCGCTGGTAAAATTTGTTCGTGGTCCATTCTTTGGAACTCATAATTATCCGGAGCCGTTTCCACCGTACTGAAAATCTGTTTAATTGATCCCAATGATTTTTTTTGTCGTTTTATAAAACCCACATAATTTGGGTAGCATTCATGTCAATCCCTGACATACATACATCACAATTTACAGATATCATATTTTAATGACTGGACTACTTTTGATGTAGATATAATTATTATGTGTTTAAACGCATTGGAAATTTTTGTGTATAAGTATATAAATGTACTTGAGGTGCAAGTGGTTTCCATTTGAGGTCGCACTCCAAAATTGAGCGACAAGCTCCAAATGTCACATAAAGCTCGGTTGCTTTTAATCCGAGAGTAGCATTGGATTTAATGCTGCACTGAACTCTTAATTTGCCGTCGGCATCTGTCCGGTAGGAAATTTCAGCAGGGAGTTTTTGCACTGCAACAATTTCCTCGTGTTAGTGCATATGTAAATAATTTATTTCCGAATTTAAGTTTCAGCATTAACTTTAATATTTTATACTGCATGAAACGCGAGTGAGTCGAATTGTCTGAACAGGAAACTATTTCCCATCATATATCCAGGAATATCCTACATGGGATGTGCTTATGCAAGTACTTCCAGCATGTTTGAATGGGGAACCGTGCCGTACTTATAGAAATTAAGCTGAATTAATCTTTCTTACTTGAACTCACTGGAATCATCCATTCTGGGCTTGGATGAAATCTGGACGTACATTGGAAGGGGGATATTTGGGTTAACTCTGTGGTTATAGCTTCGACCCTAAACCCCACCTTGGGATCGTACGAACTTGTACCTGCTGCTTGAGATGCTTGAAAAGCGTCTTTCTATAGAACCAACGTTGAATAATTATTACAATATACCAAATCCGTGAATATTATGATTTTATGAGGAAATCTGAAGAAGTATACACAGACGTATATGTACATATGAATCAAATAGCTACATGTTAAGGAATACTTAGTTCGTGTAATTATGACCTTACCTTGCGCAAAACCAAATTCATATACTGAAATGCATCAGATGAAATATCGGGTTGTGTAAACATCAAATATCCCGGAATGGCTTTAGCCACACATGGAAGTGTGATGTTTTTAACACGGTCCTTCGAATCTTCAATGTGTTCACTTAGATCAAGGAAATTGATCATCTTCGTCTGTGTGACTCCCTTTGGTTCTAATGATTTTAGGAACTTGGATGGAGTATTTAGATAAAGCTCAGAAGCCAACGATTTGTTCAAATAACTTTCACATCGGAAAACTCGGCTGAATTCCCCCGATTTAAATCGTACAGAAAGGGCATGCGCATAATTCAAGTTATTACTCGTCGTACTGGACTGAAAGCCATGGTTTCCATGATTTTCAAGTAGCCGTGTCTTTCCCTTAAGCAAATAAAATTATTCAATGAATGAAAAGGTTACGTCAGAACATCCATATTTTGGAATGGCCCCCCTCCTAGGACTATGAAATTTAAATTTACTGCAACTCAACAACATAAAAATGAGCCATTGACAATTCAGTTGTGACGTCCCACTCAAAAATTACTCAAAGTATAATTTACATTGTCTCCGAAATTAATAATTTCAAAATTTTGGATCCAAGACATAATGTACGCATTTAAGCATTTACATTAGTGAGCGAGCTGGATCTCATGTTCGTAGCAATAACTCCAGGGTATTTGGAGTTAAACGTAATAATATGAGTGTGACTTACAATGGGTTTTTGACCAATCCAGCGTATCGGGTACGGGGCCCTGCAACGTAGTACTAACACTTCCGCTGTTTCAGCAATGACATTAACATCTTCGACGTTCAGATTGTTCTCAAAAACTTTCCCAAACATAAATGTCGAAGTTGCTATTTTAACTTCCGGGCTGCAAACACCCGAAGCTGGCCATGAGGTTGAATTCGAGTAACAATAGTAAATAACCGGGAATTCTGTTGCTGGGCTGACCCAAGGAAAAATTTGGAAGAAGAGCAAGAACAAAAAGTTTCGAACGGTCTTCATGATTGTTGAAACAAATGCTAAGCTCTACTAAGGCATGAGTAAATTCTTAGCATAAGTTTATTCCATATACTATTAAATTATTAGTACTTTAACATCCAACAACGAGGAAGACAATTAGGGCGTGGCAAATTATATTTGCATGGAAACTCATATCATATTTGCTGGTAGAACCCAATTCGAAAGTTGTAAGCCAAATTACCACAACTACGACTTGAAATCCCATTTTCCCCTCGAGTTGTTCCCCGTGATTATGCTTACCGGATGGAAGACATATTTTATGTATGTATTAACTAAATTAAGTGAGAAATTTGACCAAATATCCCAATAATAGTTATTTAATATCACCACAGCCTATATAATCCCCTGCTTAAATCATGATTCCAGATTATCTCGGGCACGATAACACAGCCACAGGAAAAGCTCCAGCAAATTAATTATGTTAACACAGTAAATGTCGTTAAATCAAATTGGCACGAGCATTTTATGCATTCAGCATTTGGGACAAACAGTATCCGCAAGTAAAAAGTAATTCAATGGATTGTTCCCGAACACAAAATTCCAATTTGGTTTCTCATATTAACACTAACCGTTATGTTATTAGGAAGCACCTGCAGTAGCATTCCCATTTATGACAATTTTGGGTCTCCTTGGGGTTGGATGTCTCCTTGGTGTAGCCTGTAAAGTCATCTGGTTTTTTGGGGAATGTAGGTACAGAAGCGTTTCAAGATCTCCTAAGATGTAGAGCAATAATGTAAGGGGACAATCTGAGTGATACGGATGTTACATAGGTGGTGAGCGGTGAGAGTAAATGTTAATAATGTACGATGTGGCCTCCACTTTAACTGTCGTACGTTGTTGGCAACATCCGCAATTACGTTAGGTTCCAATGTTGGACTTATGGATGCGGGATGTAGCTGTGGATGTTGCAACCAAAATCGTACGGCAGTTGGAGTGTTATAGGATAGTAATAATAATGTGTTAAAGGGGAATGTGGGAATGGATATTTTCAATGCACGTTAGACTTGTACCACTTGTACGTTTGTTTTCATTGAGTCTAAATGGACACGGGTACGAAATTTCGGCCGACTCCCGACTTTAGTCGGCTGATTCTGGCCGACTAAAGTTGGGTATTTTCAGATTTTGGCTGACCTTAAATTCTGGATTTTAGCCGACTTCCGACTAGAGGTGGGGCCCGGAAGCAGGCTTTTTGATTCGGGCCGGCCCGAACCCGACCCGGCCGGGTTCGGGCTGCAAATACGAACTTACTTCGGGCTCCGACCGGGTTTGGGCTGCACTAACACAATGAAACCGGGTTAAGATCGGGCTTGGGCCTGCATTTATTTTTCAGTTCGGGTTTCGGGCGGGTCAGAAATTAAAAATGACCCGACAATTCTACTACAACAGAATTTAGGACAGATAGGTGGCATGCATATTTGACGTTGCGCAGAGTTCAAGAATTGCTTTCATGTACATATGTATATTCATGCTAAAGCTAAATAATCGTTTACTGTATTTAATACGTACACATTAAACATTTTGAAACGATCCCTTAAGCTTGATAGTTTATCTTCAAAAATTTTCACAGCCAATAAGAAGTTTTGCTCCGTGAGTGCACGTTTATTGAATGTGATGAGTGGGGATGGTTACTGTATGTAAATATAAAAGAATATGTAAATAAAGGTTTTACAGCGGATTCAATTGTTACTAAGCAACCGGGTTTTCATCGGGTTTTAAACCCATTTAAAGATCGGGTTGTAAAAAATTTTGGAGACCGGGTTTTTAACGGGTTCGGGCTTCACAAAATGTGAAGTGCATAAAACAGGCTGGGTTGAATATCGAATATTTAGCCCGTTGGCGGGCCGGGTCGGGCTAATACAGTATTTGTTCGGGTTTCCTCCGGGTTCGGGCCTGAAGTCAGGCCCGAATCCCACCTCTACTTCCGACTTCAATAAGACTTTGGCTGACCCGACTTGAACAGATTTTAGCCGACTTCCGACTTGGTCGGAGATCTGAAGTTCATTTGAACCTCAAGTCGACCAAAATTAGCCGACGTGAGTCGGATATTATCGGATTTTAGCCGATTAAGTCAGATGATTTTGGCCGTCCCAAGTCGGCTGTAGTAGATTCTGGCCGACCTGAAATATACAGAAATTCTGGCCGACTTCCGACATGCTTGGATTTTAGCGGACTTCCGACTAAGTCGGTTAATTCTAGTCGACTTGGTTTTTTTAAGAGAGAGAGAGGAATCAGAGAACACAGAGTAAGGTTTTATGACGGTGGTTCTAATTTCTATCACAATATCACGATATCACAATAATCTATTTGTTGAACAGTCAATTTGAGCATCATCTCCTGCCAGCAATACCCGAAGCAGTATGATGCTTGTGGAAGCTTAAATTGGCTTTTTTCACTGGTGTTGTGATGATTGCCACTTCAAAATAATACCAATTCACACATTTGTGAGTAACCGACATTTACTTTGATAGAGTATTAGGATAGAACCTATGATTCTAAGTTTGCTCCAACAAAATAATGAAGTATTTTTTCAGGTGCGGGTAGCCACGCAATACGTGAACCAAAAATACCTGACAGATGCGGATATTAACTAGGATCCTGAGGGCCAAGTTCGGGTCGACGAAACAATTAACCTGATATTTCAGATGCGGGTCGGGTGTAGGTACGGATCATGCTGGACACAGTGGGTCATTAGTAACTCCACCAAATCCCACGGTTCTTTCTTATACTCTTCAGCAAATCTGGGCACATATCCTATATTGATGCATAAATATACGCAGTTTTTTATGTATCTTCGCACATTTTCCAAATATGTGCATAGGATGTTGTATGGCATATTAATGAGCTGTAACGCATTTTTATTTTTTTTCGCGAAATTTGAAAATGGAGTTCTCGTATGGGATATACAATTTTAAAGCAGACGGCGACCCGTAAATCTTTTTAAAAATTTCTAACGTAAATCCGGTTTCCACCGGAAACATGGGCAAGATGGCCCAAATCAAGTTTGCAAACATGCTAATATTGTGTTATAAGGGATATTAATTAGCTTTGATGCATTTTTAGCATTTTATTTTTTTCGTGAAATTTGTAAATGAAGCTTCCTTATGGGATTTAACATTGGAAAATTTAAGTTCGACAGGGGGCCCTTTGTTCCTGAATTAGAATTTAAAACTTCGGCGAGATTTCCCGCGCAAACCAGGGCGAGATGGCACAAACTTTTACTCTCGCTGTGACATTGGGCCAGGTACCTAAGCTCCCACAAAATTTCATTCCGATCCCGAGTGGGCATGGGGCGTGGGTTTCTTTTGAGTGTAATCTGCACGTGATTACCACGAATTTGTGAAAGCTTCCACACAGCTAGACCTCATGCTTCCTCGGGTATTGCTGGCGGCAGGAGATGATGCTGAAGTTGAGTGTTCAACAAATAGATTACAGGGCCGAGGCAACATCCTTGGAAGGGGTCGTATTGCACCTTAACGTTTAGCACGCTTTATTTACAGTTACATATTTTTGTAATTATGTTGATAATAGAATTAGCAATGTGTACTAAATACCAGCGTGCCACCCCCGCCGATGCCTCCACAAATAGCTCCGGAAGTTGAAGGTACCAGATTAAACGTTTCCAAGGCCCCGACATGGAAGATGTTTGTTTTTCCAAGGGTCTGTAATAAAGCAACGAATCCAAAAAAGTTCATAGGGCTGGTGTCCGGTGACTTTACTGGTATTTCCTTATTCTAAATTAAGGTTATACCAGTTTTCCGTTGGAGGTCTTCTGAATATGCCCGGGTAATTCTGGCCGTGTGGGAGCTTGCTGCGTCGTTATGTACGAAGACCTTTGATGTGTAATCTTCATAAATTGGTGGCACTTCCTTTTTGAGTAAGGGCCTCAAAACGCGGTCAACATAGTAGGCAGCACTGACTAACTTTTGGAGCCACTTTAATTAAAGGTAGTACTCCCCTTCCAGTCACCGCTCCTACGACCATGATCTTCAAGTCGAACCTCTCCTTCCTCTGGATCACGGGTGTCTCAGTGACCGTACCTACCTTAGAATAATAAATCCGGCTATCGGCATTGCAGTCACTGAGAAAGAAGTATGTTTCGTAAAGATTTACCGCAAATTCCGATTTTACCCTGAAAGTTGCTCCTTGTACAGCTTCCAGGAGTTGTTAGTTATGTTTGTCGATCAGCTTGTGAACTCGGGTCTTTTAAAAGTCGTCGCTTTCAGATCCTGGCGAATAATCCGATTCACAGTCCTCTGAGAAACGTGTAGTTTTCGGACAATTGCTCTTTGGGACAAAGGATTAACCTTACAGGTCAATATATCCACTTCCCGTAATAATACCGAATTTCGGACGTTTCTAGGGTAGTTGGTTTATGGTCATGGAAGTCCCAGTGTTTGAGCCAACCGTCTTTTCCCCACTGAATTCACTACCCTGGACACTGTTTGATTGGAGACACTGATGTTTTGATTTTTAAATTCATGTTTGACCTGACACGGGGTCAAAACTTTCCCGGAAACGTCTAATCTGATACCTGCAACTTCCGAAACTATTTGTGGAGGCATCGGTGGGAGTAGCACGTTGATATTCAGTACATACATTGCTAGTACTATTATCAACATAATTACAAAATTATGTAACTGTAAATAAAGCGCGCTAAAAGTTAAGGTGCAATACGTTCCCGTCCAAGGATGTTGCCTCGGCCCTGTATTGTGATATCGTGATATTGTGATAGAAATTAGAACCACCGGCATAAAACCTTACTCTGTGTTCTCTGATTCCTCTCTCTTTTAAAAAACCAAGTCGACTAGAATTAACCGACTTAGTCGGAAGTCCGCTAAACTCCAAGCATGTCGGAAGTCGGCCAGAATTTCTGTATATTTCAGGTCGGCCAGAATCTACTACAGCCGACTTGGGACGGCCAAAATCATCTGACTTAATCGGCTAAAATCCGATAATATCCGACTCACGTCGGCTAATTTTGGTCGACTTGAGGTTCAAATGAACTTCAGATCTCCGACCAAGTCGGAAGTCGGCTAAAATCTGTTCAAGTCGGGTCAGCCAAAGTCTTATTGAAGTCGGAAGTCGGCTAAAATCCAGAATTTAAGGTCGGCCAAAATTTGAAAATACCCAACTTTAGTCGGCCAAAATTTGAAAATACCCAACTTTAGTCGGCCAGAATTTCGTACCCAATGGACAGCAATTCCTAGTGAGAATTCTAATTTCCAATTCCAAGTAAGATTTTCGTTGATACTCGAGTTTCTTCAATACCTTCTTGGTATCTCTCCTTCAACATTCTAATTAAGTAAATTCTTTCATATTTTTATTGTAAGGATCCTTGAAACATTTCAACCTTTAAACTTATTGCTTTACTCTTATTGAATCCTTATTATCCTTATTGAAGCTTCTCCTTGTCATTTTCCTTCATGTAAAATACATTATTAAAATACATTTTAAATTCACACTACGATAAAGCGGGCTCAACGACGAAAACATTTTGCCTGCATTGGAAACTCCATGGAATTAAGCAAAACATTTTTTTTAATTATACTGAAATTAAACCCAAAAAATGTTCTTCGTGTTCAAAAATATGAAAGTTTACTACTAAAACTTGTTAGGCAGTATTACATTAATTGAAACTTTTAGATAACCCTGGCGTTGTGGAAGTGTTCGAACACGACGACTTCAAGGGGGTAAAATTAACTCTTCAAAATGACCTCCAAGGATGCATTAATTTCTATCGGAGCAACATCTCAAATTTTAATGATTACATCACTTCCGTTAAACTGAACGGAAACTGCTTGGATATTTAAAGTGGTGTGGGCTGTGCAGGGCAGCACCACGTCCTCCATAGTAGCTCCGATTGTCTCAGTAATTTGGTTAAGTGTAAGTGGAATGACAGAATTTCATCCCTAAAATTCTGTGCTACAATTTTACCGGAAGTCTACCAAAAAACCAAAGGATCTCAGGGAGATCTGTGCATAGACTCATGCGAGAACAACGGAAAGCATTATTTCTCTTGCCGCTTATCTAATGGATCCACGGATTATTGTTCTCCTCGGCCTGGAATGGATTACTTTGGGAATACACACAACCAACACCTTTCTTCTGACATACAGAGTAAACAGATAGTTTGATATTATGTTGATGTTTCATCCTCCCGTATTTTTCATTTAATTCTGATTTATCTTCGTAGTTTATTCAAACATATTTAAGTTATTCTAGGAAAAAGAGTTTTCCTACAATTAACTAATTTACGTGAAAGCCCAAAAAGGTTGTAAGGGCCAAGGCCAAAAATCGACCTGAATAAAGATCTATCTATCTATTTAAGTTATTCCCTGAGTATCTTAATCAATGGGGTATTTACTGGGGTACTTTGCGATTATTTTGAGATAGACTGTACACGTAATAATTATTATAGTACTCGAATGGCCCTTAAATGTGACTTATTATAATTACATATATTACTTTTACAGAATATAGCCCAATGCCAGTATTTTATGAACACGAAGAATACGCTGGGAAATATTTGGAAACAAATTACATTACCAATGTTATAATTTCCGCTACAGGGGTGATTCCCTCACAGATTTCGACAACATGGCCTCCTCTGTTGACGTAAAGCAACATTGTATTTACCTGTACGAAAACATTGGCTGCACAGGAAAACGACTGGAGCTGAGCCCTCAACTTAATGTAGGCTGTCAAGAGATTCTGAAGAATTGCAATTGGAGCGATGTAACAACGTCATTCAGCTTTTGTGACGCAACTTTTCCACCAAAATACGCAAATCCGATTGGTTCTCATGGGGTTCCGTGTGTTACTCCTTGCGAAGCTCAAGGAAGTCCTTACTTTCGGTGTGGAATACAAAATTGGGACTGGGACTACTGTTCCCCAAGACCGGGGACGGATTTCCTCGGGAATGATTGTGGTGATCATTGCTTTTACAATGGTTAGTTTCCAGATAAGTATCATCAAACAATCCATTTGTTTTAGAGAAGCGCATCGCCCAATAGTTCTGTTGCTGTCCGTACGGCTTTGGGCGCAAAAACTTAAAAAATGACAAAGCGAATTCACTCAAATTTGGTACAGGTATTCCTGCTAATAAAAATTAGGATGATTTAAATTGTAGGTGAAATCGGTGCCGCAGCTTCCGAGAGAATAAATTATTTCTGAAAATGTATAAAAAATTGCGATAAGGTAGGATTGGGAGAGGTGAAACAAAAATGATTAACGCATTGATTCACCTTTGTTGTAGAGACAAAATTTCCTCAATTGGCTGTCTTGTATGAAGGGAGGTGGCATTCAAAGAAGGCTTATACAATTTTAAGCCATGATTGAAAAAACGGCACCAATTTACGTACGACAAGTGATTACAAATCGTCGATTGCTAAAAATATTTCTTCAATGAATCTCAAAGGAACTTGTCTTTATCTCTATGAAAACATCGGTTGCACCCAACCATGAGCAACTGCTGGCAGGATTGAGCCCCATTGACGTCCCGAGATGAAGGGAGATGGTACTCCCCAGGCTCGGTATGGATCGTTCATCAGAATTACAGGTAAATCCATCTAGTATCGTGAGAATTCCCTTTTTTTAATTTATTGAAGATTTTGGTTGTTTTTGTCAAGGTCCGGGTATCATGCTACCCGGGTACAGACATAGCGACGCAACAATAATAACAGATTTACATGGAAACCGTGCCTCAAAATAAAAAACTGCATTCATTTGGTACAAATTTTAAACGCTTGGTCATTCCGGGCATCATGGTGCCCGCTTCGGATGCCGGAGTGAAACATTAGTTACCAAAATTAGATTTTGGATTTGATTTTAAGCACGAACGCAATTTATTTGGTACAAATCGGCATACACCAACTCTGGTAATGCATTTCTAAGTGGCCAAAAACAGGCCTGGTATCATGTTACCCGATCGGTTTAAAAAATTTAATTTAAGCTCCTAGTATGCCAGTGAACAAGTTTGCATCAATTCCGAGCCTCTAAAGCCCGTATTTAAGAAATAGCCTGGGGCGTACCACCTCCCTTCATCTCGGGACGTCAATGGGGCTCAATCCTGCCAGCAGTTGCTCATGCCTGGTTGCACAGGGGATAGAATTACACGCACCTCCGAGGACAACGCCACTTGTCTGTTTGAACTGGGTCTGGAAGGATGTTCTGGAAAAGTCACCGTAGCTTCTGTAATGTTTTGCAATGTAAAGGGTCAGCCATTTATACGGAGTGCTGGATCCTGTGGTGGAGCTTGCTCCGAAAGTTATGACACTCGTGGTAGAGATTTCTTTTGGTGCAACGTTGGAAACACTTCAGTTTGGGAATATTGTTCTCCTAAGCCGGGAACTGATGCTTTTGGAGAGGATTGCAAAGAAGATTGCAAGGATTACGGTAAGGTTTCATCAGGGTCTTGCTTATTATGCTTATGAACTAGGTCTATAAGTGGGATTATCATTTCAAGATGAAATAATACTTGCGTAAATGTAATTGGTGGTAAATGGAGAAGATACTTACTAGTAATAGTATTGTAACGTTCACTAAGTGGGTGTTTTAGTTTTGGTTTTCCTATAGTTTTGGCGGGGAGAAACAATCAATATAAATCCCAACTTATGCGTATAGGTAGAATTGCAATAATTATATATTACAAATCGAAGCACACGTATGCCCTGTCATAATTGTATTGATTTTTCAAGGTTTTGACACGAGAAGACAAAAGGCTATCCTCTATGGTGGTATAAATTTTCAAGGGAAGTATCTCACGATTGATAGTGCTACACACTCCCAATGTCTGAACATGGGCAATGATGATGACTTGTCTTTCAACTTTTACCAAATGATTAACTCCATTGATTTAAATTCGTCAAACCCAGTCACTTGTCTGCTGCTGTACGACAACGTTGGTTGCACAGGGAACTTCATCACCATCTCTAATTGGGATAACACTGGCTGTCATCGTAATTTACGCAATTGCAATTGGGATAATAAAGTTACATCTGTTAGTTTTTGTAATGTCCGGCTTCCGCCAAAAATACTTGAGCCAAAAGGACTGCAAGGAGACATTTGTAAGAATGCTTGTGATACCCGAGGGGACGCGTATTTTTCGTGTCACTTACAAAATGGCTCACGGTCATTGTGCTCCCCACGACCAGGTCAGAACCATCTCGGGGACTTTTGCAGTGACAATTGTTCAAATGGAGGTAAAAACATTACTTATTATTTTGCTCAAAATCGTACAAAAATTGCAACTAATGATTCCTAGCAAAAGATCAGTTATGTAAGTATGTGTATCCAATGTATTTTTGTCACATATAGGAATGGGTCTTCCCCAAAAGGCAATTCTGTATGTGAAGAAAGGATTTCAAGATGAGCATGTGACTATAGACAGTACCAGCGGCAGACAATGCTTTAACTTGGGATATGCTAAATCGGCCTTTAATTTTAACGATGCAATTGCTTCATTGCGTTTAATACCGTTACATGTATTCCCTTGTATGATAGCATCGGCTGTATTGAGCAATTTTTAGAGCTGTCACGTTTTAAAAATGGAAATTGCAGTAGAAACCTAGCTAATTGCGATTGGGACGAAAAGATATCATCCGTTAGTTTTTGTGACACTCAATTTCTTCCTGTGAGTGTGCTCCCACACACACTCACCTCAATTAAATACATTGGGCACACACACACACACTAATTAAAGGTGACCAGACGGATGAGGAGGAAATGTTGATGATGATGAGGATGATCCAGGAATGATGACGTCAGAACCTGCAAAAATAAAAATAAAAATGTAGGTCATGAGACAAAATGTAAACAAAAACTTGTTTACATTTTGCCTCATGAAAATCCTCTCCCTTCTTTCCCTATGCCCTTATCCCTAAAATTAAAATAATAAAATATTAAAAACCTTACCATATATGTACCTTACCTGTAAGTCCCCGGTCCCTAAATAGTATAAATAGGGCAGCCCTTCCCATGGTCAAGGCAGACTTGTACTAAGTCTCCTTCCGTGAGTAGCTCACGGCGAATCCTCCGAGGAACCCTCGGCACTGTTTCCGTCTAATAACGGCTAAGTTAAAACCTTTACCTTCCCGCCTTAAAAGCCTTATCCTTGCCATAAAGCCCTGCTCTCGTCCAATCCTGGTCCAGTCCTGGTCCGCTGGCAAATATTTGAAATTGTCCAGCCGGTTTTCTGTCAATGTTAAAAACATAGTAATTGTTTTTTTGTCCTAAATATTTTTTGGAAATATTAATATTTTTTGAAGTTAATTTTTCATAATTACACTTACCTTTTGTCCGGATTCGTCCTGGTTTGGTGTGGTACCTCTTTTGCTGAATGTAAGCTTATTTTTTATTATTATTTTATGAGTTTTGTTTTGTGTGTGTGTCACTGGGTCAGACAAACCTCGCCCCTACCATACACCCTTTTGGACATCCTTAATTCCTACCCTAAAATTATTAAAATATTTGTTTCCGGTCTTAAAGTTGCCTGGCTCCTTAAAATTAAATCCCTAAAACCCTTCTAAATTAAGTACAGGGTACCCCCTTTTTATTTACCCCCTTAATTAAATTTATTTCGGGTTCCAACTTCAATTAATTAATTAATTAAGTGAAGTAGTTAGCTATGTAAGCCGACACCGCCTAAATTTATTTTTGAGTAAATTATATATATGTACCTACATGAGGCCAGTACCATTTTGCCAGAGTAGTTAGTTATGTAAGCCGATACATGCTAAATGGTTAGAGTAGTTAAACGTGTATGCCGGAGATTGCATAATTTTTATTTCCCTTTCGACATTAAATAATAACCCTCGTGAGTCCCCTCACACTTCCAAATCACGAAAAACCAATAACGTCCAATAACTTCCTGTGACGCTCATGGGATAAGCGGTGCATATTTTTGGTGTAGCATAACCGAATCTGATTGGGATTTCTGTTACCCACGACCGGGTGTAAACTTCTTCGGGGAAGACTGGGTTTCTGAAAGCACTCCCGACTACAATGGTACGAACTTCTGATGGTCATTGGTTAATGTTCGTAAAATCATTCCAATGGCTCTGGATGAATGAAATAATCATGGAAAAGTTCTTTTAACATTTAATAGAATCAGTTTTTTTACCGTTTTTAAGCTGTACAAATCACAATGTTTAGCATACTATAATGAATGTTACAACGGTTCCTCGCTATTGGAGGAGAACTTAAAAAGGAAAATAGAAAAATAGAAGAAAAATATTTTGAGTATCACATTGCCGATAGTGTCAACTTTTATCCTCATAAGAGTATCACACGACAAAAGCAAACAAATTTTGTGGTCCTTTGATATAGACCAGATGGCCATGACTTACTACTTTGTCACTGATTACAATATATGAGCCTGAACAAGAGAAAAACAAATGAGTGAATTCTAGGAATGCACATATTTTATTGATAATACGATGATTTTACTGTTTATTTCCAGACCACACCCAGAAAGCAGTTCTCTATGACCAAAAGCATTTTAAAGGGAACCAAGTCACGATCAGTAGTGCGGAAACTATTCGATGTATCAACCTAGAACAAATTAATTCCACAGCTCATTTCAACAAAAAGTTAACATCTATTGATTTGAAAGGAAGTTGCTTACAGCTCTTTGAGAGCATAGTCTGCCAGGGTGACTTCCTGGAGGTTTATCCCGAAGATGGAGATAACTGTCAAATGGACCTGAGTGACTGTGCTTGGAATGAACGTGTCTCATCAATTAGCTTTTGTGATACTTACTTCCCCCCAAAATATGAGCAGCCCATTGGGCTCAAAGGAGAAGAATGCATGGATGATTGTGACACCAGGGTCATCTTAAAAATGGCGCAATTGATTTTTGTCTCCCACGACCCGGCCAAGATGTTCTCGGAAATGATTGCGAAGAGAATTGCTTGACCGCAGGTAAAATAAAAATAGTTGTTTTTCACATTTAAATTTTCATAATCTGGTTGCTTCAATGGAGTATACGTCTAATTGTTATTTTAGTGTCACTTGAAATGTTATCAGAGGATCGGAGTACAGGGACAAATACGATGACATTGAACATTTGCGTCATGGGGGTTTTCATACTTTCAATTACATTGAATTCCTATTAAATGTAAGTTACTTTCATTGCGAATCTGGAAATACCATTACTTTCACGTTCTACTTGATTTAATTTGGAAATATAATGATTATACGTTTATGCGTCTGGAAGAAGGTTCAGTAATATTTTATGTGATTACGTTTACAACGTCATGCACATATACATATGTAGTACCATAAATACTGAATATATATCATACATACATAGGTAGTCCTCACCAATTTGTCTTACGTAACATGACATGTAAAAATGAATACAAATAAAAATGCCATTTTCCTGCGCTATGAAACAAGAACAGTGATTTTTAAAATTTGCATAATAATATGCAGCTCCCATGCATAAATATTTGTACGCTTGAGTTAGAATAGGAAAGAGTATAAGAACGCTACGGTTTTATGGAATTTGCAAGTGATATGCCTGCATTGCTTGTTGCTAAAAGCTATTTAGTTTTTCAGTAAAAGTGCAGAATTAGAAGAGACAAGAACTGTATTTCTTCAATATCATTTTAGAGATGCCCTAAATGTCGTGTACAGAATTTCAGTCTTCTGATGCTGTACCTTTGAAAAATTAAAATAATAAATTGCAGCTAAGGCCGCATAATAATGCTTTCCCAATTCCAAATGTGACCTGAATTAAGGTTAGGGGAGTAGTCACGTCTATGGGCTTCTATGCCTGTTTATTTTTCCATCCGCTGGATTTTTCGAGGAACTGCAGTAGCTACTACATACAGTTGATTTTATATTATTAGATTCATGGTTAGAGTTACTTCATTTGAGCAACTTTCCTAACTTAATGAAATGATTGATCGTGCTGATTACTAAATTATTAAAATGAAAACAATAAATGAACTTAGATTCGCACACCCCACAAATGGGAATAAAATAACCCGAAGGCTTAGTTATTTATTCACTCAGAAATGAAAACGGAAATGATTACTTTATCAATAAAAACTCTGAAACTAAAAATGATTACAAAGATGAATCTCAGAGGATTCTCAAAACAGGAGGAAAAGGAATAACTCTCAGTTCAAGACTGAGAACTCAAAAGTAAGATTAGCACACACTTGGACACAGCCGTGTGTGATTCATACATAAATACATCATTACATAAGATTGGCATAAGCATACAAGATTTGACGCTTCCATAAGTGGAGCGTGAGAAGTCCCTCGTCAGGGATTCTCTCCTGTCACTCTAGACGCAGCTAGAGTTGACCTTTAACACTAATAACAATTTTATTACTTAACTCAAACACTTCTTAAAAACTACACTGCTTACAACTACGTATTCATACCTTACAATATAGTGAATTACATTGCGTGAAGTATAGGATCACAATCAAATGAAGTACTCACAGTAATGAGTTTGATCTGAGCTAAAAAAACGATCAAGCTAAAAAACGTTTTCCCTTCCTTTTGCCCTTTGCCCAGGGACCATCTCTAAAGAGTTGTCTCACAGGTCTCGCCTATCAGGTCGCAATAATATTGTAATCATGATTGATAAAAGTATAGCGAGAAGGTTTGGAGAAATTTCGCGTACAGAGCAATATTCAAAACTATGCTGAGGAGGAAATTTTAAAGTTTCCAATTTTTTAAACAACTTGTGGCCTGAAAAATGATACTTTGATTGGTGAAGAAAATCCAAATAATTGTACGTAGATAATAAATTACAATACGGGAATAAAATCTAAATAATTACTTTCTTGAATTTTATCCACTACCGCTCCAAAAAATTTGATAATATTTTCGTGCTCAGAGACGAATGCCATCACTTTAATTTCCTTCAGGAATGCTTTAAAATACTCAACATCAGCAACGGCTTTGGAAGATTTGATTGCGACAATCTCCATTAAATTGTCCTTTGTGTACAACTCCGAATTTGCCTTCACCTAACACGAAGGCATCTGTAAACAGACGGTGGGAGTAAAGTTATAGGAAATACTACAGATCCAGCCAATAACCATGTTATGAGAATACAATGATGAACATAATTGTGGCGAGATGTTCTAAAAAAATTTGAATAAAATTGCTATTCTGTCTTGAACCTGTTTTCAATTGTTCACTTTGAATGATCTTATTTTGTACAAAAGGCAAGATATCCAGTGGGATATTTTCTACGCTCTGGCCTGGTTTCACATTCCCGAAATAAAACTCATCCACTTCTTCCTTTGTAAGGTCACGAATTTCCCTCTGTTGTCAGTAAAACTAAATAAGTGTTGTCCTTTGGACGTAGTTTACGCCTCTTACAAATAATTAGATTAACATAAAATTGCTTGAATTTGCATTCTTTTTAAAGCACTGACGTAATTTAAGATTACAGTTTCGCAGAAATGAAACTTACCAAACCAAATTTATACTTCCTCCTAGGGAAGCTCATGGGAACAGGACCAACCCGGGTATTTAGGTACAGGAACAGGTCCAAAATGGGTACAGTTTAAAAGTTCCCAATTGTAACAGGAACAATACAGGTACTTTTATTTTGTACCCAGAAACCCGTGACCACAGTCACAAACAGGTACAGGAATGAAAGTCGTTCCTGTTTGTGTGTTCCCAATAGGAACAGGTCCATACTGTTGAATGACCCATATTTAAACGTGTGGACCCGGGGACTTTGTCGTTTTTGAACTTCAATAATTTCCAAAGCACCAATGAACGCTCGAAATGAATTTTGAGCATTCCAGTGCAATTACTGCAGGTAGGTTTTATTGTAATATAAAAGTAGTTACAAGAATTATTTATTTATTTCCACTGGAAACATTCGGAAGCATTTACGAAGATAAACTTAGCAGCAAAAAAGCTTAAACGTAAAGTTGCTTTTCCGCCCTTAAAAGTAATAAACAAGTTACGGTACAATAATTATTTTATAGTACAAAAATATGCAGGAACAATGAAATTATTTATTGAAAAAGCAAAAAATAGTAAAAAACGTTAACTCATATGTTTAAACTAAAGTACCCGGGGACGCACCCGGGTACTTGCATAACTTTTGGGAATGGGTACACGTTTTGGATACTTTTCAGGAACGGGTACAATTTCAGGAACATGTACACGTTTTGGAAACTTTTCAGGAACGGATACAATTTCAGGAACAGGTACAAGATTTTGGATGTGTGAACGGGTTCAGGAACGGAAAATGTGTACCTGCAAAAGTTTAGCATAGGTACAGGAACATAAATTTTGTACCTGTATTTATTGGTTCGTGTTCAGGAACAGGAACAGGAACCAAGTTTTTGTACCTTTGCGCTTCCCTACTTCCTCCAAAGGAACCATTGCGCCAAGATCAAGACCACCACCACTAAAATTGCAATCACAATGATGGCTTCAGTGGGGATTGAAGGACCTGCAAATAAAATGAATCAGTATAAAGATCATTTATAGCTACCGTTGAATAACACGATCTCTCGGTTAACAAAAGTCTCTCCAATGCTATTGCAGTGAGAGAAACACTTGTTTATAATGAAAGCAAATACGTGGAAACCATAGGGATAAAAATAAGTTTTAAAGCTAGAACTCTACCAGTTTGACTGCGAAAATATGAAGCTTTTTCTCTGAGATCTACTGTCGCGGCAACCATTTCAGTAGAGTCAATACGCGGTCCATGGCAGGTAATTCTATTCATTTGAATGCTGATTGGAAATTTTATTTGCCATACAGCAATATCCTTGTGCTTTTGAGAACGCAATTTGTAAATTTTTACTCCCACGGACTCATAGCGCTGTCCAGAAAAAACTACGTCGAAAAGCATAGCTTATATAATTATACTTATACTAGTATTAGTGTAGACCTAGGCCAAGCAGGAATAAAGTCTAAAAATTAATTCCCAAAATGTTACAGAGTTGTTTAGGATGAGGCCAGTCTGAGTCAATGGTAAAGTACATTTCGGTTGAATCACGAAGGTCGAAATTCTACACTCGAAAGTAACCATCTTAACGTGAGATTGCATTTCATTGTCAGGGGCGGAGAGTCCAACTTCCTTCAGCTCAATGCTACTCTCGGTCGGCAATTTAGAAACTAAATCTGCAAATAAAAGTGCCATACAAACACAAAAAGTACATACACTGGGGTGCAATGATGATGGAACAAGGAAAACTCTGGGACTCAGGGTCTAAATAATCTTCGAGTTGTGAACTTATCTATAAGGTTGTTTATTGCTTTTGTTCAGTTTTTTATGCTGATTATAAATCAGCAAAAAATTTGAAAACAAAAATTTTTTGTATGCAAAAATGAACAAAAACGAAAAAAATTCCAATTATTCCTCTGCATTAGTGTTGGAACACGATTGACTACGGTACAATCTGAGCCGGATAACTGACGGTACGTGATTTTATTTTAAACAAAATAAATCACAAACACATTCTAGTGTCTTTTAGAATTCCTTAATGCATTTTGACACATTTAAGTCAAGATTGAACCACGAAGAAAGGAGATTCTAATACCAGCGAGAGAGCTAGTGATCGAGAGATGGAGGAACGACGTGAAAAAGCCTCCAAAGTTTAGGCAGATTGCCAAAGTTGTCGGCCTAAGACCCTCGACGGTCTTTTATATTATAAAAAAATACAAGACGACTGGTATCGTCGAAAATCTGCCCGGGAGGGGTAAAGACCGCATCGTCACCCCCCGCGAGGAACCGATAATAATCTGAAAGGTCAAGAAAGACTCAAGACTGACCTCATCTAAGATCCTCTCACAGGCGCATTTTGAGGTAGGAAAGATTGCACATCGGACCACGATCAAAAGAATCCTGTATCTGAGCGGAAGGAACTTGCTTCGAGCCAAGTAGGGGCCTTATATCAATGCTAAAAACAGGAGAAAGAGGACCCTGTGGTGCCGGAAGCACGCAAGCAAGTATGGTACGTTTTGGAGTCGAGTTTTGTGGTCCGGTGAGAGCAAATTTAGTGTATTTTGCAGCGATGGAAGAACCGGGGTCTGGGGAAAGCCAGGGGAGGGTCTGAATACGGTTCTTACTTCCTACTGTAAAGCATGGTGGTGGTAGTGTTATGCTTTGGGGCTGCATCAATGTATATTTGGTGGGAACCATTGATTTTATGGCAGAAAATATGAACCAACACTACACTAATCCATAGTCAACCGAAACGTTAAGCAATCAGCCCAAAACCTGGAACTTGGACGGCAATTTGTGTATCAACAGGACAACGAGCCCCAGCACACGGCGAAGTCAACATGGTCCAATTTGTAAAAAAGGGTACCAGTTCTAGACTGGACCCCCCAAAGGACGGATATCACCTACTACTATCATCAGCTATCACCACGTGTTATCACATGGGTCGGGAGCTGACGAAATTTCACATTACCGGGAAAAAAGACCCGAAATTCCGAATTAATTAGAGATGGGACAACATACCCCCCGAATTCACCTGGAACACAGTCAGCTCCGTCCCACGGTGCATAAATGCTGTCCTGACGGCAAACGGGTGGCCTACTGCTCATTAGCCAATCGAGCTGTGAAGTTTTACCCCGTTTAAAACCATCTTTCTCTTTTGTTCCAACACTAATGCACAGGAATAATTGGATGCTTTTTCGTTTTTGTTCATTTTTGCATACAAAAATTTTTGTTTTCAAATTTTTTTTGCTGATTTATAATCAGCATAAAAACCTGAACAAAAGCAAGAAAAAACCTTATAGATAAGTTCACAACTCGAAGATTATTTAGACCCTGAGTCCCAGAGTTTACCTTGTTCCATCATCATTGCACCCCAGTGTATGAGGTACGGATACGTTGTCGAGTGTGTACATAATGGACACAATGATAAATAAAGACACGGTGCAATTACATACATCCTTTGCCGTTCAGTCTTGTGAATACGTAATCCATCTCACTCACGTATTCCAATGACTGCCCATCCCAAGTCGTGTGGTTCGGATGGGTTATTCCAATACAATGGATGAAACCACGGCGTTGCTCTAATCGTATTCTGAATAAAAAGTTACAAAACCAGGTGAGTGAGATAGAGGTTTACAAGAACTTACATATTAGAAATACATATCATTGCAATAGCTATTGCTGACGGTACAATAATTTTTCCTGGTAACTGATTTTTACTTTGATTGCCCATTTGGATGCGCTGGTAAAATTTGTTCGTGGTCCATTCTTTGGAACTCATAATTATCCGGAGCCGTTTCCACCGTACTGAAAATCTGTTTAATTGATTCCAATGAATTTTTTTGTCGTTTTATAAAACCCAGATAATTTAGCGTAGCACTCATGAGAATCCCTTACATACATCACAATTTACAGATATCATATTTTAATGGCTGGACTACTTTTAATGTATATATAATTATTATGTGTTTAAACTCATTGGAAATTGTTGTGTATAAGTAATTATATAAATGTACTTGAGGTGCAAGTGGTTTCCATTTGAGGTCACATTCCAAAATTGAGCGACAAGCTCCAAATGTCGCATAAAGCTCGGTTGCTTTTAATCCGAAAGTAGCATTGGATTTAATGTTGCACTGAACTCTTAATTTGCCGTCGGCATCTGTCCGGTAGGAAATTTTAGCAGGGAGTTTTTGCACAACAATTTCCTCGTGTTAGTGCATATTTATATAATTTATTTCTGTATTTAAGTTTCAGCAGTAAGTTTAATATTTTATATGAAACCCAAGTGAGCCGAATTGTCTGAACAGGAAAATATTTCCCATCCATATTTTGTTTAAATACCTATATTGAGGTATTAATTCAATTATTTGACCATTACATTTAGGATCGGGTATAGTGTTAGCAAGCTTAGCATGGGTTTCATGACATATCATGTGCATTTTGTTTCTGTAGAATTAATACATACTGAGTTTCTCCTTTAATCACGCTAACCACTTCAATTAACTTAAATATTTTGTGACATTGTTCCTCGTATGAGCTAGGGTGGAGGAAAAGCAATTCAAATACCAGTCACATGGAAATATTTTTGACACCCATTCTTATGTTTTTTTTTTAACTCAAAATGTTTGAAGACTAGAAGCTTAAGTTTTGTGATAATGAGTGCGTGGGGAAAACTAGAAGAATTTATTGAACTACAGAATAGATAGTGGGTCCGCCAGTTTGTAGTACATCAAATAAATTTGTAAATGCGTTTGAATGAGGAAACATTTTCAATCATCAGTATGTAACATTGGCGAAGAAGGAAAACGATTATTGTTAAACATAAGCATAAATATAGATATATGCATAGAGTTTCACTAAGCACAGAATAAATGTCGGTAAAACTAATAATAAATCTAGAGTGCATAAATTTGTTTCAAGTGTAAGGTTTTCATGTTGTAAACAACAAGCAAGTACTACCTACATATACATATCTACTCAAAGTAAAAATTTCTGAATGAGTTGTACACATTTCCCGAATAACCATTTTGTAGGACATCTTTTGGCAAAATATTGTCATCTTATGTACATGCACTTGTTAGCACTGTAAGAATAACTCTATTATGGTAGCATTATGGACTTGCCGAGACTGCCTATACCCCCAACATGGATCGGAAAATTAGACGTATTATACAAAATGTGAAATCCGTTGTAGCAAAAATGGACACTGGAATTTATTTTTCACATTCTTATTTTCCCGCTGTATAACTTCAAATTTTATATGTCAAATCTCAAAAGAATAAGTATAAGATTCAAGCATACTAAAAGTTCATAAATATGACAAATATGATGCATTCAAGACGGGGTTGGAAAAGTACAGTTTGCAGATTTTGCTTGGAACACTTTAAAATTTAAAGAAATATTTTTCCTCCCAAATAAAGGGATATTAAAGTAGCGCCAAAATTTTACTTTTCCATTTCCAATCTTCGTCTACATGTAGGAATGCCCTACATGGGATGTGTTTATGCAAGTACTTCTAGCATGCTTGAATGGGGAACCATACCGTACTTGTAGAAATTAAGCTGAATTAATCTTTCTTACTTGAACTCACTGGAATCACCCATTCTGGGCTTGGATCAAATCTGGACGTACAATGGAAGGCGGATATTTGGATTAAATCTGTAGTTCTATTAAGTTAAGTTAATATTGCACCAGATATAATCAATTGTGCTCATGCCATTTGCTCCCAAGAAGGTAAAACTACCTGGGTTATCACCTTCGCATCTTCCATTCAGTAGAATGAGGCCAGCTCCTTCAAATAGGTCGTCTACATATCTTGCTAGTTTGGATTCAGTCTTATCATAGTTCTGTCGGTTTGCACTTAGGGCTTCATTTTCAATGCACTGTAAATCTAGTGTTCCAAGGTTTCCCAATCTTACATTAAAGTCGCCTCCTAAGAACAATGGTATATGTCCATACTGTAGTGCTATATTTGTGAGCTCCTCTTCGAGCATTAACCATATTTCTTTACTTTTGCTGATATCTGGGCTAATATACACGTTTCCTATAATGTTCAGATTGTTTGTTTGAGTATTCCTAAAAAGTATTATAACCCACCACTGAGATGCACAGAGTGTCTTTACTATGGTGTAGTCCTTTTTGAATAAAATGCACAGACCTCCACTAGGTCGACCTTTTTCTTTGCTCTTTATTGCAGGTTGTGTTACTTTGTCGAAATTTTCATACATGCTAGGTAGGTCGACCTTGTCAGAGGTCAGCCATGTTTCACAAAGGCAGACGAAGTCATGATCGTTAAATATTTGTGCGGCTGAGTAGTCCAGTTGAGTGAATTTAGTATAGCCTGTCGAGTTCCAGTATATAATGCTTAGAGGAGAGGGTAGGGTATGAAAGGTTGTATGTACAGGTATGAGAGTTTGTGTTGTAGACGCAGTATGCTATTCTCCAGTGTCCATTTTACTCGGAGTTGGGGCTTTGGAACGTATTGGCCTGATTTTGCCATTCTGAATGATGTATCTTGTTCCACTGATGATCAGGGTTGTTCCTTTTAGTTTCGCATCCTTGCCCGCGTCTTTTGCTTTTTTCATTTCCATTGACAACAGCTTTCTTTTCTCTCTTTCCTCAGGAGTGAAGTCATCTCGAATGTAGATATCTGAGTCACGGAGTTTGTGTGTGCATTTGTATAGCATTGACTTAGATTCCGGGTCTCTGAAGGTGACCTTGATCAAGGGCGGGTGGCTTTGGTGCTTTCGTTTCCCTGCCGGTTGTAGTGGGAAGGCCTTTTCAAAGGGAAGCTGGAGTTTGAAGGTTTCCATGAAGAACTTGTTGACAGTTTCACTGCATGACCTGCCCCCACAGCTTAGTCCGCCAATGACAATTGACTTTTTTCGGATGTCCGTTTCGAGTATGTCAAGCCTTTTCTGCATCTTTTCCATTCGGAAGTCTACGCTGTCGGTGTATTCGTCGTATGATCCTTTAAACCCTTCCAGGATGTTCACGCGAGTTTCGAGCTCCTCAACTTTCATCAGGGTGTTGTTGTTGTTAATATTTATTCTGCTCATCACGGCGAGGAATAGCGAGGCTGATAATGGCGCATCCGAGTCTACAGCTGGGATCCCCAATGATTCGCACATGGTTTTTACATCCGTCAGATCCATGTTATTGTAGCTACAGCAGATTCCCTACGTTCACAGGAGCAAAGGATCAGTGTAGGTAGGATGGTATGTAAAGTAGGATAGCAAGGAGGCAATATATACAGCTCAACACTAACTTGCACTTGAGATTGTAGATAAGCGAGCACAAACACAGAGCACCTTTCACATTCACAGCACGATGGGAACTGAAAAGCGTCTTTCTATAGAACCAACGTTGAATAATTATTACAATATACCAAATCCGTGAATATTATGATTTTATGAGGAAATCTGAAGAAGTTTACACAGACGTAAATGTACATATGATTTAAATAGCTACATACTAAGGAAAACTTAGTTCGCGTAATTATGACCTTACCCTGCGCGAAACCAAATTCATATACAGTGAAATCTCTTTATAACGGAATCGCAGGGTGACTAGTATTTTTGTCCGTTATAATAATTTTCCGTTATAGCATATAACGGACAAATTCCGTTATAATGTAATGGGACCTTGAATTATGTATTAAAAGGTATACAAATTTTTCGAAAACGAATTAAGTAACCAGTCACACTATATTTTAGAAATTGATGCTAAAATTATTGATCAAACGGCACATACCCAAATACTAAAATATTAAACACTAATTTACACTCAGTCCAAATTTAAACTAATTAACACATACTACAGAACCTGGAAGTATTTAGTTATTAATGGTTGCACAAGTGTGGATAAATCTTTTATCGATTTTTCCAAATGTCACTAACAGTTGAACTTGACAATTATTTCTATGTACAAATTACAGATTGTGACTTCCCATTTTGAATTTCAAAAACTATAGACATTTTTTTACCTAAATTCAAAGTTTTTCGCTTCTTAGCACTTGCCATGTCTAATATTTAAGATTTTTAAGGTAACTTTACATAGATATAAATCAGTAAATGAATAAACTGTGATTACAAAATAAATTTCTAACCACGACCACCCACACGACCAGAGCTTCTGGCGGGGACGGGACGTCGGGACACTGGACGGACCGGGACGGGACGTCCCCGGGGACAAAATAATTGTCCCCATGTCGTAATCGGGACGGGACGGGGACAAAAAAATTGTCCCAATTATATTCGGGACGGGACGGGGACAAAAAAATTGTCCCCATTATATCAGGGACGGGACGGGGACAAAACAAATTGTCCCCACTATATTCGGGACGGGACGGGGACAAAAACAATTGTTCCCATTATATTCGCGACATGCTTTTTGGTCGTGTATATAACGTGACGGGACGAGCAAGCATAGCAGAACAAGGATAACATTTGAGCTTTAATGCTCATGAGTAAACTATTCTGTGAACACTATTTCCCTGAATGTAAGACATTCGATTTTAGGTTGTAGAAAATGAGGCTTGTTGCTCAAAAAATTCAGGAAGAATCTTGAAGCCACGATTCTATAAATGTGTTTTTATGTTTTTGGTATAAATATTGTTGGTACGAAATTTTCCTCATGTTCCGATTTTCGGTATGAGAATGTCGACAACTGTTTTCAGTAATTATCGGGACGGTACAGGAATTTTGTTCACATGCAACGATTTTCGGGACCGGGGACAATATTTTTTTAATTTTAAGAACGGGACGGGGACAACGTTTTTTAAAAATTTTGGGGACGGGACGGGGACAACGTTTTTTAAAAATTTTGGGGACGGGACGGGGACAAGATTTTTGTCCCCATGTCCCGACTTTCGGGACGGGACCGGGGACAACGTTTTTAAAAATTTTTGGGGACGGGACGGGGACATGGTTTTTGTCCCCGTGTCCCGATTGACGGGACGGGACTGGGGACAAAGGTTTTTAAAAAATATAGGGACGGGACGTGGACGGGACAATAATTTTGTCCCCAATAGAAACTCTGCACACGACTATTGAGTGAACCGGTGTTACAAATGTTGGGTTCAGCGCGGAAACCGAAGTCCGCTATATACACCAAGTTATTCCCAAGGGTACATATCTAAGGGTCCGGTATAGGAAATATTCCGCTATAAACATGTCCGCTATAAGCACATATTTTACATTGTTAACATAGCAACTTATGGCGGGGATGTGCAAATGTGTCCGGTATAATAAATTTCCGTTTTAAAGGCGTCCGTTATAATGAGATTTTACTGTATTTACAGAAATACATCAGATGAAATATCGGGTTGTGTGAACATCAAATATCCCGGAATGGCTTTAGCCACACATGGAAGTGTGATGTTTTTAACACGGTCCATCCAATCTTCAATTTGTTCACTTAGATCAAGGAAATTGATCATCTTCGTCTGTGTGACTCCCTTTGGTTCTAATGATTTTAGGAACTTGGATGGAGTATTTAGATAAAGCTCAGACGCCAACGATTTGTTCAAATAACTTTGACATCGGAAAACTCGGCTGAATTCCCCCGATTTAAATCGTACAGAAAGGGCATGCGCTTAATTCAAGTTATTACTCGTAGTACTGGACTGAAAGCCAATGTTTCCATGATTTTCAAGGAGCCGCGTCTTTCCCTTGAGCATATAAAATCATGAATGAATGAAAAAGGTACATCAACATCAGAACTTCCATATTTTGGAATGTCCCGCCACGTAGGACTATGAAATTTAAATTTACATGAATTGAACAACATTAAAATGACATTGACAATTCAGATGTGACATCCCACTTAAAAAGTAATCAAAGTATAATTTACATTAATAACTTCAAAATTTGGAATCCTCACGAGCAGGAATTAGGAGGATTTTAATAAATACTAAAACTTCATCAAAACACAATTAGTCCAGAGGACATGTTTTTTTACAGGTAAAAATATTGATGACATTTTATATGAAACCCCGAAATGATACTATATAATATCTTTGAGCATTTACATTAGTGAGTGACCCGGACCTCATGTTCCTAGCGATAACTCTAGGGTATTTGGAATTAAATGTAAAAATATTAATGTGACTTACAATGGGTTTTTGACCAAGCCAGCGTATCGGGTACGGCGCCCTGCAACGTAGTTCTAAAACTTCCGCTGTGTCAGCAATTACATTAACATCCTCGACGTTCAGATTGTTCTCAAAAACTTTCCCAAACGTAAATGTCGAAGTCGCTATTTTAACTTCCGGGCTGCAAACACCCGAAGCTTGCCCTGAGCTTGAATTTGAGTAACAATAGTAAATAACCGGGAATTCTGTTGCTGGGCTGACCCGGGGAAAAATTTGGAAGAAGAGCAAGACCAAAAATTTTCGAACGGTCTTCATGATTGTTGAAACAAATGCTAAGCTCTACTAAGGCATGAGTAAATTCTTAGCATAAGTTTATTCCATATGCTATTAAAGTATTAGTACTTTAACATCCAGCAACGAGGAAGACAATTAAAGCGTGGTAAATTATATTTGCATGGAAACTCATACCATATTCGATGGTAAAACCCAATTCGAAAGTTGTAAACCAAATTACCACAACTACGGCTTAAAACCCCATTTTCCCTAGAGTTTTTCCACTTGATTATGCTTGCCGGATGGAAGACATATTTTATGTATTGACTCTAAATTAAGTGTGAAATTTGACCAAATATCCCAATAATAGTTATTTAATATCACCACAACCTATATAATCCCCTGCTTAAATCATGATTCCAGATTATCTCGAACACGATAACACACCCAGAGGAAAAACTCCAGCAAATTAATTATTTTAACACAATGAATGTCATTAAATCATATTGGCACGAGCATTTTATGCATTCAGCATTTGGGACAAACAGTATTCACAAGTAAAAAGTAATTCAATGGATTGCTCCCGAACACAAAACTACAAACACTGAATATGTACCTGCGGTTCCTTCTTGGAGTGGGACTTTTTTTTGCCTCACCTGGAGTAATCGAGTCATTTGAAGGAAGTGAGTTTTAAATCCCAATTTGGTTTCCTATATTAACACTTACCGTTATGTCATTTGGAAGTACCTGCAGTAACATTCTCATTTATGACAATTATGGGTCTCCTTGGTGTAGTCTGTAACGTTTTTCATTCTATACATGTCAGTTTAAAACGTAATGTCTAATAAACATACTACACATCTTGAAAAATTGTTAAAAATTAGAAGCACATTCAAAGACTCAAAAGGGCTGAACGTGCAACGTTACTATAGTACCAACGATACTAACTGACCTCAAGGTTTACAAATACATTTGATATACTTATGTACACTGTATTACATACATTTGAATTTTCAGTTCGTCATGGCGATGTGGAAGTATTCCAACACGCTGACTTCAAGGGGGTAGAATTAATTCTTCAAAGGGACCCCGAACGATGCATTAATTTTCATCGGAGCAACATCTCAAATTTTAATGATTACATCACTTCCGTTAAACTGAACGGAAACTGTTTGGATGTTTACAGTGGTGTGGGCTGTGTGGGACAGCACCACGTCCTCAATAGTAGCTCCGATTGTCTCAGTAATTTGGTCAAGTGTGAGTGGAATGATAGAATTTCATCCCTAAAATTCTGTGCTACAATTTTACCGGAAGTCTACCAAAAACCCAAAGGATCTCAGGGAGATTTGTGCATAGACTCATGCGAGAACAACGGAAAGCATTATTTCTCTTGCCGCTTATCTAATGGATCCAAGGATTATTGTTCTCCTCGGCCTGGAATGGATTACTTTGGGAATGCACACAACCAAGACCTTTCTTCTGACATACAGAGTAAACAGCAATTTTGATACTATGTTGATGTTTCATCCTTCCGTATTTTTCAATTTATTCTGATTTATCATCGTAGTTTCTTCAAACATATTGAAGTTATTCTAGGAAAAAGAGTTTTCCTACAATTAACTAATTTATGTAAAAGCCCAAAAAGGTTGTAAGGGTCAACGCCAAAAATCGACCTGAATAAAGATCTATCTATCTATTTAAGTTAATCCCTGAGTATATTAATCTATGGGATATTTGTTGTGGTACTTAATTATTTTGAGATAGACTAGATTTTGTACACATAATAATTATTATAGTACTCGAATAGCCCTTAAATGTGACTTATTATAATTAATTATATATATTACTTTTACAGAATATAACTCAATTCCAGTCTTCTATGAACACGAAGAGTACGCTGGGAAATATTTGGAAACAAATTACATGGAAAATAGGAACCAATGTTATAATTTCCGCTACAGGAATGATTCCCTCACAGATTTCGACAACATGGCCTCCTCCGTTGACGTCAAGCAACATTGTATTTACCTGTACGAACACATTGGCTGCACAGGAAATCGACTGGAGCTGAGTCCTCAACTTAATGTAGGCTGTCAAGAGATTCTGAAGAATTGCAGTTGGAGCGATGTAACCACGTCATTCAGCTTTTGTGACGCAACTTTTCCTCCAAAATACGCAAATCCGATTGGTTCTCATGGGGTTCCATGCGCTACTTCTTGCGAAGCTCAAGGAATGCCTTACTTTTGGTGTGGAATACAAAATGGGGACTGGGACTACTGTTCCCCAAGACCGGGGACGGATTTCCTCGGGAATGATTGTGGTGATCATTGTTCTTACAATGGTTAGTTTCCAGATAAGTATCAACAAACAATCCATTCGTTTTTAGAGCAGCGCATCCCAAAATAGTTCTGTTGCTGTCCGTACGGCTTTGGATGCAAAAACTTAAAAAATTACAAATCAAATTCACTCAAATTTGGTAGAGGTATTCCTGCTAATAAAAATTCGGATGATTTAAATTGTAGGCCAAATCGGTGTAGTAGCTTCCGAGAAAATAAATTATTTCTGAAAATGTATAAAAAATTGCGATAAGGTAGGATTGGGGAGAGGTGATACAAAAATGATTAACGCATTGATTCACCTTTGTTGTAGAGACAAAATTTCCTCAATTGGCTGTCTTGTTTGAAGGGAGGTGGCATGAAAAGAAGGCTTATACAATTTCAAGCCATGATGGAAAAAACTGCACCAATTTACGTACGACAAGTGATTACACATCACCGATTGCTAAAATCATTTCTTCGATGAATCTCAAAGGAACTTGTCTTTATCTCTATGAAAACATCGGTTGCACCGGGGATAGAATTAGACGCACCTCCGAGGACAACGCCACTTGTCTTTATGAACTGGGTCTGAAAGGATGTTCTGGAGAAGTCACCGTAGCTTCTGTAATGTTTTGCAATGTAAAGAGTCAGCCATTGAATTCACGGAGGTTTTTTCATGGTTTTGCCACGAGAAGACAAAAGGCTATCCTCTATGCTGGTATAAATTTTCATGGGAAGTATCTCACGGTTGATAGTGCTGCAAACTCCCAATGTCTGAACATGGGCAATAATGATGACTTGACTTTCAACTTTTACCAAATGATATATTCCATTGATCTAAATTCTTCAAGCCCAATCACTTGTCTGCTGCTGTACGACAACGTTGGTTGTACAGGGAACTTCATCACCATCTCTAATTGGGATAACACTGGCTGTCATCATAATTTACACAATTGCGATTGGGGGAATAAAGTTGCATCTGTTAGTTTTTGTAATGTCCGACTTCCACCAAAAATACTTGAGCCAAAAGGACTGCAAGGAGACATTTGTAAGGACGCTTGTGATACCAGAGGGGACATGTATTTTTCGTGTCACTTGCAAAATGGGTCACGGTCATTGTGCTCCCCACGACCAGGTCAGAACCATCTCGGGGACTTTTGCGGTGACAAGTGTTCAAATGGAGGTAAAAACATTACTCATTTTTTGCTCAAAATCGTACACAAGTTGCAACTAAATGATTCCTCACAAAAGATCAGTAATGTAAGTATATCACGTGTAATTTTGTCACATATGTATAGGAATGGTTCTTCACCAAAAGGCAATTTTGTATGTGAAGAAAGGAATCCAAGATGAGCATGTGACTATTGACAGTACCAGCGGCAGACAATGCTTTAACTTGGGTTATGATGCTAAATCGGCCTTTAATTTTAACGATGCAATTTCTTCCATTACGTTTAATACCGTTACATGTATTCGCTTGTATGATAGCATTGGCTGCGTTGAGAACTTTCTAGAGCTGTCACTTTTAAAAAATAGAAATTGCAGTAGAAACCTAGCTAATTGCGATTGGGACGAAAAGATATCATCCGTTAGTTTTTGTGACACTCAATTTCTTCCAAATTACAACGAATCAATAAAGTCGATTCATGGATACACCTGTGACAGCTCCTGTGACGCTAATGGAAGGAGCGGTACATATTTCTGGTGTAACACAACATCATCTGATTGGGATTTCTGTTACCCCCGACCGGGTGTAAACTTTTTCGGGGAAGACTGGGTTCCTGAAAGCACTCCCGACTACAATGGTAGGAACATTTGATGGTCATTGATTAATGTTCGTAAAATCATTCCAATGGTTTTAGATCTGGATGAATGGATTTATGATGAAACGTTCTTTTAACATTTAATAGAATCAGTTTTTTTACCGTTTTTAAGCTGTACGACTCACAGTGCTTAGCATACTATAATGAATGTTACAGCGGTTCCTCGCTAATAGAGGAGAACTTAAAAAGGAAAATAGAAAAATAGAAGAAAAATGTTTTGAGTATCGATAAAAGCCGACAATGTCAACTTTTATCCTCATAAGAGTAACACACGACAAAAGCAAACAAATGATATAGACAAGATACAGCATATGAGCCTGAACAAGAGAAAAACAAATGAGTGAATTCTAGGAATGCACATATTTTATTGATAATACGATGATTTTACTGTTTATTTCCAGACCACACCCAGAAAGCAGTTCTCTATGACCAAAAGCATTTTAAAGGGAACCAAGTCACAATCAGTAGTGCGGAAACTATTCGATGTATCAACCTAGAACAAATTAATTCCACAGCTCATTTCAACAAAAAGTTAACATCTATTGATTTGAAAGGAAGTTGCTTACAGCTCTTTGAGAGCATAGGCTGCCAAGGTGACTTCCTGGAGGTTTATCCCGAAGATGGAGATAATTGTCAAATGGACCTGAGTGACTGTGCTTGGAATGAACGTGTCTCATCAATTAGCTTTTGTGATACTTACTTCCCCCCAAAATATGAGCAACCCATACGGCTCAAAGGAGATCAATGTGTAGATGATTGTGACACCAGGGGCAAGTCACATTTCTGGTGTCATCTTAAAAATGGCGCAATTGATTTTTGTCTCCCACGACCCGGCCAAGATGTTCTCGGAAACGATTGCGAAAAGAATTGCTTGACCGCAGGTAAAATAGTTGTTTTTCACATTTTAATTTTCATAATCTGGTTGCTTCAATGGAGTATACGTCTAATTGTTATTCTAGTGTCACTTGAAATGTTATCAGAGGACCGAAGTACAGGGACAAAAAAGATGATATTAAATATTTGCGTAATGGTGGTTTTCATACTTTCAATTACATTGAATTCCTATTAAATGTAAGTTACTTTCGTTGCGAATCTGGAATTACCATTACTTTCACGTTCTACTTGATTTAATTTGGAAATATAATGATTATACGTTTATGCGTCTGGAAGAAGATTCAGTAATATTTTATGTGATTACGTTTACAACGTCTTGCACATATAGTACCAGTAATACTGAATACATGTCATACATTCGTCACCATTTGTCTTGCGTAACATGACATGTAAAAATGAATACAAATAAAAATGCCATTTTCCTACGCTATGAAACAACAACAGTGATTTTTAAAATTTGCATAATAATATGCAGTTCTCATGCATAAATATTTGTACGCTTGAGTTAGAATAGGAAAGAGTATAAGAACGCTACGGTTTTATGGAATTTGCAAGTGATATGCCTGCATTGCTTGTTGCTAAAAGCTATTTAGTTTTTCAGTAAAAGTGCAGAATTAGAAGAGAAGAACTGTATTTCTTCAATACCATTTTAGAGATGCCCTAAATGTCGTGTACAGAATTTCAGTTTTCTGATGCTGTACCTTTGAAAAATTAAAATAATAAATTGCAGCTAAGGCCACATTATAATGCTTTCCCAATTCCAAATGTGAAATGTGACCTGAATTAAGGTTAGGGGAGTTGTCACGTCTATGGGTTTCTATGTCTGTTTATTTTTCCATCCGTTGGATTTTTCGAGGAACTGCAGTAGCTACTACATACAGTTGGTTTTATATAGTGAATTACATTGTGTGAAGTATAGGATCACAATCAAATGAAGTACTCACAGTAATGAGTTTCATTTGAGCTAACAAAAAAACAAGATTTAGTTTTTCCCTTCCTTCAATACTGATGATTTCTGGATTTGCCCAGGGACCATCTCCAAAGAGTTATCTCACAGGTCCCGCCTATCAGGTCGCAATTAATATTGTAATCATGATCGATAAAAGTATAGCGAGAAGGTTTGGAGAAATTTCGCTTACAGAGCAATATTCAAAACTATGCTGAGGAGGAAATTTTGAAGTTTCCAATTTTTTAAGCAAATTCAAGCCTTGGTTAAACAATACATACATATGTCAAAGAAATGGGGTTGTTGAAGATTACTGGGGATTCATTTGCAACTGATATCAGGATGTTTGTGCCGCGGAGACCAAATAGGTGGCACGAGATTATGAATTATTTCATAAACGTTTTCTTCATTTGCAAACGATTGTTCAACTAGAACGTTTGAATGTTGTCACCGCAATGTTTCCCAACTTACTGATATCTGTATATCCTTGAAAAATTAATCAGGTAATCACCAGTTTTCAGAAAAGTATCTCCTGGCGTGAGACTTCTCCAATCTACTAGCATACATATGTCTGTACCGGTCATGCCATGATTTATCAGCTGAATGATTTATAGCTGTCCGGAGATTCCATAAAATTTGCTAAAAACAAACGTGAACCCATAATCTGGACTGAACAAGATTTTAGAAAATCAGGAAATGAATACGATTTAATTCAAAAATTTCCTTATTGGTCACTAATGCAAGATTTTACTGAAAAATGGGCAGTTTCGTTTGAGTGCAGCTTTGGGGTCTCGTAAGACGAAATTCGGAATCTATTTGACTCATGAAGTCCGTAGTCCAATTGACCCCAGAAAGTGGAACCTGAGCCAAAGAGAATATCTCTCATGTTGTCACTCCATAGCTCCACACATCAGATTTTGTTGAAAAATCAAAGAACCGCAACGGTTTTATTGCTATCCAACGCCAAGGTAGAGGGGTCTGAAATTATTAATTGTATACGGACTCACAGTTTGTCCATTGCATAAACATTCCCACCATGTCAATCTACCGAGCTTACTTGGCTTGTCTTGGTATAACTGGTGCAGTTCTAAAGCTGTCGGGAGAGTCCAAAATCCGTGATTTTGACCACATCCTTGTCACAAACGAGTACGCTTCTCGCTTCTAGATCACTATGAATTACCTGAAGTTTTAAATTATTTTAGGCCCTGATGACTTAAGTAAATTATATTTCGTATCGAACATAAACAGGCAGGATACCAATGGCTGACGGCGGATAATATACGTTTGAAGTGTTATATTTATTTACCCTTTTTTGTGACAGAAATTCCATGCCGGTTGCAGTTTGTCTGCAGAAACTAATCAAGATAGTTCTGTTCAGTCGTATCCCAGGGTTTCCAGTGTCACTGGAAAAAACAAGGGACTCAAAATTACTGTTGTTTTGATCAACTCGAATCGTTAATGAATACCAGTTTACCTAGTATTGATTGATTCTGAGTAGTGCTCATTCCTGAAACGGAAATTTTCGTTTTGTTTCATTTCGTTTCAGTTTATTTCACGAAAATTTTATTTCAGTTTCAGTTTGGGGTGAAACGGATGTTTCAGATCAGCTTCTAAAACAAAACAAAATCGTCCTTATGAAACGCATTTCAAGGGTTTCAATGCACACGTCATCTGATATTCACATACGTTAAAATCAAGTCAATTTAATCCCGCAGACACATTTAAAATAGACACTTCATTGACTTGTTATGTATATACAAATAGTTTGACAATGAATACAAACAAAGTTCATTTTGTTTGTAACATTGATAAAGGGGAAAGTTAAGCTGGTAATGCGTAATTCACATACTGTTGACTCTCTGAAACTAGGCCGAAACGTGGATATCACAAGGATGTCCGACACTATATTTTTAAACATAAACTTAGTACATATGTAAACCTGATGTAAACTTCCTATAGCAAGATACGTATGGTAGGAAGGAAAATTGTACAATAACTGTATTGAACTTGCGAATTCAATACATTGTAATAGAAAGCTGTGTGTATTCTGTGTACAAAATTACATGGTTAAAAGAACAAAGGGCTTTAATTGTTTCTTTATCACAGTTTCGTATACCATATTGAGTTACATATTACATTTTGCAGCAAACAAATTTGTATTGCTTGATTTATATGCATGCAATAATTTTTATACTTAATATAAGCACGCTTGCTCTATAGTGGCAGCGTACCCTAAGAAGTGCCTGTTAATTTACACATTCAGGGTAGCTCAAAATTTTGCCCGATTTCGTCTATTTGTCACAATTTAAAAATTTTGACTGATAAAATAACAGGTGCAACCTTTCTAACCTGCGTCGTCCGCAGATGTATTAGTAAAACCTTATTCAATAATTTAGCAAAATCAATCAAATCCTTGTAATGTTATGTGATTCGGGTTTGCTGTGAAATTGACGTACTTTTCATTTTTTTGTACAATTGTAATATTGGACCGAAACAATAGTTGTTTCTATAAAGTGCTCAAGGTTGTATTTACTTTAAAATTTTAGAAAAGTGTCCATGCTAAAAGTTTAAGAACATAATGTATTGACGCGCGCCACTACTAAATCTGTAGAAAGTTGAAACTTCATCAGATTGGATAACCAAAAATGTCGGTAAAAATAAAAAAAGAACTCCCCGTTGATGAAACAATGTCTAGGATATTAATCCTATATTTCGTCATCCTGTTGATTCCTCTGGTGATGTTTATGAATGCCAGATTACCAAATCCCTGTGCAGAAGATAAACCACCAATTCACTCATTACAGTAACTGCCATAAACTATTCTTGATTAATTATATTACAACTTGAAGAAATAATAAATTATGGTAGCCATGTCTTTTCAGATTTAGTGAAGAACGGGCGAGGAAAAATCTGGAACGACTATCTCAAGTAGGTGTTCACGTTTCAGGAAGTGAAGCTGCGGATGTGCTTGTAGTAAAAGATTTAGTTAAAATTTTATACGAAATTAAAAATTCTGTTCCCAGCAATTACTCATTGGATATTGATGTTCAAAAAGCTTCCGGAACATTCCAAACTGGATATTATAATAGTGTCTACATGGACGTTACTAATGTTGTGGCTAAATTAGAACCTAAAAATGCCAACTTAAAGACCACTAATTCGATTCTACTTAATTGTCACTTTGATGCTTTCCCTGGATCACTAGGTGCAACTGACGATTTTGTTAACTGTGTGAGCATTTTGGAAGTCATTGAAGTGGTTTATAAGTACGGTGGAAGCGTTTTACAAAATCCAATTGTTTGTCTTTTCAACGGAGCGGAGGAAATTGGGTTAGGAGGATCTCATGGATTTGTTGCGGCAAAAAATGGAATAGGTCATCCATGGTCTAAAAATTTGAAAGGATTCATTAATTTAGACGCCATTGGTGCGGGGGGAAGGGAAATTTTATTTCAAACTGCGGGTGGTAAGAAATTTTTAGGAACTTCGATAATCTTCAAATATTATTTGTGGAAATATCACAAGTAGATACTAGGTGTGTGACACATGTACATACATGTGCATCGTACTATGTAAATAGAGAATGCCATCATTTCCCCAATAACCTCCCACACAGCCCACGTTCATGGCTGCCTGATGGGCCACTAATGGCTAGCCATTTTTCATTGATTTGGCTCAGTACACTACTTTGGCCGCTGGTGCCGTACATGGACCCATCAAACGGGGCCATTCTTGGCCTTCCAATAGGTTTATGGTGTGGCCAACCGATGCCAAAATTGTTGTGTACATCGACATGTGCAACATGCCGTTTTAGCAAAACAAACATGTTGCAAAATATGCAGACTGTCTGATTTAGTGCAAGTTTCTCTTAAATCTTAAAAGAAATGAAGAACAACAGTGGCTTGGCTTTTTACCTAAAAACGCCCTTGTGTGTACATGCAAGACTAGCAATAAGGCATAATTGATTATTACCTATTTATATTTGATTAAATTCTACCTTTGTACTTTATGTTTTTAAGGGAATAATTGGTTGCTGAAATCGTACGCAAAGGCTGCAAAGCATCCCTTCGCTTCCGTGTTGGGAGAGGAAGCTTTTGAATTTGGTTTAATTGCGGCGGGCACAGATTTCAAAATTTTCATGAAATTTGGAAGTATCCCTGGTTTGGACATGGCGTTTATAGAAAACGGCTGGGTATATCACACCAAATTGGACAATGTCGCGGAGGTTTCACCGGGTAGCATCCAACATCTGGGGGATAATCTTTTGGGACTTGTGGAGCACATTGGAAATTTAGACTTTGAATCTGTCCAAACGGAAAACATAGAAACGACCTCGATTTTTTTCGATGTATTCGGACTTTTTGTTGTTTATTACACCAAGCCTGTTGGTATATGGATAAATGTTGTGGTCGCTGCAACTTTTATTAGTATCGCTTTTCAAGACATTGAAAGTTCTTGGAACTGGAGTAAGTTTTAATTAAAAGCAATACAATGCAGTAAAGAGCTCCCCTAAAAGAATCTAAATTTCACTCTAACAAAACGGAACTTCGTTTCACTTCGCCCCATTAAAACATGGTGGCAAATAAGAATATGGCGGAATAGTATTACCGTGCGGTGGCAAATGCTCTTAATAGGGGGCCTCTTATAGCATATTATTTGTACGTATTTGGATATCCAGTGTATATACTGAATAAATTGGTGTGTATTTGTATTATTTGTCACATGTTGGATTTAATTATGTACGAAATTCAACTGCGTGTTGTAAGTAAGCATGCGTCTAGGTTTCAAATAGCTTACTTGCTTAATCTGTTTTAAAATTTAGCTTTAATCGAACACGACAGGATAAAGTTAATTGATGTATACTTTATTTATTTATTCATAATATTTTAAAGGTATATACATAGTGGAATCTTGTCGAATCCGGGATTTGATTTGTTTTGATGGTGCTTTAGGGCCTTCCATAAAAATCAAGAAGAGGGTTTCAATAATGCTCCTATCATCAGTTGTAGCATGGTCGGCTGCAGTTGGAGCTGGTGCTTTATCAGGAGCGTTTCTTAATCTCTTAGGATACTACAGGCCGTTTCATTCCTACCCTTACCTGGCAATTATACTCTTTGGTCTTCCAGCCGTTCTTGCCCAAATTTTAACATACTCCATGATCTTTGAGGGAAGTCAGAAAAAAAGTTGGTTGGCTGGAAAATTTACTTTTGCAATTCTGTTACTTTTTGTGTCATTCGTAATTCGGTCTGCATACGTTTTAGCTATTGAAGTAATCTTCGCCACATTTGCTTTGATGTCACGCCGTCTATTGGTTAAAAGTAAGCACCACAGAATCGTATGGCCATTCACTATGTTTATTTCTTGAAATGATATATTAGGCGGTCACCTTTCATTGCTGTTTTTCAGAATTTAAAAGAAATATCTATTGGGAAGACGTGGCGCTAAAACTTATTATTGCTGAAATGGTTCCCTTTATTTATATGTCGAGTTTAACGTTTACGTTACTGGACTTTTTCGTCCCAATGTTAGGTCACACTCCGGTGAAAACAAATTCTAACGTGTTTTTAGGAGTTTTGTGTTCTGCAACTACGGCTATTTTGGCTTTTAATGGTCTTGGTTCGTACTTTGTAAGCTGCAAAAAGACTTCATTAATTTTGATGCTTTTTGCATCTATTTTTATCCTAAATCCATTTGTCGCCATCGGATTAATTGGGAAAATTCCATTTCAAGGGAAAACTCCGATGAGGCTAAGGATACAGGTTATTTTAAATCGTGATCAACGTATAAATTACTCTGAAAGTACAGTCATTTCTCGCTATAAGGGATGCTCAAGTGAATGTATCTCTTATAAGCATAGTTAAGGACTGCAGGAGTAGTCCAGCACTGAATGTACTCAACTACCATCGTTAAGGAATGGCTTCAAAGCCCAGTGCCCCTGCAGTCGCGGAGGTGAGAGAAAGAGAGAGATAGATGTTGGGTTCTGTGGGATGTACTGCTAGTTAGCATGCACCCAACGCTCACTTCAATGTGAGTGGATTTACTGAGCGATTCGGGATAGGAGTGCCTCTGTCATAGCTACAGTGCACCCTCAGTTCGTCGTGGGATATTATCTCCTTCTATGTTACCTTGCTCTCTCTCCTCCATAGATTAAGCAAATTAGGTTAAGATTAAAACGGGCTGCGTCCCAAACCATATTAACATGCAATGTAAAAACTGAATGTAAGATTGTTATAGTCTGCGTACTGAAAGACAATAAAGGTTGCTTTATAAGCATAGTTATATAATTACATTGTGTAAACGGGAATTAGGACTGCAAATCCCAGTTCCTTATACAGTGAATTTCCTATATAGTGGCTTCCTCTTAGGCAGCATTCCCTTTATACGGGCACGTTTAAAATGTCCCTAGGGTTCCATTTACATTATATTGTAGTAAGATATAATGGCATCCCCATACGGTGAATTTCCTATATCATGGTTCCCAACAAAATACCTGCCAATATATGGGGATGCCAGGGGTCGGATTTTTGTAAATCTCCCTGGAAGATTATTTCTGAATTTCCCTGCTAAATATTATCTCCCTGCTGGGAGGTCCTCAGCGATTTCAAAAATCCCTGCTAAAAAACGTCGACGATTTTCAAACTCCCTGTTGACAAACAAAAATTCCCTACAAGACGTGAAATCCCTGCCAAATTAGGCCAACAAATCTAAAAATCCCTGTTTGAATAACAAATTCCCCTGAAATTTAAAAATCCCTGCAAAAAAGGTCAACGATTTTAAAAATCCCTGTTCGTAAAAATAAATCCCTCCCCTTTGAGTTTATCCCTGCCAGAAATATTTTTTCCCTGGGAAGAATCTTCCCGTCTTCCCACAAAAATCCGACTCCTGGGGGATGCCACTATATCTTACTACAATGTAATGTAAATGGAATCCTAGGGAAATTTTAAACGTGCCCATATAAAGGAAATGCTATCTCTAAGGAAACCACCACATAGGAAATTCATTGTATTGGCAGGTATTTTGTCATCCCTTGGGAACCAGTATTTAGGAAAATCACTGTATCAAAAAATCCCTTATAGCGAGAGTACACTGTATATTATTTGCAGAATTACATCAAATGGCTGCTAACTTTACAGGACACGGCCAGAACTTGGTACAATTCTGATATGACGGAGAACAGAAGCGATGCCGGTTATTGCTTGTGGCCACAGGACCCAAACGTTTTGGAATATCTTTCGGAAATTTCTAAGGTTCATCCGCAAGTCGGCAACTATAAAATATCAGATGTCAGTTCGTGTCCAGATTTATATTGCAGTCAGCCTCTTTACAGATACCCAAGCGGTTTCAGGTAGATGAAACAAAAAATTACCAGTTTAGATCAAGAATATTCGTTTAAACGTTGAAACTTTAACAGTCAGATTCCTTGGATTTGGAGATCGGACAAAATTCATCAAACTTTGAAGGATGAGGTTGAAATGCGGATTCGCAAGAGACAAGTAGTACAACCAGGGATGTTCAAAATTGAATTAATTTTTCAAGGGCCACCTCTTAACTCATTAGCACTCCGTACTGCTCAGAATTGGGAAATGAGAAAGATTGTCTTAGCTACGGCGAATGAAACATTTGGTGCTATCGACAGATTCGATAAGCAGTTATGCTATATTAATCTGTGCAAGGGATACTTCGCCAAAGATTTGCATATGACTGTTATACTTGAAGAAACTTTACCAAATATTTTTGTAAACGAATCTAATTTTAAGAGTGACTTGATGGACGTATTTCTTGTCGGACATATAATGCGGGATGTTAACAATTCCAAGTTTAAAGATTTTGTTCAGAAATTCCCCAGTTGGACAGACGTCCATTCTTGGACAAGTATTGTAAAACAGTACACGGTTACCACACACAGTTGACTTATTTCAATGTGTGATGCAAATCCTTTTCGGAATAAAATTTCGCGGCCATGTAATAATAATTTAATATTATTCATAATAAATTCTTCATTAACAATAATAATTATTCATTATTGTTCGTATATTTAAAAAATATTCATTGATATAAAATACAAATTATCCTCACTAGAGTATACAACACAATTCATTCAAGTTATGTGTCATGTTGTAATGCTAAAAGTAATGAGTAAACTCTATATGATTATGATTACAACTGATTTAGTCGATTATTTAATCACAGAAAGTCCCGGGTATTTATACAAAATAATCTGGTTCTAGTTTACAATCATGTATGAAACAAGAAGCAAAGTAAAGTTCAAATATTGAGTAAATGTTTGACAGGTCAAAATCAGTCACAAAATTCTTATAGTAATATAATCATGTAGTCCTGAGAGTCCCAAGTTTCATGAGGGTCATAAAACTCTTGTGCTGTGTTAACGAAGTCTGATAAATTGCTGTCAAGTTTCCTCTTCGTGAAACTCCTATTCAGCGTTTTCAGTTCCTCTTCATCCTTAAAACGTACACATCAAAATATTTCTACATGACTTAATTAAATTTTGTCATTCTTACTATAATAATTATTGAATACTCCTAATTCCTAAGATCTTAAATCATTATTTACAGCAAGTAATTAGTCTACATTTGGTACTTAAAAGTTCTTATAATTAGATGAATTATCATGACGAAACCTAAATGTTCTGACCTAATCTATAAGCAGTAATACCTAAGTTTACAATCAAGACATGAACTCTTTTAGCTTTACACATCCACATCCACATATGTATGTACATACCTAATTAAACTCATGTCATGTCGGAATTTGATAACTCTGGTTCCACAATTTTACTTGGCTAAACTAAAGCATATTCATTCCCATATACTTAAACTTAAAGCTAATTTATTACATTAAGAACTACTAACCACGAACATCAACTCAAGCACAAGGTTGAATGGCGTATGTCCATGAAACAAGTTGCATAATTGTAGTCTATAGTTACAATTTGTTTGCCCAGACGGCCGAGGGCCGTGGTTACTTACAATTGATTTAGAACGATAAAGCTGGAGTAAGTACTGTAGTACCATCAACATTGTAATAATATAATTACGCTCTGTTATGTACTGGTAGATCGTATTGGGACACATTCACATTCCTCGATACTATAATGTTTTCCCCTGTAAGAGCCCAAACACTACTTACGTACAATTGGCTTTACTCTTATTTATAGAGAGAGTAATAGCTTACTGTATTTATACTTTGATCATATAATGCATGTATGTACTTGTGTAATCTGTGTAATTATTACATTTAAGTATAAATTTGAATGGGCATGACATCCAAGGATCGTGAATGAATGGATTAAAAAGTATTGAATCTTTCCAAGAGTAAGTTGTGTATAGTGTGGTCATTTGGCAAGCTTGCCGGCATCAGTAAGGTGCAATCCTTGACGTCATATCATAACATCTCTATGAGTGCACCTGATAGGAGCAAAATTGTACTCTCACAGTGGGACGATCTTATATGTAGACAAAATGGGATACATACATATATAGGAATTTCATATTTTGTCTCCACAAACAAAATGTTATTAAGAGTTCCACTATATAGTGACTAACTAGTGAGAGTAAATTGACATCCACAACAGAATGCAACACTTCGCAACTCTGTATGTTTACGTACAAAGATAACTCCATTTTTATCAACTTAATAGACACGCATTTAGTAACGTCGGTACTTAATCACAGTTTCAGACAAGATTAAAGTGGAGCACACATTGTACACAACGCACACATTGTGTACTCAGCATTTTGCCGACACAGAATAGTAGACACGTATTTAGGCAGTATAATTCCTTGAACTTGTAGAAGTTATAAATATTATTATAATTTCAAATTACGGAGAAGTAATTCAATATACGAGAGCGTTTCAGTAGTTTGTGTTCCAAGAAAGAAGTATAATAAACAAAGTACTGTACAATCATAATAATAAGATTTGATTTATTCCCATATTCACAGAGAATCACTGATTGTGACATCACTGGTGCTAAAACATGACAATTATTGAGGGTCTTGACAATGCCCGTCAGAGTCTGATTTGGGCAGTCAGGAATTTTCCATTATTAATTCCTGGGATGGGTACTACTGGCAAAAATCAGCAAGCAATAGAGGCACCAGTATCACTTAATAAACAGTCATTTGTTCTGCCTGTAAGTATCAAAGTTTTTCAATACTTATACAAGTAACGTAATTATTACTGCTACCTCAATTTAAATTTATTTAAATAATTCGAATTTAAGCTTTTGATTTATTTTATTAGGGGTCTGAAAGAATTCATGTTTCCATGCTGTCGAAGGACAAACCCCAAAATTTTGATCAACCCTTTTATTTGTACGATGACGTCCAGACCCTCTATGATTGCATTCGGAAAGGACTTGTACAATCAAGTAAGCGAGCTTGAGTTACATATGCATAAATATAATACACATACATATAATTACTTGCTTTAACATTAACAGTAATAATAATTAGTATGGTAACAATAAAAATGCTAAACAACGAATTTTATAAATGCTAGAATAATTCATAAGCCCAATTAAAGTGGTGTTTTTATCAAGTCAAGAAGGAGGCAATAATAACACAGGGCTAACCCAATCATTTCTCCCTCTCTAGCCTCCATAAGGGAATAACTCATAAAATATTTGATTTCCGAAGTCTGTACCAAATTCTTTTCCATTTTTTATAAAATTTACTTCATTGACCTGTATCAATATTTGAGGTCACAGGGTCAAGAAACGTCACGCTAAGTCTGTTTTTTCAGAATGCCGATTTTCCTTTTTTTTGAATTTCGCAGATATTGTTTTTCACAAAATGTTTTCACGCTTACATGTAGGACATTTTATGGGATTTCCAGGAAGTTATTTGATAGATTTCTACGGTGAAAATTGGGGACATGACCTAATAAGATACGAAGTAAAGTTGGGGAAATACGAGTAAGATGCGGGAAAATGAAATTTCTGACATTGCTAATTTTTCATGGACGGTCCGGAGTTCATAAAATTTGTATAGACATCTAAAAATGTGAGGCAAGATTGAAGTAAAGAAAAATTATTTATTTACACGACAACATTTTAAAGCAGTTGGTTCATACAGTTTGTCTCGAATTTCTGGTTGCCAACAACTCACAAGTAACTCTCGCCTCGTGCACACTCGGGATTGAAAGGAAACTTTGTGTTAGCTTAGGTATTTGTCCCAATGTCCTAACGCGCCACGAAATTTGTGGCCAATATTGACCAATCTGAGGCCAAGAAACCATTGGTGACCAATAGTGGTTAGTGTTTGAGCCTCGGAAATGTTTTTCATGAATTCATGCCAAAAATGTTTCTTTTAGCAAATATTACCTTAATACACCGAATTTATTTTGAATAAAGGGATTTGACATTGGAAAATTTAAGTTAGACTGAGTCCTCTTAGCAATGAGTTAAAAACTTCTGCGCGGTTTCTCGAGCAAACCATGCTATACATTCAACACGGGATACATACAGGAAATACAATTTAGAAGGTGTGGGTGTTAAAAATTGTCGAAATACATGACGTTATTAAAGGTAGTCTGATACATCTTTTAATTAGCTACATATATTTTTACAGGTAGAGTAAGGTAAGACCACGAAGTATGTAGGAAATGAAAATAATAATTTGATTTATTTTTTCACAAATGTCTCCATTCAAGGTCTTTATCATTTAACTGTACTATTTTAGATAATGGCAACTGCTTAGGCTACAGACCTGATGATCAGAGTGGCTACCGATGGCTGTCTTATGAGACTATTGTGAACCGATCCACAAATTTTGGCCGAGGATTGCGACATTTAGGTTCGTTTTTTCAGAACACAAGCTCTGTGAATGAAATAATTAAAGGGACAAAAACACTAATATCAGGCTAATATCAAGGCTTAATATAACTTTGGCTATTTGTATAAATGGTTGGTACAGGTGCAAAGGAAAAGGAATTTGTGGGAATTTACAGCAAAAATAGAGTAGAATGGATTCTCGTTGAGCATGGATGCTACTCCTTTTCGATGGCATCTGTCGCCCTGTACGATACACTAGGACCCACTGCATGCCATTTTATAATAACTCAGGGTATGTAAAATGGATACAAACGCTTTTAAACAGTCCATTCTATGAGAAAAAACGTGAACTAAATTGCATTTAATTCCTCTGTAGCTGAAATTACGATAGTAGTTCTAGAAACTGAAAAGAATCTTCTGTCTATTCTTGAAAACGTTCCAACCTGTTTAAAGACTATCATTTACATGAATGAATTAAGTTCCGAGACAATCGTCCGTGCAGAAAAGCTGGGCTTGAACTTGTATAAGTTTTTGGAGGTTGAACAAATTGGACAGGATCAACAAGATTTGTATCCGGAGAAGGTAGTCATTTTATTACTGTTCTACTTCAAGCTGGGTACTTTTATTACATGATCCAATATAATATTGCAGCCCCCCAAACCCGACGATATTGCTACTCTGAGTTACACTTCCGGAACTACTGGAACCCCAAAAGGAGTGATGATTACTCACTCTAGCCTTGTCTCGTGCATGTGCTGCGGTCTCGCCAGCTTCAGACATTTTCATCGGGATTTGATGAATAAAGACGATGTCATATTTTCTTTCCTTCCTCTTGCGCATCTGTACGAAAGATTCGTGGAAGTAGGTTTTTGTAACTCGTGACGTTACTCAATTTAAAAGTTTCCGAAATTCCATAAACAGAACAAGGGAGAAACTACTGTATTTTTGCTGAATTATTGTACACTTATAAATATTTTTATTTTCCTAAGGGAATAACGTTGATGGAAGGAGGTTCCATCGGATTCTACAGCGGAAATGTTCTCAAGCTGTTAGATGATATCAAATTCCTACAACCCACTGTATTCCCATGTGTTCCGAGGCTACTCAATCGAGTCTACGATAAGGTATAGTTACATCAAAATTAAATATGTACACTATTATTATGTAAGTATTGCAAACTTTATTAGCTATGTTTACAGTTACCATTGTTACATTATTTAGTTTTGCAATACTGTAATTTTTAACTATTACGGAATGGGAAAGTATTATGTTCACTTTGCATAACTCTCAAAATTTGGTAATCCGGAAGGTTATGGGAGCAGCCAGCGAGTCGTTTTTTAAGCGATTTCTTGTTCAAACTGCATTACGCTACAAAGGGAAGGAAGTGGAGCGGGGCATCCGGAGAAGGAACAGTATTTGGGATTATTTGGTTTTCGGGAAGGTGCAAAGCGCTTTGGGTGGAAGAGTTCGTTTGGTTTTAAGTGGTGGCGCTCCCATCAACGCTGATGTTCTCCAATTTTTCAGATGTGCCCTGGGGTGTCTGGTAAGGATACTTTTACTTTTGAAAAATTAATACACTAACATATTAATGTATCAATAAATATATCCAGGTTGAAACAGCCATCAATTAAGCCCAAATCAAATTGCGGTGTGTAGATCAAAAATTTTGTAATTATAATTATTTAAACAAAATATAACGATATGTATCTAAAGCAAAATTAAATTGCATCGTTTGAAGCACCAGTATGTTGTAAATGAACAGGTTCTTGAAGCTTACGGCCAAACAGAGGCCTCTGGCCTACTTACAATGACCCTTCCGCATGACACCAATGGCGGGCACGTTGGTCCTCCTATCATGGGTGCAGCTATTAAGTTAGTGGATGTTCCAGAAATGAACTATTACTCAAAAAACAATGAAGGTTATCTCTTGTTTCAAAATCTGGACTTCTAATTAATATGGATAAAATGGTCCATAATGAAGTAAATGATTAATATATCTATAGGTGAGGTATGCTGTAAAGGGCCCATGATTTTTAAAGGGTATTACAAAAATGAAGAAGAAACTGAGAAAACTATTGATAGAGATGGATGGTTGCACTCCGGTGACATCGCTACATGGCTAACCGTTAGTCTGTATTATGATTTTACATTAATCGGGAGTAATAACACGGATTTCGTTTAAATATTCTGTTATTGTATTCCAAATAGAATGGTTCTATCAAAATTATTGACCGTAAGAAGAACATTTTCAAACTCAGTCAAGGGGAATACATCGCTCCAGAAAAAATTGAAATTATTTATTTAGGATGCCCGCTGGTAGCGCAGATATTCGTTTATGGGGATTCCGTCCAAGTAAGCTCTATCAATGTATCGTTAAATATACTTGGGTAATAGAGAATGATTTGTAGTCTCTATTTTCTTCTTTTTAAACGGATTGTAGCTTGTGTGATTAAGTATAATGAATAGGAAAATTATTGCTCCTCATACTTACATTACCAGCAACTGATTTTAATGATTTTCAATTTGGTGAACCTATTTTATGCTGTTTGTTCTTCAGTCATTCCTGGTTGGAATAGTTGTACCTGATGCCGAAGGTCTCAAAAACATGTATCCTGACAATGATATGCCTACCCTCTGTAATGATCCGAGTGTAAAAACCTTGATTCTAGAAGAGATGGTGACACTTGGCAGGGAACGTGGTTTGAAGTCATTTGAGCAAATCAAGGATATCTATTTGCATCCTGACCCATTTACGCTTGAGCAAGGGCTTCTAACCCCGACGATGAAATCCATAAGACCTGAGATGAAAGTTTTTTTCGAGAAGCAAATCCAAAAAATGTACAATAATTTATAAAGTTTGTTAAATGCTTATTAATCCCATAAATTCGGTGATGCAGCATGAAGTTTATGTTCATTATGCAACTTATGCATTTCCTGTTTGTACAGACCTGTTTGTTTAAGTAAGAAAGAACAATGTTTAATTACATTTAATAAAATACGTTGAAGCAATTTATAATTCCTAAACTACGTTTCCCCGTTCGGATAAGGTGCACTACAGTTCTGTAAGGTATTCCTAAAGTTCGTGTCGGGTAACTTCATTCCGGTTTGCTTATGAGGTCAACTATCTTTTGATTTGGGACCGTTTGTTCATCTAGACTATAGGATTAGTTTGTAGCTTGTTTCACTGCCGCAATGATATTTTTAACATACATACGTGGGAAGCTTTTTGGAGTAATAAAACTAACCTTACTTATCTTTTAAATTAACATGAGTTCTTAAGGTTCAAAAGCAAATTTTAAAAATCGTTTTCCAACTCCTGTTTAACAAAATTATTATTTCAAGTATTTTCTAATCCACAAATCTTTCAAGGCTTTCATCAATCGCTTTTAAGTATTAAGCATAGAACAAACATTGTCGACGTTCACCATAGGTTTACTGGGTTGTTGAATTGAATCCTTCTTTATTACGTCTTAAAATGTTGGGTTTCGTTGTTGTTCACTTTTGATTCATGAGAATTTTGATGTTTTGATGTGTTTATCATAACATGTTCAAGTCCAGCTTAATTTTTTCCATTCTTGGCCTTATTCTCACATGGTCTGTTTGTTGTTGTAAGTATGTAGGTGTTGGTATGTTTTTCCAAAGTATAATGAACTGCATATACAAATTACTAATATATGTAATTATATATACAGTGACAACCATCAATTTAATAATAAAATGTATGCCCTGACGGTTTTTAATCTGACTTATTAATGTAGGAGTAGGTGTTTAGCTTGAAACATACATGTAATGTTATGCTCTCAACACGTTAATAAATCTGAATCTGAACAGTACAACCTACTACTTGATATATCTATACCAACAGGTTTTTTGCTATTCATCAATTTTGACTTTCCTGAGAAAGCGGCGTATGTTTATCACAGGAACACATGTAACTTTCCATTTTTTGCAAGTAAATAACTTTATTTACAACTGACATTCCTTCTTAGGTAGCCCGAAATTTTATTGGACGTCTTTTCATTATACGAAATGTGGACCCAATTTAATTTACTTGCTCTTCTGGGTGCTCCCAGTGAATTCTGGAGTTTCGAAAATGAATCATTCTGAGAATATGTCGAAATTATTCAAATGTAAATCCGTAAAACTTGAACAGTAGATAGTTTTTATATCATTTGATCAATTCTTAAATAATTCAAGGTTTACGAAATTGAACGGATACAATTCTTTTGAAAACATTGTTATGGGATTAAATGAAAGGCGATTAGAATTAGGAAAAATTAAACTAAGGATGGTAAAAGTAACCATCTGAAGAAAAATATTGTGTTGTACTCACTAATATTAATAACAAATATGCAAATATACGACAGATATTTTTAGATATCAAAATGTTTAAAGCTAAAACACTCACCAAATCTATTTCTACCACGAGTTAGATAGTGTATTTGACTGTAAGGCAGAAGTCTCACTACACACAAGCTGATTATAAAGGAAAAGTCTCACTACACACAAACTGATTATAAAGCAAAAGTCTCAATATACCCAAGCTGATTATGAAATGTAAAGTTTCACTATAACAAAGCTGATTATAAAGTCAAAGCCTCACAACACCCAAGCTGATTATGAAACCAAATCCTCCTTACACCTAGTTTTGATTCTCACACGTTTCATCAAATTGTTAGAATTACCCAAAATTACATGAAATAACAACCTTAATATAATTCTTTGAGGTCTCGATAAATTCGCACGACTTTTAGCAATAGAGAAAGTAACGATTAATATGAAAATCTAATACTCGAAGAGAGTAACAATGTAAAAGATTTCCAGAAGAAAAAGAGTTTTTCGAGGGACAACGCCTTTGATTGGCAAAATGAAAATCTAGACAACGATTGTGTTTAAATTTCTTTCCAGATTTTGGAGGGATTTATATGCTCATCAAAAATGTAAAAAAAAAGATCAACATGTTCATCAATTTCTATATGATCTAGTTGACAAACGATAATTTTGTAAACAATGGTGTTCACTATTGATAACTTTTGGGACTGATGATGAAAACAAGATTACTTGATATACATATCTTGTAGTGCTGTCCAGTCTTGAAGTTTATCAGTCTCAGTTTTTTAAAGTCTTTTACTTACAGTCAGTATTGCGTACAGTCAGTCTTTATGCTAAGCATATCAGTCCCACTCACAATCAGTCTCAGTCCCAAGGAAAGTCTTGGTTCAAACTCCCACTCAGTCCCCAAGGATACAAAATGGCGCTAATTTCCATCCTTGGGCTTTAATAATGGCGCGAAAATTTAAAATTGCTTAATATTGTATACGCGCGTTGCATACATGAGTCGTTGTATCAGTCTCAGTCAGTCTTTTTACAAAATTTAACAGTTTCACTCAGTCTCAGTCTCAAAAATCGTCTTATTTTAAAGTCAGTCTCAGTCTTTTAAGAGTCAGTCTTTTCGTTTTGCCACTCAGTCTCAAACTCTCACTCAAGACTGGACAACACTAATATCTTGATCTTATTACAGTGAATTTCCCATATAGTGGTTCCCTCTTAGGTGGCATTCCCTCTTTACTGGCATCACGTAACCCCCCTAGAGGTTTGCAATGTTAAAGGTATACAGTATAGTGGCACCCGCTATAATGGTATTCCCTCTATAATGTCACTATTATTTGTTACGGTGGCTCGGACAATGCAAAACTGTAATGGCAGTTGGCATAAAATTAGCTAGATAATGGCTACGAAAGTATAACATGTTATAAAACGTGCGGGAGGTAAATAATGTTTGTGTCGATTGGTTTAATTTTAATTTTAAATGTCAATATATATCATGGAATTATTATTGTGGTATACTGAAGCTCTTGTATGATCAGCTGAATTTACGTAACAGGATCAGTGTCAAAAGTTAAAACGAACAGTTATACAACAAATCATTGACATTTTTACCTGCTCTCACTTGTAATCAATTGAATTATTATATTGAACATTTAATATGAGTAAAACGGACAGTTAAGTAAAACCTGCAAGTGAAAAAGCCGCCGACTACTCAGTGGAAGTAATTTCTATTTTTATAATCTGAAGATCGGTTTCTGGAAAAACTATTATTCTGATAGTTTTGGAAAGTACTATAAAAATGTGGATTTCTTCGTAAGTAGCTCCGACCAATCGGTCTGGAATAGTGTTTCTATCGGTAACAAATAGTTGGGCTCGACTCGACTCGAACAAAAACCCGGTGTAAATTCCACTTTTGGGCTCGAACTCGAACTCGGGACATTCGAGTCGGGAAATTTTTTTTGTACCCGAAACCGAGACCGTTAAGAAATGTTATACCCGAAACCGATTCGAACTCGAACCGAAACCAGGCACAAAATTTACGTAAAATGCAACATCACACAGTCCCGAAAAATGAGCATCAAACAAAGCATTTTTTTTTGTAAAAGCAAAATAATACAGCAATCACTGTGTAGTTTTCATTTTTTTCAATATAATTTCAAATTTTCATTATAATTTGGTACAACCGGCCATCCCTCTGTGATGCTCTTCATTGTTGCTTCGATAAACTTTTTATATGCCAACTTTAACCACGATATTAAAAGCGGTAACTTCCATGTCGTATCTCCTTGAGTAGCCAAACATTTCAGTGTTAAAATGTCGGAGCCATACCTGGGCGTTTCGTTTGCACTCGCACTCACTTCGCACTCAATTACAATGGTGGATCTTTAAACTCCCCTCGCGCTCGCACTCATGAGTTGTGCCCCGCTGCACTCAAACTCCTGCCTCAAAGTACTCTCCCAAAATTTTTGCACTCACACTCATAGTTTGAGTGCCCTCATAGCCCTCTCGCACCATCGAGTGGGTGTTATAATTAATGGCTGGATTGAATACCCGGATCTCCTTTACCAACAACATTTTTTTCGAAAACAACGTCTCACAATTAGTTTTGTGGTTACTTGTGATAGATCTCACCCCTCTCAATGAACTTGGTGTTTCATCATGTTCCCCCGTTTTAGCTAATACAAGATAATACTAAATATGTATTTATACTTCATTTTGTGGAAATTTTTTAATATTTCTCAAATGATTCCTTGACAAATTAGTCAAAGCAGCTGTATTTGATGCGGCTCAATTTTTTCCTCAAATTACAATTTAGAAGTCGGGACGCTGATACCTCTGAAAAAATTAACTAAAGTCCAGGGATGTGGAATATTTTGAGATGTATATGAAATTTGTGTATTTGAAATAGTACTTGAAATGCATTCCGTATTTTGTGTTTAGTATTTTTCAAGTCGTAAATTTTTTTAAGGTATTTTGCATTTGACATTTTGTAAGTACTATACTTTCTAGTGTATTTTCTATTTCGTATACCCTAGTTGTGAGTGCAAAACACTGCACTCAGCCTCTGCCTCTTGAGTGCACATAATTTGAATGATCACTCTACCCCATTACTGTGAGCGCAGAAATTTCAAATCGGAACTCGCACTCGCACTCAATTTGAGTGCGTTGAGTGCGAGGCTGAGTGCGAGGCATGCACTCAATGAGTGCGAGTGCGCCCAGGTATGGTCGGAGCCAACGAAAACGCACGCTCGATATGAATGTCAGGAATACCCAAGAATTCACGCGCCATCCTTGCCATATAAGGGTACTTATTGTTAGCTTCGTGCGCTAATAAAACTTAGGTATATATGAGGAGTGTTATACGGTCATGTACAAATACTTGCTGCGTACATTCTGTTTTGTTTTCTTTGATGTTTTCCACAAACACTGCATGTTTTTTTAATAAGAGGTGGCAGGAAGGCCAATTTTGATTGATAAGGTACTTAACATGAATCAATAATATTTTAAAATAAGTTTACTTTCGAGTTTTGGTAGGGACCGGTAGATTTTGCAAACTCGACCCGATTTTTTCGGGTCGAAAACTTGATACCCGAAACCGACTCGAAAGCAAACGGTACCAAAAATAGTAGGCTCGAACTCGACTCGAACCCGACTCGAACTCGAAACCTCGAGTTTCCCGAACTCGATCAGAAACACTAGTCTGGAATGGTGTTCTTGCAGTCGAAACGTTTGCTACTACTAACATTATTACTAGGCATGTTCATAACGATATACCGAATACGATATTATCGTCTATATCGTACATTTTTTAGAAACGATATACCACGATATTTATCGGGGTTTCCTGACGATATATCGTCACATGATTATATCGTACATTCGCGAGTAATAACAAGAATTGCACATTTTTTTGACAAAAATGCTAGCAAAACTTGGGGATAAAATCATACCGCACCAAATTCGGTCTAAAAATATTGAAGATATTTTTTTATTTTATGCCTGATCCATTTAACAGTTGAAATTAATAAACTGGCCGTCATTCTAATACACAGGATTTAACATTTTTCCGAATAAAGATGTTCAACTATAATTTTGGATTTTCGCTAATTTGTTGACTTTAGTTTGAAAACTTCGAAAAAGTTAGAAACTTGAATGACTTAAGTTCCCAAATAAGGTTATCCGAATTCGGGCGTCAGTTGTCAATGTAATGATGAACAGAAATTCTATGGTGTAATTATTATGTGTAGTTTTATTGTTTTCTTACTGATGCTGATGCCTTGCATTATTATCTTTGAAATGCTTCAAGTTGTACGTATTTTCAACTCAATGCCTTTTTGACTCATGTATTTGGAATAAAATGTAATTTGTGCTAATTTTAGTTGAAAATTTGGTTCTAAAGGAGCTTTAGTAATAATAATTAGCTTGTACACGAAATTAAAGTTTCATTATTTTTCGTTAAATAATGCCAGAAGCCGCAACGTGATATATCGTTATATCGTTCCTCGATATCGTTATCGGTAATTTTTCAGAGAACGATAACGATATGAACGATATTTTAATATCGAACGATATGAACATGCCTAATTATTACCAAAGTGAGGCAGCCTAAATTTACTGAATGTTCTAAACTCACTGAAGCTTAGCATACCTCATAATTTTACATATTCTGAACAAAATAAACTATTTTATAAATATATTTAGTTATTATTTGTAAACATTAATAACATACAGTGGCATCTCTATATAGTGGCAGGAATTTGCCACTCCCTTGGAAACCACTATATAGGAAATTCACTGTATTGAAAACGCAAAATAATTCCCCGCACTTCGGTAAGCTAAAACATCGTCTCTGTGAGTATTTACTGGCATCACTGGAAGTAAATTCAAGCTTTTGCAATAATTCTTTTCATTAGATTATGTCAATAAATTCTATTAGACTTCATAAAAAATAAATTTTGGATTTTCACTAAATTTACGTATTTTGTCGTATAAACAACGTAATTAACGTTTTGTTAAATGTGTAATAAATGTGTATGCATTTATTATATAATGCTGCAATTATCATGTAGCATCTTGCAGATGCCATTGTTAGTCTCTTCTCTACTCTCCAGTCCAACTTTCAATCCTGCCAGTGACTCATCTCTTTTAGTGCTCATCATTTTGTATCCTCTACCTTTGCGTATTTGTATTGATCTAATCGTGTGGTTCTTATAATAAATAATTTAATAATAATCACTGCAGATTGTTATTAGTGCACCAGTTATACACATACAGGTCCCAGCATGCACATACCCGCAACGGGCAAATCGGCACCTGCATTTGCACGTACATTTTCCTCCATAACGAATTGACATACATATGCATACATATATTTCTGTTGAGCCACATTCTAAAATACTTATAGAAATGTATCAATGTACATAAATGCCATCCTTAATTCTAGCTCGAAACTATTTGAACGAGGTAACAGATCTGTACAACAGGATATACATATGTACATTCTACAACTATGTACATGCGTATTTCTTAAGTTTATCCATGTCCTTCAGAAGAAAAATGAAGACGATGTAAACTCACTACTTAAGCAATGCTCAGCTCTCCCAAAATAAATACATAAATATAATGTAATAATATATTACTAGCCGTAATTCGTTTCATCATTAATCTGAAACAACTTGAACTACTCAAAGGAACTAATAATTATTATGCTTGCCACTCAATCATACCAATAATTAACACAACAAGGCAATTATAAAAAGATTCCACCACTGATAAGCAACTTTCGAACAAAGATTCCCACATACAATCACATTTACACCGTATTATAATATCATTCACTATGAACAGGTGTTAATAACACGTTATTATAAACAAAAAAAAATCCATGACTTCCCCGTGGTAGTAAGAATGATGGTACAATGTCATTGTATAGTCATATATTGAGTAGGCTTCTACAATAGTTTCCCCCAAATTGTAACCCAGATTTTCCAAATTTTAATTTCAGCTCTAATTTGAAACTCCCTCATTGTCTTTTTAAGTATAGTTAATCCAGTCACCACCTCTTTACCTTCGAAAATAGTTCCAAGTGTGTAATTTGGGAGCAAATGTCATATAATGGATCTTAACAATTCAGGGAAGGGTATACTGTAGTAGTACAACCGTAGCGTTTGAGATTTGACCCGGTCAGCAAAATCGAAAAATTCTGGAAAACAATTTGTTCAAACTGGAAACAAATTGTGGATGAATAGGTTGCAGGAATAAAATTTACGTGAGCCAAAGAGGCAGTATTTTTTGTAAATTATTCCACAGCCTCTGCACTGAATGTAAAGCTTTCCCAGCAGGGACGGTAAGGTAGTGGGTATTATGAAAGGTATGATGGAAGGGGGTAAGGCCCAGCGTCTCATTGTCAGTGTCAGTGTCAGCAGTATTATACTTTCTTATGCCAACTTTCTGAGTGTGTTCCGTAGGCTATTCCCTTCCACTGCCCATTATGTAAATTAATAAAAGCTCTAAAGCTAGGTTTGTAGTTAACTTAACTTTTCACGAAGCTTTCCCTTTCCGTATACTTTCTGCTTTGCTGTGTATGATCTCTCAAAAGTCATTTAATGCTGACGTGCTTGTTCTTTCATTTGTGCATTGATAAGTACATGAAAGAAAAGATAAAGGAAAGTTAAAAATTACTTTTTGACATGACGAAGGTATAAATGAACCGAATGAATATTATTTTATTAACGCAGCAAAAGTAAATGAAGGTGACGGGACGTGGGAAACAATAAATCGGCCTTTAAGATCCTATTGGGTTCACCCCTTTAACCCCCTAAAAATGAAGTTTCCAATTTCCTTAGTGTATACAAAACACACGCATTCAGTGCTGGTCTGTAGGTAACTTTGCTAGTGATAAGAAAAAAAGACTGGAAAACAGAAAGGTGGTGAGCTGGTGCTGTATGTAAGTATACCGACACTGAGCACGGTAGCTGTATGCATATATCATCTTCCAAAGAGGATATTACAAGATGATGACACCTTATCATTTCTCTATTCAGAAAGTCCAGCTAGTGACCCTGCTGTCGCGGAGGTGAAAGAAAGAGAGAGAGAGAGATGTTGGGTTCTCTGGGATGTATGTACTTCTATCTGTATAGTTAGCAATGTTAGCATGAACCCAACACTCCTTTCAAAGTGAGTAGGATTTTACGGAATGTTCGGGATAGGCGTTCCCCTGTCATAGCTTGACAAGTGCACCCTCAGTTCTTAGTGGGGTATAATCTCCTTCTATGTTACCTTTCTCCCTCTCCTCCATAGATAAAGCTAATTAAGTTAAGATTAAAGGGCTGCGTCCGAACCAATTAATATGCAATGTAAAAACTCAATGTAAGATTGTTATAGGTATTAAAAGACAACAAAGGTTGCTTTGCTTACTTTTGTAGAGTGTACCTACAAAATGTATACATACATGCCGGAAACTTACCATAACATATTACATTCTCGCCCTATAAGTAAAAATTTAATTGAGCGGCATACAAGAAAATAATACAGCGTAATCTATTGATATCTATATGTTACAAGGAAAATTTTACCGAATATTTCATATGCAAGGAGTTTTATCAGTCTTACCATCAGACATTCCCAGGAGTGACTTAGTGAGAGAAGTCAAACATTGAATCAGTGCATTCCAGTCTCTTTCCCGTCGCACTTCCATTTCAGTTCAAAGTAATAATACTCAGGAATTTATTTGATTCCCCGAAGTTTCTTTTTATATGAAACAATAATTGGAAAACATGGCTAATTTGAAGGAAAATCAACACGATCAAAAACATTTACGACAAAGTGTAAATACATGCTGCAACTCTGCATACTGTGAGACAAAGTTACAGCAGGGAGAAACCGAGGCGCCTGTGTCGCTAAATAAGCAGTCATTTCTTCTTCCGGTAATAGTAATAATTATATTATATAATATTTGTTCATAGTGCGCTGCTTTTATTAGAGCATCCCCAAACAGGAGCTGGTTTGATTTTTGAAATACAAAGATCTTGAGTACCTATTAATATTGTGGTCAAAGGAAATATTATCAAAAATGTTGTGCCTATTTAAAAAATGTTCCTTAGATTCTTATCCAGTGTTGAACATTCCTCTTTACTTTCTCCACTGAATGCTGAAATTATGACTTTACAACAAGTATAGTTGCAATAATTAAAGACTTGTAATACTCTGGGTACAGCAAGAGTAGTGTTCGCGATGTAACGGGAATGTCATCTTGCGGAGGTTTTTTTATTATAATAGGAGAGTAGAGATAAACAGAGTGACATCTTCAATTTTTATTATTATTATTATCTTATTATAATTATTATCTTAATTGTCTTTTAGGGACCGGAACGAATTCATATCTCAATGTTAGAAAAATATAAACCGGAAAATTTTACGGAGCCATTTTACTTGTACCAAGACGTAAGAACAGCCTACGATATAATTCGCAAGGGACTTGCTCGGTCCAGTAAGATTTTAAAAATTATGTTTCTGTTTCTTTGCGTGCATAGCAATTTGTCGCAAAAATATATTTCTGTGCATCTGCTTTTCAAGTAATACAATAATGATTTGACGACAACTATCTTTTATATTCTAGACAATGGCAACTGCTTAGGCTACAGGCCTGATGATCGCAGCGATTACATTTGGCTATCCTACCAAATCGTCCTAAATCGATGTGTAAACTTTGGACGCGGATTACACCATCTAGGTATCCTTTTCGCATTCGTATTGCAGTTGACAATGTGTATAAATTAACTGCTGCCAGTGTCTGATATTAATGGTTTGAATACTTGATAATTATTAGGTGTAAAGGAAAAGGAATTTGTAGGAATTTACAGCAAAAATAGAGTTGAATGGGTACTAGCTGAGCAAGGAATTTATTCCTTTTCGATGGTTTCCGTCCCGTTGTACGACACTCTTGGACCCACTGCTTGCCATTTTATTATAACTCAGGGTATGCTGTACGAATGCAAACGACATGAAAAGTCCTACAATGAGTAAAAATGTAAACTTAATTTTTATATTAAAACGTTCTAGCTGAAATTACGACAGTAGTACTGGAAACTGAAAAGAATCTACTGTCTATTCTTGAAAACATTCCAACCTGTTTAAAGACTATCATTTACATGAATGAATTAAGTTCCGAGACAATCGTCCGTGCAGAAAAGCTGGGCTTGAAATTGTTCAAGTTTATGGAGGTTGAACAAATTGGACAGGAGCAACAAGATTTGTATCCGGAGAAGGTAGTCATTTTATTAGTGTTCTACTTCAAGCTGGGTACTTTTATTACATGATCCAATATAATATTGCAGCCCCCAAAACCCGACGATATTGCTACTCTGAGTTACACTTCCGGAACTACTGGAACCCCGAAAGGAGTGATCATAACGCACTCCAGCTTTGTCTCATCCATTTGCTGTTCTATCGCCAGCTTCAGGCGTTTTCATCAGGATTTGATGACTAAAGACGATGTCCTATTTTCCTATCTTCCTCTCGCACATGTTTACGAAAAAGGAATGGAAGTAAGAATAAATATCTTTTTTGTTAAAGGATTAACTTAATTATAAGAAGAACTTATGTCACGTAAGATATACTTTGCATTGAATTGTACTGCACAATCTAAATATATGCTTTGCAAGGCCATAGCACTGATTGAAGGTGCTTCGATCGGTTTCTACCGTGGAGATGTTCTCACACTCTTAGATGATATCAAATTCCTAAAGCCCACTGTTTTCCCAACTGTTCCGAGGCTTCTGAATCGAGTTTACGATAAGGTATCAAATTAAATAAAAATCCTCAAGTTTAAATTGAAACTGAGATTTAGAGAATTAGAGTGAAGCTGATAAATTTTCGTAAAGGTTATGGGAGCAGCTAACCAGTCCTCCCTGAAACGATTCCTTGTTAAAACTGCCTTACGCTACAAAAGGAAGGAGGTGGAGCAAAATATTCGGAGAAGGAATAGCATTTGGGACCATTTGGTATTTGGGAAAATACAGAACGCTTTAGGTGGAAGGGTGCGCATGGTCGTAAGTGGTGGCTCCGCCATCAATGCAGATGTTCTAAGCTTTTTCAGATGTGCCCTCGGGTGTCAGGTATACAGTACTTATAATTTCCCCTTATAGGATAGAAATAATACAGTGTTAGATTTAAAAAAAAAAAGATATGCACTCAATACGAAGTTTACTTGTAAATTAATAGGTTGTGGAAGCTTATGGTCAAACTGAATCCTCTGGTCTGATATCAGTGACCCTCCCACATGATACTAACGGTGGGCACATTGGACCCCCGATTTTAGGTGTTGCTGTCAAACTAGTGGATGTCCCAGAAATGAACTATTACTCTAAGAACGACCAAGGTATTCTCATATTCTGAAAATATTTGTCTACTACATACTCACGTAGCTCAGAGGGTTAACTTCACTAAATACCTCGTATTGAACAATTAGTATCTAATCTAAATGATACGCAAAAGGCTGTGTTCACGTTATAAATGTAAGGCAGTAATTAAGTTTAGAACTAATATTATTTGAATTGAATAAATGTTAATACAGGAGAAATATGTATCAAAAGCTCCGGGATCTGTAAGGGTTACTATAAAAATGACGAGGAAACGCAGAAAGCTATTGATGAAGATGGGTGGTTGCACACTGGTGACATCGCCACCTGGTTACAAGTGAGTCAAGTTAAAATCAATAATTACATGAATTTGACTGCATTTAATCATATTATGCTACGGTAATAATTCAAACATAAAAACGAAAGAAATCTAAAAACTGTTACGAAATGAACTAAATAGAACGGGACGGTTAAAATAATTGACCGGAAGAAAAATATTTTCAAACTCAGTCAAGGCGAATATGTTGCTCCTGAAAAAATCGAGATTGTTTACGCATTCTGTCCATTTGTAGCTCAGATTTTCATTTATGGAGATTCCCTTGAAGTAAGTCGTTTGCTTGGTTTGTTTTAAAAAAGTGAAAAAAATTACAACGAATTTGTTTATCCCATATTTAATGCTTTCTAAAAAAAATACATCTCTTAGGATTTCTTGGTTGGAATTGTTGTTCCTGACGCTGAAGTTCTTAAAGCTATGTATCCGGCTGCCACAGATATGCTTTCCCTTTGTAAGGATCGTAATGTAAAAGCTATGATTTTCAACGAGCTGACAAAACTGGGACGAGAGAATGGTTTGAAGTCATTTGAACAAGTCAAGAATATTTATTTGCACCCGGAACTATTTACAATCGAACAAGACCTTCTTACTCCAACTATGAAATTAAAAAGACCAGAGCTGAAAACCTTCTTTGAGCCGCAGATTAAACAAATGTACAATTTAGCTTAAACAACTAAAAGATTACGAATGGTATCGTTCTATTGCATTTTAAAAATACAGAGGTTAGTTTTTGAAATGGTATACACAACAGCTAATTTTTCTCTCAGATACTTCAGTCTAAATGAAAATGCTGAAATTGAAATGTCCTTATGGTTGATTTGTCTGTTCATTTAAAGTAATAAATAATGTTTTCACTGTTTTTTTGTCTACTAATCCAGCTACTCGCCTTAGCTAAATCAAGTGAGCAGGTATGAGACAGGGGTCGGATTTTTGTAGGAAGACGGGAAAAATCTTCCCAGGGAAAAAATATTTCTGGTAGGGAAAATCTCAAAGAGAAGGGATTTATTTTTACGAACAGGGATTTTTAAAATCGTTGACCTTTTTTTTGGCAGGGATTTTCAAATTTGTTGACGGGTTTAAGGGAAATTTGTTAAGCAAACAGGGATTTTTGGCTTGATTGGCTTAATTTGGCAGGGATTTCACGTCTTGTAAGGATTTTTTTTTGGAAACAGGGATTTTGAAAATCGTTGACCTTTTTTTCAGTAGGGATTTTTTAAATCGTTGAGGACCTACCAGCAGGGAGATAATAGTCAGCAGGGAAATTCAGAAATAATCTTCCAGGGAGATTTACAAAAATCCGACCCCTGGTATGAGAAGTACTATGTGTAAATGATTTGTGTTAGTTTCGGTTTGAATTTTTTACTATCTTCCCTACTTATCGTTATTGGCGATTTATTGTGGTATATATGATTTGCTCGAGATATATGCTCATATAAGGGATTGACTCATAGAGTCAAGCAAAGTTCGTGTTTTTCAGAATGTCAATCTCTTCATTTTTTAGTCTCACAGGAAGTTGGTTTCAGACTATATTTTAATGCGAATTTGTAGGAACGTTTACGGGCTTTCCAGGGAGCTAAAAGGTATCTTTGTTGAGAAATATGGACATAATATCATAACATATGGACCAAAAAATACCCGGAGCAAGGTTGGGGAAATTCAGCTTCATGAGCAGAACTGACAAAGATGCGGATAAAATAAATTTATGATGTTGTCATTTTTTCATGGAGGGTCAGGCGTTCATAAATTTATTCAAAATGTTCTGGTTGTAGGAAATTTCATGAGGATTCATTTGAGTCTAATATCAACTTCCTAGGACCAAAATTCTGGTCTCACAACCAAAAAATTAATATCCCGAGTCATTAAAGACTTCCTCACTGAACGATACGTGATAACCGGGTTAATTAGAATAATTTTCGTGTTGTGGCCATGTAATTTTTCAAAATCAGAGATTGCTTCCAAATTAAGTTTTTTAAAATTTTGAGTCTTGGCCAAAATGAATTTAAAAATGTTTTATTTTAAAAACTTCCCCAAAGGGCAGCTATTAGTGTGATGGGGGAAAGTCTTGAATAATTTGCTTCAGCCAATAAATACAAGTATTTTTGACCACCAACCAAAATTGTGACTACGATTTTTTTTTGGTTGAAGTAAAATGTTCATAACAGTGATTTTGAAAGTTGACAATTTTACTCATTGAACTTTTGTGCTAATTTTATACAATTTTCAGTATCAAGGCTAATCACTGATTAAAATGCAATGTCAGGTGTACCATCCAGCACTTGGTAAATCGGTGAGCAAAAGCCCAATTAGCAATTAACCTATTTTTGCATTCCAACCTCACCAACTCATTATCTATTCTAACTTCATTTCACCCCGTAAAATGTTTTCAATACATTACATTCCTGATTGCCTAGCGGATATTTTTTGAAACAGTTGCGTAATAGAAACCTTGTTTAGAAATCCCAAAATTTGCTAAAATTTAATATATCAAAAGTTTGCTTTTGTTCAATCAAGTCTACACACTTGAGTGCATATACGTATACACATTCATTTAGTGCAAAAGTGTATGCCCTTTTTTTCATGTATTTGCACAACCGCAATACAACATTTACTACATACACTGTAGAACCCAGTAAAATTTAAACTCAGTAAAAACCCCCCAAAAAAGTTACAGCCACACAAATGATTTTCAGTAAAATATTTTATTTCACTACAGTGCGCGAGACGGGTTTCTGAAAAATTTTATTGGACACTTTCACTTTGTCTCACTTTGTTGTTTGTTTTGTGTTTTTCGTATACCAAATATAGACGTGGAATTTGTGCACGTTAAACAATAGTGTTGATGCTCTTAGCAGTATTGAATGATTTATTGTTTGTAAAAAAAATCTAAACATGACAACAATCAATGCCGTGGTAAGTGCCAGTTAGTACCTTATCAATTTTCGTAGAATTGTTTTTGTTCCCGTGGAATCCTAACCTTACAATTAGTTGAAAAAAAGGGCTGAGTTCTACTTTCCCGGCCACAAAATGACCTTCCACCTTCCACTCACCCATATATTAACACTGTAATACATAAGTAACTTCCACCAGACTTCCACCTCCCACCAAACTTCCACTTGACCTTGTCAGTGTGGAAACTGACAAAATTGTCACTTTCACTAGTCACACACACACACACGCACTTTCCCCTGATGATGTTGAGGACTTCCACTGCTTTCCCCAGTCCTGAAATAAAAATTAAAATAAAAGGATTAGTGAGAAAATGTAAACTCATTGTTTACATTTTCTCAGCCTTTACCTTACCCTAATTCCTAACCTACTTAAAAGCTAAAAATAAAATAAATGTAAATATACTCACCTGATGTTCCTCCTGCGGAAATCCTGGACCCTTTAAAAAGTATAAAAGGGGAAGGGATTTCCACAGAAGGAACATTCTGTAATCCACTGCCTTAGCGGTTGGTTCCGAGGTCTTAACCTCTGGGTCTTGCTTCCGGAGAACACTCCTGGATTTTCCGGCCGAAAGGACGGTTTTTTTCTATTAGGTAATTTCATACCTGCTCCCGCTCCTAAACCACCAGACCTGAACCCAAACCTAACCACCAATCCCTGCCTACCCAGACTATTCCAGCGCCAAGTTTAAAATCTTGGCAGCTTGGTTATTGGCATTATATTATTGCAGTTGTGATTTTTTTCTTAAAAAGTTAAAATTAATTTTTTTGAAATATTTTTGAAGTTTTGTTTTTTTAAAATTAATTGTATTAGGCCCTTCCCGTGCTAAATAAGGTAAATTTGGACCCTTTCAAGTAAGTTTTTTGATATTTTTGGGGATTTTATTTTTTACTTTATAAAAAGCCGGGTCTGGCAGGTGTGGGCATCTACCCTACCCTGTTTTATTTTTGCCTACCCTTCCCTAAAATATTAGATGTGCATTTGCCCTGGGAAATTTTTATAAAAGTGTAGTTTTCCGAGCATTAGCTCCGGAAGAAAAATTCTACAAATAAAATAAAATTGTTTTCCGGGCATTGCACATATTTCCGCGCGGAGCGCTGGATTATTTCCTAAATTCCCCAACCTGTTATGTAACGTTCACATTGCGCATCTGCAAGCTAAATTTTTTCGTCAGCAAGCTAGCTTGCTGAGCGAACGGTCTGCAAGTTGATTTACTTGCACGTATGGAAGTTTTGTTCACATTGGTTTTCAGCTGCAAGTGCAAGCAATTTGTTTGTTGGCAACGTCCGGTTAGTGACTTTTTCTATACGTCGTAAATTTAACACGGTGCAGAATAGAAAACGACAGAAATTTAACATTGCGCGGCATAGGAGTTGGTTGAAGAAGTTAACAATGAACTCAATGGGAAATGCAAGCATGTTCATCATCTTGCAGAGGAAAGTAGAAGCGAGTTCTACTTCGCTTCTGCAAGTAAAATCGACCCTCTGCAAGTCGCATCTGCAAGTAAAATGCTTGCAGAGGCGACCAATGTGAACAGAACTTGCAGCGCTGCAAGTAAATACTTGCAGAGGCGACTTTTTGCTTGCAGAAGTGGCAATGTGAACGGTACATTACTCTGCCAGTTTAGAATTTGCTCTACCTACTCCTAATAATTTTGAGAACCCCTTTTTATGAAATTTAAGTTACAGCAACCTTGCTCTACCACTCCAACTAATTAAATAAATTTCAGTTTATTTCGAATTAATTAAATTAATTAATTTTGAGTTTATTTTTGTCAATTAAATTAAATACCAAGTTTATTTTCTATCAATTAATTAAAATTGAATTATTATTTTAAGATAACCCTTTGTTTAAACTTATGCACCCTCACAGACCTTCCACCAGACTTTCCATCTAACCTTCCACCTTCCCCTTGATCAGTCCACCTGACCTTCCACGTGACTACCCACATTACTTATACAGACCACTCTGTAGTCTGGCTTTGACAATATTTACAAAGAGCTAACTAACAAAATACTATATCGCCCCCTACATAAGTTACTGCATGACCGAAGCTCATTTCTTTTGTGTCCATTCATTTGAAAATCACAGTCTTGGATCAATTTCGGTGTGTTAACTTATGTTTCGCATTTTTTATTCATAAAATGAACACGGAGGTGAAAGCACTTCAGTGTTTTAAGTTAAAACTAACTCGTGCAATTAACTATAAAAATTCAGGATACCTTTGAAGAATCAAGTTACTGTTATAAAATCATTATATTTGCAAGTACGATGGTCAGATTTCGATGGTGTTGTGTAGAATTATGTCAAAGGACTGACAAAAAACAACCACTGTAAAACCACGTGATTCGAAAGAGATCACAATCAGTTGCCGTTCAACAGATTTTTAACAAAATGTTTAAAACGTTTTTAGCAAATTCCGTAACAACTAACTATTAATGGTAGGACGCAAACTCTTTAGCGTTGCGACTTAATTTTCCCAATAAATTGAAACGCTGATTTACGGTTTAAATAGTCGTATACAGGGGGCAACGCATTAACAATCTCCAGTTCGCACTTTGTGTTTCACCCACCAGAACAGAAGGATGTTAATTATCACAGGGAACCAGGTAGAAGGACCTTCCATCTGGTCAAATTTAGGTGAAAGATCTGGAAGGTAAAAAATCTGTAAAATTTTGGTGGAATGTCAAGTGGAAGGTCAAGTGCAAGGTCTAGTGGAAGGTGGAAATCCTGGTGGAAGGTGGAATGTAATTTTGTGGCCGGGAAAGTAGAACTCAGCCAAAAAAAGCTTGACAGAAATCAAAACGTCATGGAGACGAATATATCCGTAAGCAAGCAATCTTATGTACTTCCGGTAAAAAATAAAAAGAATATATATAACGATTATATGCTCTTATTAATTATTGTACACATAAAACTGCGTATGCCTACTTGCCATTTAAAGAGACCCGAAAGAATTCATATTTCTGTGCTGTCAGTAGGGAAACCGGAGAATTTTGAGCAGCCTTTTTGTATTTATAAGGATGTCAAAACAATATACGATGTGATTCGGAAAGGTCTAGTGAAGTCGAGTGAGTTCAAAATTGTTCTTGCGTCTGCTATACAATAACCAATTTTATTATTGCTTGTTGTAAACGAAAAACAATAATAAATTACACTTATATTATCCCCGTTAATCTTGATTAGATATCACTCACATTCTAACAACTGATAAATTTGCATAGAAATACCGTATCTTATAATCAAAACGATTTGCTTGCAGATGGATGGAGAGGATTGCAAAGAAGACTGCAAGGATGCGGAAAGGTTTAATCAGGGTCTTGCTTATTAGGGATTTCTTAAATAGATTTTCCGTGTTACCCCCTGAAAATAAAAACCATTACTCACGTCAGCAGTTAACTCCACCATCCCCTATGAGAAATATTTTTAGGTATGATTAATAAATACAGTGCACCCAAGAGATTTACCCCATAAATGCAACATTATCCCAATACCCGAAAGCTTCACCCCCAATGTAGATTGACAGATAGATAATTTATTGGTCGACTTGGTCATGGGCGTTACAACCTGATTCACCCCCTATGTAAAAGCACTATTCACACCCATAAACTGTACCTTTAGTGATGTGGTGTATATAGGGTGAACGTAATCATTTGTTCCCCGTGTAGTCTACATATGGGAGTGACTCATTAAATTTTGGATCCCCAGATTGATGGGAATTGAGCTCCAGATTTTTCAAAATTTACTTTGTTGAACTGATCCATATTTAATCACACGGTCAAGGAACGTCAACCAAAGTCGGATTTTTCGGCACTTTCGTTTGTTGATGCCCGCAGATCCTTTTTTATGAAATTGTTTCGACGCTTATTTGTTTGCAATTTTGTGAACTTTCCAATATGTAAGCTATCAGCTGAGTAACAGGTCTGTAAGTTGAAAATTGTGGACATGACTGGGTAAGACCCGGAGTTCCAAGGTTAAACAAATTAAGTTTGAAGAGCTAAAAATCATAATACGCGATAATTTGAGACTTCACTTGGGGTGGCGTCAGCTACCGCCGTCAAAGTAGGACAAATTTTGAGTTTTTTTTTTAATTTCAGAATTTTTTTAAAAAACCTATCCGGCCGATTTCAAACACATAAGCAATAGCCATTACGATTCAGTAAGCAATATTCACAACAAATTTCATTGAAATCGATTCAGTAGTTTTGGAGATAACTGTCATTTGACTTGAAGTCTCATTTCTTGTAGATTTAAGCTTTTTAGTTTTTCAGTAAGAGTGCAGAATTAGAAGAGCAGAAAACTGTATTTCTTTAATACAATTTTAGAGATGCCCTAAATTTCATGTACAGAATTTGAATCTTCCGATGCTGTACCTTTGAAAAATTTCAATAATAAATTACAGCTAAGGCCACTATAACGCCTTCCAAATTCCAAATGTGACCTGAAGCTGTACATTGCTTGTAGATCAGGATCACAATCAAATGAAGAACTCACAGTAGTGAGTTTCATTTGAGCTTAAACAAAAAGTATCTTTTCCCTTCCTTGCATGATTTCTGGTTTTTCATGTAATCCCAAAAACCACTTTTAAAGAGTTATCTGGTAGGTACCGCCTATCAGATCGCAATAATTATTATTGTGCCATGATCGATAAAAATTGTAATACGGCGAATGATTGGCAGGGAAAACTAAGTCCTAAAGCAATGAGAATCTCCCAGAGTATGCGGAACCAGTAAAAGGTGAGACTAAGGACCAGGGATTGCTAATGTCAATAATATAAGTTGATTAATAAGGATCGCTACTACAACTCTGCAGTTACAGTTGGTCTGTTCAGTATGGAGCTCCAGGAGGTACTGAAGCTCGTCGTGGCACTCGTACAAGATGCGTTCTCAGGGCGTTGAAATATTTCTTTCACAACCACTTCTACCCTTGAAAAATTATAATAATTATAATCATCAGTTTTTAGAAGAGTATCTCCTGGCGCGAGACTTCTCCAATCTTCCAGCATGCCTGTACCAATCATGACCACATTTCTCAGCTGAATGTCCCATACCAGATAGCTCTCTGGAAACTCCATAAAATTTCCTAAAAATAAACGTGAACCTATAATCTGGATTGAACAAGATTTTAGAAAATCAGGAAATGAATTTGATTCAACTCATGCAATATTTTACTGCAAAATGCACAGTTTTCATGAATTCTTTACACCCCGCTGGCCCATGTATGGAGGGATGGCAAATAAACCCAAATTATCCCTGTTTCAGTTTTGTGCAACCTGACATTTATGATTTCAGATATGTAGACAAAGTTTAGATAATGTTTTTGTTTCTGTTTACATAGAATTGTGAAACCAGTACTGAAGTATTTATTAGCTCAGTGGTTCTACGAGAACTACGAATTGATAGCAAATCGAAACAAGTTAGCGTTGACATCCTTTAAGCTCCCAGAGCGTTAAACAATAGTTTCATAATTGCAACCATCAAGGGGATTGACTGATTGATTTGCTGTGGTGAAAAACTGTTTACATTCTGTAAACGTGGGTCTTTCTTCAGGCTTATTCTTCCAGCACTTCGTTATCCAATCAAATCTATACACAACAAAGGTTGTGGTAATTACATAAACTTGAGCAACTAAAATCGGAAGCTATAATAACTAACATATTACTCACATGTCCGGAGTGCAGTTTCGGGGCCTCGTAAGACGAAATCCGGATTCTAGTTGACTCACGAAGTCCGTAGTCCAATTGACCCCAGAAAAGGGAACCTGAGCCAAAGAGAATATCTCCCATATTGTCACCCCATAGCTCCACACATCCGATTTTGTAGAAAAGTCAAAGAACCGCAACGATTCTATTGCCATCCAACGCCAAGGTAGAGGGGTCTGAAATTAAATTTTGTATACGGACTCACAATTCTTCCTGACTGCTCGACATGTGTGATAATGTCGACATCACACTTTGCATAAACATTCCCACCATGCATGTCAATCTACCGAGCTTACTTGGCTTGTCTTAGTATAATTGGCGCAATTGTAAAGCTGTCGAGACAATCCGAAATCCGTGATTTTGACCACATCCTTATCCCAAACGAGTACGTTTCTCGCGGCTAGATCACTATGAATTACCTACAATTTTAAATTATTTTAGGCCATTGCTCACTGTAGTAAATTATATTTCATAACGAACATGAACAGGCAGGATACCAATGACTGACGGCGGAAAATATGTATGTTTATAGCGTTATATTTATTCACCTTTTTTTGGGACAGAAATTCCATGCCGGTTGCAATTTGTCTGCAGAAACTAATCAAGATAGTTTTGTTCAGTTGTATCCCAGGGTTTCCAGTGTTACTGGAAAAAACACGGTACTCAAAATTACTGCCATTTAGATCAACTCGAATCGTTACTGAATCCCAGTTTACCTGGTATGTATTGTTTCTAACAATTCCATGCTTTCATCGGAGTATTTATTACAGTGAGTCCGTAAGTAATTGTTTAGATTGCCGTAAGGACTTAGCTCTATTACAGCAAAGCATAACCCTGTGGATAATAAAGTGTGTTAACCTTATTATAATAACTTTATAATAATCCTTAATTTTGTGGTATGTAGGTATATAGAATTAAAATAACTGCGGTCACCACACCAGCATGGAAGTACAAATGTATAAAGAGTAAGTTCAAAAAACAATTATTATAAAATGATGGATGTCCATCCAGTATTGTGATTTATACGTATGGAAATACATACACAGATGTATAGACGGCATATCTTACTTTCCTGAATTTTGTCAACCACTGCTCCACAAAACCGTACAACATTTTCGTGCTCTCCTATGTAAGCCATCAGTTTAATTTCCTTCAGAAATGCTTTAAAATACTCAATGTCCGCAGTTGACTTGGAGGATTTCACTGCCACACTCTGACCATTTAAAGTGCCCTTCTGCACAATCCCATATTGCCCCTCGCCCAAAATGGTTTCCTCTGAACATGAAACAATTTTAATCATTTACGAGTATAACCTGGCTCATGTCATGTGACAACGATAAATTCACAAGTGTGAACAGAGTTCTATGACACTGTTGTACTAACCTATTTTTAAATGTTCACTCCTAATGATTTTGTTGTCCTCAAATGGCATTCTATCCAATGGGATGCCGTGTTGGTCCCGCTGTGCATTCTTGTTCCCCAATAAAAACTCATCAACCTCGTGCCCAGCAAGATTCCGGATTTTATTCTATTCAACCAGAAAAATGAGTTTCAATGAAATGGCTTTACTGCAACGGAAAACTTGACTGACATGAATTTCAAACGTTGACAATTTTAAAACGTTCTACAAAATTAAGGAGTGACTCACCACTGCAGTTTTATATTTTGTCCAGAGTAGCACCAGCAAAGCAAGTAGGATTGCAAACATGAATATTGCAAAACTTGCGACATAAAATGCAGTATTTGCTTCCCATTTACCTAAAATTTGGTTCAAAATTTTTACGCAATCCGGACAAATGACATCAATAATTCGTGGGCTGCTTTAAAAAACTGCGCTCTTCGAACGTTACACCGAGCAGCATAGGGCAAAAGTTACCCATCAACAAATTCCCTACTATTTTTTAGCACTAAAGGATTATTTCTTCTTTTAAAAAATTTTGTACCAAAACCTATTATTCCAACTGGCATATACATAAAAAAGAATTTTTTAAAAAATAACCGAGCAAGTGTCATAAAACATTTTTAGAAATTGAATACGTCAGATTGTGATTGATACCTGATGTTATTTTTAAGGTCCAACTAGATATTCTCAAACTATTTACAATTTACTAAGTCTCTTCATAGGATATCTAGCACTAAAATTTATAAAAACTTGTGTAGTAAAAAGATCTTATAAGGGAAAAAAGTTATCGGGTAATGAAATTACGCTAAAATATATTTGCTTCTAAATTAATATGGCTTCATTCATGGTCAAAATGTGTTGGATTTGCTAGGGAATTTATATACGTTTTCATAGATTGAAGAAATATTAGGTTTGAGCGAACAATTTTCTTTACTGTTTGTAATTATTTTTTCTGATATTTTCATATCCACGTCAGCTATCATATTGTCGTTGATATGTGGAGCCGTGCAAGTAATTCCTGTCATATTAGATTGAATGGGCAGAACAAGTAGCCATGATGCTATTGCTTCTTGCTTCTTCCACTGTACTTGTTGTATACTGGCTTCGAGAGGCACCGGGTCATGTCCTGGTCTAACTGTACTTCAAATTTAAAATGTGGAAAATATTGGAAATTATGTTGTAAACAATATTTTATCAACGTACGTATGGTCGATTCCCGATCAAATATAGGATCATCAAAATGAACTAGGAATTGAATGTTGGGTAGAAGCAAAAACGTTGAGATCTTGCACTCGTAAGTGCGGATCATGCCATCCTCTGAGTAACTCACTTCCTCAAGAGCAATTATCCTCTCATCATTGCGTCTCTGTGTTTCGTCGGAGGTGAAATCTAGTAATTATTATTCCGTGTGATGGATTTAAATAGCATCATTTATTACTATCAATATATTACAGTGTCACTTCTCAAGCCAAATCCTTACAAGCCTTCCCGTCCAATCCAGTGAACATGTATTTCATCTCACTGACATACTCCAATTCGCTAGACTCATTTTGAGAATCATATTTTGGGCGCAAACCGCAGCAGTGTAGGAAACCATGTGGGTAGTCCAGTTTTATCCTAAAAATCTTTTAAATTAATTGTAGCATTCAAAATATAAGCTGGTATAGAAATTACTAAGTTGGATTCAAATTCACTGTTTAAGCGTTGAGCTACAAATAAACCCACCCATTACGAGAGGTAGAATAAATTTCTTCATTTTCCAATGACACTACACCAAAGGCGTTCCCGGGTTTTTTAACGACGCTAAAGATCTGAAAGATGAACAGTGATTGTAATTTTACAATTCCAAGTGAATTTGTATAGTGCAATTATTTATTTGAGGTACAATAGGCTTTCCCCCATGACCCAACAATTTGAAGTGATAACATTGTAACAGACATTGCAGTAGTAAATTATATAACCCAAATTAAATAGTACTAATGTATGTAATTATGTGCATGATACACAATGCAAAATAGTAGGACAATGTTACATGAGGATCCCATGGTTTCCATTTGAGGTCACACTCCGAAATAGAATTACAGGCACCAAATTTTATGCTAACTTCCATGTTAACAATCGATGGGAAACATTGCACCGTTCCCCTTCTTCGTTGTGACAACTTAGCTCCAATTTTATCCCCTATTATTTATTACATGTAATTATTAATCAAATGTCCTTCACATTTTCCTCTTTGCCGTTATTACAGTCCCACATTTAAGAGGCCTCAGATTTTTATGTTTTTTATATTTCTTGATGTTAATTTTTCAACAAATTAAAATCAATTATGGGTACATTTTTATTCTTACTTAGGTTCACTGGAGTCATAACAACTTTATACTGAGGCTGCTTTGAGATACATTCAAAATTTGACTTAAGAATTGAAATTCCGCTTGTTTTTATTCTAAAGCCCACCCGAGGGTCATAGGTATTGTTAAATATGTGCTCGTTGTTTCCTCCATGACCCTGTAATCAGTCAACGAGAATTAATTTTAATTTTAATATGTTTTGTTCTTACTATATTCTAATCATGATTTAAAATTGCATACTCACCATTTCCTTACTTTTACCTCAATAAGCCGTTCTGATTGACGGAGCTCAATAAAGTCGTAAGCATCAGCCGAGATGTTCGGACTTGTGAATAAATGTCTGGGCATGGTCTTAGACATGCATGGAACAGTTAGCTGAATTTCTGTCTCCCTAATAAACGCATTTTCCCTACTGTCCACGTAGAAAATATTCCAAGCACGCTCACCTTCAACTTGTTTACCTGTGGGAACACTGTTTTTCGGAAATGATATACGATTGTTGAGGTAAATACCAGCTGTCTGGCCTGGTGACTGGAAACTTTGGCAGCGCAAATAATTACTGAACCCTCGTGATTTTATGGGGATGGAAAGTTCTTGAGTATAAATACCTTCAGCATTTCCTTGGTACAAGTTGATCCCATCGATTGTGGCATTCCAAATGGATCCCTTCAGAAATAATATATTGATATATATATATATAATAATCTTTATTCAGGTCGATTTTATGGCATAAGCCCTTACAACCTTTAGATGCGTGTACATTATTTCTTAAAATAGTTTTATAATAACACTCTTAACCTACTTAAATTAGTTATTCTTAAAATAGTTTTATAATAATACTCTTAACATACTTAAATTAGTTATTCACAGTCAGTCATATAATTATAATACAATTGTCTTAGTTTTACCGCGTAGCACCAGAATATGTATAAGTTCTTATATTCCTGTGTTGTCATAATATATTGATATAAGACAGAAAATTCCTACAAAAGTTAATTTACAGGATTTACATTTTAACATACCAAAATGGGTATATTAACTTAGATTAAAAATATTTGTAGCTGCTTACAAAAGGTTTCTGGGCAAGCCATCTGATAGGGTACGACGCTCTGCACCCTAAAACAAGAACTTGGGGATTCTTCTGGAATTATTCTTGGATCATCCATATCCAACAAATTTGGAAAAATATTTCCAAATTCAAATGCGTTCCTATCTATACTGACCTTTCCATGACAATCTTTTGAGGGTAGACAATCAGTCGAATTACAGTAGCAATACCAAATATCCGGTAGTTTTGCTAATTGTATCTCCTGTAAATGTCCCTTTCGATAAATGAGAAATAAGACAAACATCAACTTGCAGTCCATTGGACGGAATTGAAGTACTCTGGAAAACTTGAATGTATAGAACGTCACCTAGAAACTCCTAGTAATGGAAAAAGTACGATTGAGAAAGTCTACTGTTCCCGAAACCTACATACAATTAGCTAATAGTAACACAATGTTGAACCAATGAAGTTCCAAGTGTAATATTACAGTACATGGGAAATACAACAAACTTCCAAAGAAAAAATAAGGAAACATACATCGAAATCATGGTTATTATTTGGATCAAACCCGGAGTTGCGTGCTTTAGAGAGGTTGTAGTTTTTTAAGGAAACTCGGAAGATTTCTTCATGAAATTAAACCGCAGGAAACAATTTTAAAGCATGTAAAAATACCTTGGAAACTTATTTTGTCCTTCAAAACTTTCTATGCTACACCATGGCAGGGGTTTAGTAGGAAGGAAATACTGTGCCACAAATATGAGCGAGCTCTTTTGGCCGTAAACAACCGCATTGAAAATTCCTAATGATGATGTAACTGAAGTTCATACTGTTATAACAAAACAATATACAATAGTGAGGGCTTAGCTTATTGTCATGCACTGAAACTGTGAATAAGCTAAACATTGAAGCTGAAACAACGAAATGAACAATCGTGCTTTTAATTAATGATGCAATCAAAGATTGAATAAACTGGGAATTAGAATAATAAATTAGAAAAAAATAAAGGCAAGTTATTTATTTTAGGAAAGGAAACTGAAAATTTGATAAGAAGATTAATAACTAAAAATACATAATTTATCAAAGATCAGCAACTAGAAATAAAAACAGCTGGAAGGAATAACTCAGCTGAACTGAACTCAGGGATGATACGTTGAGAGTCTCAAAATTAAAACTCTTAAAATTAAGATTCTTACATCTAACATTATACAATTTTCATAAAAATACTTAAACGTAAGCGTGACAACATCCTGAGTCAGAATTTCTCGCTCTTTACTTACACTTTGGATTGATGAGTCAGTCGCATTTATTGACGAAGTGGACTGGAGTGACCTCTGTCATGTGAACTGTCGTCATGGAATCCTCTAAACGAAGATTCCGGTTTCTAGCAAATGTTTTTTCAGATTTTCTAAAATTTGTTGCATAGACCTCGATGAATCCCTCCCAACTTTGCTTACATTTTTTAAGAGTCCTGGCGACAATTCTCAACACAAAAGATGTGAGAAAGCTCTCCTGAAAGCCCAGAACATTTCCTACAATTAACAATAAGCGTTAAAACTTATTTTTTGTTAAAATAAACAAAGATTGAAACCAAAATTGACTGAGTTCAATGAAATAAATTTAAATTAATTAAATTAATAAACGAATTTGCTTCAAACAACTGAGGGAATCATATAATCAATCATGATTTTTGTTGTTTTGCAATTAAATTTCTTAAAAATGAGCTCCTAGCCATCTACGCGTAACCTGGGGGGTGGCCAACGCTCGCAATCATATGATTTATTCTAGACAAAAAACGAAACTTTGATTCAAAAATATGTGAAATTTCCTCCCTCCCAAATTTCAAATTTTTGGACAAAACGATTTTAGATTTTCAATTTGAAGGCAATTAAACATGTTTTTAATGAGGCATTATTAACCAAGATGCAACGTCCAGGTCAAAATGTACTGCGGTTTTTCAAATTTCACAATCGCTCTCAAAATGAGTTTTTTGAAATTTTGAAGATCAATGACTATAAATTTGATTTTTAAAAATGTATTTGACCACTTCATTGAAATTAAACTTGTCCAGAGGAGGGGAGTAAACGTCTCACAAAATTCCTTCTTGACAGAAAAAATATTGAAATTTTGGTAGAAAAAATAACGAATTTGAATATCCCCCCAAAATTTCGACTAGGATTTCGAAGCTTCGGTTGACATTACTTAAGCTTGAAGGACATATACGTAGCTCTTTAATGAGGTATGTATTACAAAATCGAGACTCGAGACACAGCATCTCAGTCAAAAGTTATTGCGAATTTACGAGAGTCACAATAAGTCGTCCAAAAATCAGCTTTTTTGTTTTGAGCATTAGTAGACATGAATTAAACATTTTTTAATTATTATAAACTCCGTCATAAGACGGTTAGTCCTGATTGGGGGCGCAGGTCTCAGACTGTTCCTCCTAGACGAAATTAATGACATGTCAAAAAACAGATCCAAATTTACGGGTTTTTAAAAAATTCTCGATTAAAATATTTAATATCCGTAAATTAAAACAAAGATTTGAGTGGGGATTACTAAGGCGGTTCTAACGAGGTGTTGTACTGAGTTCTACGGTAAGTACATTATAGAAAATAGAGATGATCCGAATTTATAAGTAAAAATGGACTGTTTTTGCAAACTTTCGAGGTCAAAATTTTGAAACTCTAAAATTAAAATCAAAATTTGATACCGATTTACCACTGAGTTTGAACGAGGTACTGCACTTGATTCAATCTTTAGTTCTTCTAGATTTATATTGAGTTTTTCATACATTAAAGCCAAATCATGTAAATAGCAGGGAAAAGACAAATTTGAATAATCTTTTTATAATGAGCCACAGTTCTATCATTTACATGTTTATTGTATCGAGCAAACACTTACAAATTAGCATCTATTGTTTGTAGAAGTCAAAATACAAAATTATTCAAGGTTCGAAGATATTATCGATTCCTGCTGAAGCGTTGTTGGGAAAGAAATACCCCTGCAACTTGTCTGCAAAACGCTAATTAACAGCTTTTTGTTAAACCGTGTCCCCGGGGATTCAGTGTCACTGTGGAGGAAAACTTCTGGGCAATTCCACATTGCCAATTGTCCCTCACCCAAAACTGCTTCCTCCGAAAATTAAACAATTTTGAGCATTTTCATGCTTATTTTGTAATTTCATCAAGTAAAAATAGTACAATCACAGGGTCTGAAACTGTACTACTAGCTTAACCTACTGTTAAGTGTTCGCTATTAATGATTGTTTTGTCTGCAAATAGCATTCTATCATCATCCGGAGATGCATTATTGTTTCCAAAATAAAATTCATCCACTTCCTCCCCGGTCAATTAACAACTTTGTTTCTATTGAAAAAAAAGGTGAACTTAACATACTGGATTACGGGAAAGTTTTCTGACAGAGCGTTTAACAAACCAATTTTACAATCGCCTTTATCTTAAAGACTCAGTAGGTCGATAGTACAAATTCTTTATTTCCTTCTTACCCTCATGAAGCCGTTCTGCCAGATGTAACTTGATGTTGTCGAAGGCCTCATTGGATATGTTCGGTCTTGCAAAATTTTAGGTATCCTGGGGCAGCGTGAGACACGCATGGAAGAGTTGAAACAGTGGTTTTAATAAAATGGTTTTTAATAAAGTTTAAGTTTCTTCATTTGTCGCTCCGCCCCTTAGTGAATTAGGACCAATGTGCTAATCCGTTCTACACTGGATACAATTTGCACGAAAAGATATACATATATATAGGTCGGCAGAAACAAACTCAAGGTTAATGGTAACCGATGCGTAGCGTTGGATGAAAAATGTTCACAAGATAATTGTATCCATGGCTTACCGCACACAGAATTTTCTTCATTTTAATATTTGAACAGAAAGGATACTGTGCATACAAGATGTCATTATAAACTATGTCTGCTCAAGGCTTTGGAAGTTCTTTACATAGCATTTGGTACTAATGACTTTGTGCTTTCCATTTATCAAGGAAAATCCAAACCCAAAAGTCAAAACAAGCTTCACACCCCTGTCCACAAATATTAACAAGTTTTTTGACTACTACGTTTTTTAGAATTTACCTACCTCTTTACCACAGCTACTGCCATACTTGTAGTATTGAGTACTTCCAGTTTATTTTATCACTACGTACCAAAGTGACATAATGTAGTAACGATATTTCTCAAATTTGAGAAACATTTACCTTAAAGTTCAACAAGGGAATTCCGACGAAGATAAAAATGTCCGTTTTCACTTATCTCTGGATTTTTTTAATAACTTCAATTATATCCGCAGCAGGGAAATCCGCTGAACAAAAAATAACCCTAGAGCCATCTATGAAAAAGCACATGGGTTCGGATTTCTATTAAAATATTTGACAAAATGTAATTTTGCTTCGAATTTGTCTCCGTTAAAATAACTTGCACAATAGAGTGTAACTCCATATATGATTTCAGGAAATGTCAATGGTGTGATTCTATTCGAGCATAAGGATTTCGACGGGAAACATTTAACAATTGCAAAGGACAACACTACCCACTGTTTCAATTTCCACAGGGGCAATGCCTCTTCTTTCAAATTCAATAACTTCATCAGCTCCTTTCAACTAGAGGGAAACACCAGTTGCATTTACTTGTACGACAGCATTGGTTGCTTTGGAGAAGCTCTTGAACTGGACGAGGACTATTTTGAAGATTGTGCAAGCAATTTGGACGAATGTGGTAACAATGACAAGGTCTCATCGTTTCGATTTTGTGATACAGAATTGCCTGAGCCGTATAATAAAACTTTTGGAGTAACAACAGGGCTTCCCTGTAAGGACGAGTGCCACTCCCATGATGGACTTTACTTTCATTGTCAATTAGAAAATGGCTCAAACGATTACTGCTCCCCAAGGCCTGGCACAGATCCATTTGGATATGACTGCGATATTAACAGCTGCTCCAACGCAGGCATAGTCCTACTTTGTCAATTCGTTAATTCACATTTCACTCTCCTTATATAATTTATTTAGAATTTTCATGTGTTCCATTCCACAGTATCTCCTACAAAGCCCGTGCTATTCGAACAATCTCATTTCCGGGAAAGTTACTTGGAGATCCAGGATGCAGATCACAATCGGTGTATCAATATTAGATATGTAAACAGTAACCAAGCGAATTTTGATAATAAGGCCTCATCCGTGGACGTCGGACAGTCTTGCTTAATTCTTCACGAGCAGATAGGTTGTACAGGAACAGAGCTCAGGCTTAGTCTTAACGACAATGTAAACTGTCATGTTGACCTCACAAATTGTGAATTCAATGACAAAACAACATCAGTTAGCTTTTGTGACTCAATTTTTAACACGAAAAAGGAGAAATGTGAGTTCATAGCGAATGGAGGGGAATGTTGTGTTGATAAGTGTGAGACCCGAGGGAAGCCTTATTTTTGGTGTAATTTGAAAAACGAATCTTGGGCCTATTGCTCCCCAAGGGAAGGAATGGATTTCCTTGGGAATGAATGTGATGGGAATTGCACATTAAGTGGTAAATACCCAATAGGTTGAGACTTTCAGGGTTGTTAGAACGACAGGTGGAAAAATGTTTTTTTATTTCCTTTCAGTCACATTTCCACAATCAGTGGCCCTGTACGAAGGTACAAATTTCAAGGGGAAGAAACTAGTACTCTCTTCAGACAATATTGAGAGGGACCGCTGTCAAAATTTCCCTCACACGTTGACCTCAGAGATGACTCTCAAGACAAACATTTCTTCCGTGCATCTCGACTCCAGTTGTGTCCGTCTTTATGATAATATAGGATGCACCGGCAACTTCTTTGAACTTACTTCCGAAACCGAGTCTGATTGCTGGAAGAATCTTGCTACTTGTAATAAATACAATGGAATAGTATCTGCCCGACTATGTAGCGTCCAACTTCCTATTGCATTTGTATCGCCTATTGGATCAAGAGGGAGTCATTGCTTCACACAATGTCATCCGAGAGGCAGCATTTATTTCTGGTGTGTCCTCCAAGACGGTTCTTGTGATTACTGCATCCCCAGACCAGAATCAGACTATTTTGGGAACGACTGTGGCAATAACTGCGAAATCGGTGAGATTGATGTATCTACCATTTTGATCCCCAACTTATTCAGGGGGGGAGCCTTCAGTCACCCGTGACTCTCCCGTGATATTTCTTCGTTGAAAGTTTATTTTAGTCAATATTTTTTTTGAACAGAAATTCCGAGACTACCAGGGCTTGTGAACAGATACAGTCAAAGTGCAACCTTGTATGCGCAGGAAGACTTTCAAGGAAAATTCATTAAAATTAATAGTGCCACAAATATAGAGTGTTTCAACCTGGATTATCACGATATTGTTACGGATATACTATAAATAGAGTAGAATAAGCATAATCTAAGTCAGCAAATAGTTTAGAAGGTCGTAAGCAGAGGCTACGTGAGACCAAACGCTGACCAAACATAATTATAAGAAAAGGAAAGGAAATGATTCAGATTATTTAATAAACAATAAACTAAGAATAGGATAAGATTAGATTTATATTAAGACACGCAGATTAAGTACAAGTTCTAATCTCGACTTCAAGCAAGTAACATCAAGAGGAGTCGCACCTAGAGTCCATTCCCTCCGGGATGGATCTCTACAGGTAGCAAGCGGGGCGACATGAAATCGGAGTTTTCATGGAAGAAGAGATTCAGACTTCAAATTCAATTTGTGTTAAGTGTTAATTGTTCAATGTAAATTGTATCAGTTTAGGAACAATAAATTGGCCCAAAGTTAAATAAAAGAACTACACACAGAATTCAATAGTTCCATTTATTCATGCGTTTCCAACAACATCGGATTCCAGGAATTCAGGGGATGGAACACCCGAACCTAGGCTACATTGTCTATTACCCACACAACATCAATACCCGGGTAACAGCAAGAACGTAACATGATGTTTCTGCCAGGCCTTCGGGTTTTTTTTTGGTAAGGACCCGGAGGATCCGTAGGTCGGGGACCTGCGGATGACCCTGTGACAAAAGACCGAACTTTGTAGCAAGTAAGGTCGTTAGTCAAACAAAATTCATGAGATGGAAGTATGGGGCCCAACAAGGAGGAAATATTCTCATTTCTCTCCAGGACCACCCGAAACTTCTCGTGAAAGGCAGTCATAACATGCGACAATGTTACCTCAAGAAAGAAAATTTGGCCATTATCATCACGCGCGGATTCAAATAATAATTCAGAAGTCCTAGTGCGGCACTAGAAAAAGAACTATTTTTGTGGCCACGAATACTATTTTCAGTGCTAGTGAAATTGGGACTCTTTCCAACCGGAAAACTAGGGGAAGAGGACGTCCAATAAGGTAATACTATTTTCTTTAAGGTTCATGAATTTCATGTTTAGGAGCATATAAATTTTGTCAGGTAGTTACGAGGCGTAACTAATATTCAGGAGTAATTAACCAGAGTTTAGAAACAAATCATATGTTCAAATTAGAAAATTGCGCATATATGTATATGTATTTTGTGGTTTTCAGAGTACATAGTAGGAGTATGTGCATAGCAAATTTTCACCAAAATTAGCTTCTTCCAGTAAAATAAGTCTTCTTCTATCTTTTTAAACGCCTTAAGTGCCGTTGTGAGCGGAGGCATAAACAGTGTTCGTATTGTAAAGGGTATTATTCCGGCTGAAGTGCCGGCCTGAGCGCGGTATAATAGTAGCCTTTCTCTTCGTAAGTTTTAAGTTCCAAATTTCAAAAGGGCCGTTTTTGAGCGTTGAGATTCTTTTAACTCTTCAAATTACTTTTCAAAGTTTTGGGAAACCCCAGGCTAGGGGATAGGAACCCAAAACACAATTAAAATCTTTCAATTAATTAGGACATTTTTATTGAAACAAGACTCTCAAAATTCACTTTCCAAGCTTAGTTTAAAGCAACAATATGATCTATCTTTCATTAAACAACTCAAAAATAATTTTTCATTCTCTTCTTTCTCTACATCTTTTCTCCTTCTAGTATAAGCACATCTGAAGGGCCGGGACTGAGCGCAGATGCTTTTAGATTCTTTATCTCCAAATTACGTAATTAAGAGCCCCATGGCTAGGTGGCAAAACCCAATTAAAACTCTTTCGCTGAAAATTACTTTCTTTACCTGATGTGTAGGTTTACACGGGTAACAATAGGACCTATCATAAACCTTTCACACAACTTCTTTTCTTCTTCCATCTTTCCATTTCTACCAGAAATGCCGTTTTGTGCGCTGGGTAATTAGGACATAATTTGTCATGGTTTTGGCAAATATTAGGACTTTAAAGTTAATCCGGAAGGCCGAAAGTGAGCACGGAGCATATCAGATTTCAGTTAGTCATTTTGCAAATCAAAACCTATATAGCTCAGTTAGAGAGCATAGGTAGATCAGACCATCTAAAGATTATAGTATGTAAGGTGAACAAAATTTGTTCGGAAGGGCCGAATATGAGCGCCGAGGTGATTAGGACAGTTTAATTAAGGTTTGAACAAAATTTAGTCCAAAGGGCCGAGGTAAATTGAGCGTGGACACATTGGCATAGTACATAAGCATACATATAAGAAAATTCTCATCTACGTAGTTTAGGGATTGAAGGGCCGAGTTATGAGCGCAATCATTGTTGTGTATAGGTTTTAGTATGCGTAGAATCCGAGAGGCTAGGAAGATTAGGAGGGACTTTATGGTTTAGTAGGGTTCGAGTCATTCCAAGCACGGAGGTGATCGGATGGAGTGCCGACAAAAGTACCGATAAGCCTGTGACCTACTAGAGGTAATCGGAGAGGCTATGATTGACGCACCGATATAGGTATATGTTTGTAATGTGCCCGAGCTAGCGGATAGGTAACAGCAATGACTATTACTAGTAAGGAGGTCCATGGTTTAGTGGATAGGATAACAGGGGACATTCCAAAGCACGGATGTTCACTTTAAAATCTATGTATGCGGTTTCCAGCTATGGCCATACATAGGGACTTTCATATTTATTACTTCTTCCATAGATGACTCATGGTTTTGAGTGCATCATAAGATTAGCCATTCTCGAAGGATTTTGCTAGAGTAGAGAGATTTGGCATAAGAAACCACAGGCTCATGGCTTTTGAGAGTTGGTTATAGGGACAGGAATTCAGTAAACCCTGGTGCTTTCAGTTTTTGCTGTCTACGTCAGATACAAGCCTTGCTGATGGTAGGATCGGTTCAAGGAAGTTCTTAGGTACGAATTAGGACGCGAAACATATCCTTTGGGACAGAAGGGTAATTAGTAGCGAGGAATACAGTCCTTATTAATTCTGGGAATCATTACAGGAGTATTTAGGGAATTTAGGCAACACCGGCCCGAATGTGAGGAGTGTTGACGGACAATAAGACTGATAGTTTAAGGAGTTAGACGCAACTAGCCATTGCAAATAAGTAAGTCTAAGAGGGTTAAGTTTTAAGGTGAGTAGGATTAGGGATATTAAGTTTTAAGGAGGATAGGGTTAAGGAGACTAAGTTTAGAGAAGTTTAAGTTTAAAGGACATTAAGTTTTAAGGAAATTAAGTTTAGGACAGTTTAGGTTTTAAGGAAGGAATAAGTTTAAGGAGGATAAGTTTTAAAGGAACTAAGATTAGAAAAGTTTAGGTTTTAAGGAAATTCAGGTGGTAACACCAAGAGGTACTTATTGGAAACGTTAGGATTACAGAGATTAAGTTTTAAAACGATTCACAGCTAAGGTTAGGGACGTTCAGGGATTGAACACTTAGGTTATAAGCACAGAAAATTTCTTTTCCAAGTTATCATCACCAATTGGCACAATTAAGTTTAACAACTAGGGTTACATAAGCATAGGCATACAAGGCAAAATTTTAGGAAACGGTTTAAGTTGAAATTTGGCATAAGTTTTAAGAAGGTTTTCAGGATTGGAATTGACAAACGAACTCTCACAACCGTCAAACAAATTCATAAAACCAAACTCTACGAAACGCCTTAGCATTTTTCAGCCCATCCAGAAAAAGTTAGGACGTTTACAGGTATGGAACCCGAAAAGAACCAACATCCATCAAGAAGGGAACCACCACCTGCACCTTCAATACCATCTCGAAGGACTACGCGATCTGCAGGACCAGTACCACAGAATGAAACAGGCTTGGAGGAAATCCTCGCCCGTAGGAAAGAGGAGAGGAAAGCAGCGAAAGCCAAAGCTAATACAGCAACGGCAGGTGTAGACCTCTCTTCAACGTCTTCAGCTTCGACATCTACAGTCATGGAAGAATCCGGCAGTACAACCCTGGCATTATCTGCACAAAGTCCATCGGGCTCGCAGGCCACGGGGCACGGAGATAATCCTGACAATAATGATGAAAGCATGGATGTGTTCTTGGACACGGTGTCAACACCTGTAACAGGTACGGCAACCAGTCCTAAACGAACACCAACAGTATCGACAGCACAAACACCAAAGTTTTCAAAAACAAAGGTGGCGCAAGGACAGAATCTCCATAGACTAGCTATGCAACGAGAATTACGCGACCTCGAGGTAACCAACCTAGAGGGCCAACAGGTCCAACAAGCCCAGGAGGATGAGGCCACAGGCGAATTCATGCTAAATGCTAGAGGAGACATGGTTTTTGTCAGTCACGACGCTGACCCCACGATCAAGGAAATCCTGTCGCAATTCAATCAACCTGAGGAAAGACCAACTAGTAGCGCTGCCATGTCATCATTCGAAATTCTCACGGATCCCGGAAGCAACCATACAAGCGTAGGGGAGGGCGAGCAAGGATTCGCAACTCCAGAAAGTGAGATGGAAGATGTGACCAATGAATCACCCAACAATGTGGTTGTCAGCAACCTGACAAACCCAGTTGGCAACGGAGACATTCCTCAAGATACGAGTGTACAATCCCAACAGGATGTACAAAGCCGAGGAATGCGCAGCGGAGCTACTGGACAAACAGAACAACAGGTTAATCAGCAAAGCTCAACGGAATTGGATGAGTTGGAGGATTCCAATAGACCAATTGCTATAGCAACAAGTACACCAGAGATTATCCAGCAAAGGAATCTCAGTACGCACTCATCATTTAGGGACAATTTAGCAATAACTCAATCTGACGAGTCAACTGAACAGAGCGAACAAGGTGACTCACCAACAGGATTGCCACGTACTAATAACAGTATAGGGAGTGATCGTGACCAGGTCACTACTCAATTAAATCAGCAGTTATCAAATTTAAGCATCAGCGACCACCGTAAGGCTTCACAGTCGAATACTACAGTTTCTCAACAACCAGACATACAACAACTTGTACGAGACAGGTTTCTATCAAGACCATCTCCAGGATTTTCCAATAGAGGAGACGTAGGCTTTCAAAGGACACTCAGCCGGGTGTCTGAGTCTACAGAACAGGAAGGCCCAGTCGAGGATCAGTTACCACCGATCAGAGAAGGGCAAGATAACATCCAAAGAGTGGAAGAAAATTTCGTACAATTAGTGACAGGTACAGGTGTGATAGTACCAGCAGGTTCGTTTCAACAATTAATGACCACCGCAGGCTTCCAACGGAACTCAGTGGAAAATTTTCTGGTAGTTCGAGGATTGGAAGGACAACTGATAGAGGTGTATCACAGGTTAGCTCAAAATCTTTATACAGGTACAGTCCAGTGGACACATTTTTTCCTTAGATTAGCTGAAGTCACCCACAGACGGGACAACAACAGAGATCCGAATAGGGAAGAAAGGGAAGTGTTACGTACACGTGCCTTCGAGTACGGTCGGAACGTCAGGGACAACATTTTCATCCCCACAGACGTCATCCGAAACCTTTTAGAGCACCGGGTATTGTCGTTGAGAAGTCACCAGGCACACCAGGATAGCCAGATTTTCTTCAACGATACACCTAGGTACACAACCGTGATACAATCCGGAAGACTTAGCGAAAATCTAGAATTTGGTCAACCACGACAAGAAAGACGAGTCAGCGACGAGAGTAGGCCAGGTCCAGAACAAGATTCAAATAACAACGGGACCACCCAACAAAGTGTAATCGACTCCAGTGCTGACGACATCATTAGCAGGTACCTTAGGTACGAACAACGAAACCCACCAGTAACACGGAATCCGGTTACGGGTTTATTAGAACCAGCATCTAGATCTACGCTAAGGACCATCTCAGGCGAACCTACAGTACAACCCGTTACGTCACGAAGAATTTCACCGGAAAGCTTGAATACCAGTTCAAGCTCAATCAACAAGGCTATAGCCCAGGCAATAGCCTCATCGACACTTCAAGCAGGTTTAGCAACCCCTCGAAATCGGAAGTCGAGTAACTCCGATCGTGACCATCTCAGACCAAATAACCAGGTGACGGACAGTAACCAGGTAGATTACTCATCACCTAGGTCACAACTTTTCCAGAAATCAGTGAGAAGCCATTACAGGGTAAATAGTGCTGGGGAAAACAGCAACTTAAATCCCAGAACCAGTCCACAAGGGATTACGACACGTGAGAGACCAAGCAACAGCCGTTGCGAGACAGCCATACAGAGGGGTAGCCCAAGAGCACCCACTACATCACCCACAGTCCAGACAGGTAATCAAACACCAACAGGGAGCTCTGCGGCACAACCAAGAGTGACCCCGAGGTCCAGTAATTCCCGTCGCTCAACACCCGCAACAGGTGAAAGAGGGCAGTCAAGCCGACACAGCGACTCTCACGAAATAACACAGCAAATTTACCCAGAACACATCTCACCAACCAGTCAGAATAGACAGGTCTCAACGGAAAATACGCCAAGGAACCGACCAACTCAACCTAATCTGCAATTTAGATCACAACCCCCCCAAGACGATTTGGAGACACCAACCGAGGAGGTCGAGACCAGCCAAATTGGTAGTACATCACAGACTAACGCTAAGAGGGCTTTAGCAACAACAAAGTTGTACGTCAACACAGATTCCACCCAGGTAAACGGTAACGAACAACTGGTACACCGAGTTTACCAGTCACCGGGAGGTCGAATCTACGTACATCCACCCGTGCACGCATTGCGAGCACCGCCACTTGACGTTAGTGAAACAGCTTTAAGAACATTGGTGCAAGTAGGGAGACAACTACGGGAACAGAATCCGTCATTGACTATTGCAAACACCATCAGAAATTCTGACACAGGTACTTACTATCAGGCATTTAGACCCCAAGACAGGTTTACCGTCTATCAATCACCGAGAGGCTCGTTATACAACAGCCTACCGATAGGACGCACAGGTATACACCGCCACAGTTTACGAGGTCGAGACATCCTGCAACGAGCAACCAACAACGACAGGACCATCATAGAAGGTGGAGAGCTTGTAACAGCACCACAACCACCACCTTCAGAACAAACATCTAGAAGCAACGAGTCGTACGTCCAAGGTGACACCTTAAGGTCACGGACAGCAACACCTGCATCTACGACACGTGCAGCAACGACTTTTGCAGTACCAGCTAGACCAACCGGAAGGTTCATAACCAGGTCAGCAAACCGACCAACGACACCGACAGCTCCAGCTGTCCCCGTCAGACCAAATTCAGCAGTAGCGGGACCATCTCGAGTAACAATAACTCCAACCACAAGTCAAGATAAAGTCAGTTGGCTTGACGACTTACAATACGGAGTTAACATTTGGACAGGACCAAGTGGCAGAGTATACACCAGCGAGAACGAAGCAACCGAAGACGAGTTAGTACCAAGCAGGATAACAGTAAGACAATACTCTAAGATCGCGCGACAACAAGACAGATTCAGAAACCAGGGTGTAGAAAACGAGGCAACTTGGACAGGTCAAGTGAGACGCCTGATCTATTATAACAGAAGGGACGGTATTATACAACGAAGGTTCAGACCAGCAAGAGACTCAAACTTTGAAGCGTTTGCAGCCACAAGAGCTGAACACGAAGAAATCGTTCTGAGTGAACACCCGATATTTACCTTCTGGAATATAATCACCCGAAGATCTTTAGATCCAGGACAGATCTCCAGCTACATCGCACCTAATTTCAGACTTTACCATCGACACATCAGTTTACCAAACGGCGTTCGCAGACAAAGGGTACCACCAGGCTTCTTGGAAGAAATTGAGAACGAACACGACCACCAAGAGGCATTAAATAGATTAATTCACGATCCTAACGTAGAAATTTTGAGTGACACGTCCAGCGAGGAAGAAGAAGAGCAGGTAATACAGAGAGACACTCCGAGACGTGAGAGTGGTCAGCATAGCAGTGCACAGTCTAGCGTAGAGACAGAGCACATCTTTATTGGAGTTGACGAAGAGGACTTCATTATCCCGGAAGTACCAGGTCAATTTACCATAAGAATTTCGATAGACGACGCCTACGACGCAGCGTTCAGGGCAATAGAAAGAGACGAAGAAATACAAGAGGAAGTCCGATTTGTGGATAATACCGGAGAAACCCACTTCTTCCCAAGAATCCGACTTCGAGACCTTAGCCCGGAAACTCAAGTTGTACTCACTCAAGTTAGAAAAAGACGTAAACCCTTACGAGCACGCCGTCAAATTGGAAATAACCGACCCAGACCACCAGGCCCAGGACCAAGTGGATCCGGGAGAGGAAACCAGTCACGAGGAGCTAATAACAATAACTCCCACAATCAGCGACCATCTCAACAAAGGTCAGATCCAGGTCGAGGAGGCTCAAGAGGAGGTAGACACATTGGAGGCAGACAGAGAGCAAGGAGTGACCCCGGAAGTTCCGGAGGAAGTAGCTCATCATCCAGCTCCAGTAGTAGCAACTCAAGTAACTTTCACGACTTCGAGGCCTTCGACAACGGGAGGAATAGACAGATTGTGAACAGAAATAATTTCTTCAACCAGGTCAACGTTAACATCATCAACCCATACGTACCACTCAATCGCAATCAGGGAATACGTATTGAGGAAGTTGCAGACCAAGAACAAGTACGAATAATTCCAAGGAGACATCTGGACGACGACATGACCGCCCTCATGTTTCCCAAAGTAGAATTCAAACCGGGTGTAGATGACCCAGAGACAGCCTTCGCAACAGCCGAACTCCAAACCAACAGGTTCGGAGGAGATACCATCATAACTAGGATGCAATACGTACAGATCATCTTTGACCCACCCGTCAGGGATTGGATCAGAAATTGGATTGCCGAACGAAGATTACATGAGGAACTACCCTACGACACCATTAACTGGGACGAATTCAGGGAGGAATTTTTAATAAGGTACAGTATCACCGACCAAATGATACGTACACTAATGGAAAAGCGAAAGATGAATACGGATGAAGATCCATGCGCATACATAGATGCGAAATTAGCACTAATCAATAGAGTCGACAGATTTATGCCCGAACTGGAGAAAATCAGACTCTTACGCGCAGGTTTAACATCCGAATACATAGTTTTCTGCCGAGGATGGACAGCAGGGACTGTAGCAGATTTCATAGAGGGAATCAAGCAGTATGACGAAGACCGAAAGACGGACGGCGCGGAATCTATTGAGACAAGATTTGCCAAAGTCCAAGAAATGTTGGAGAAATTAACCTCCGGAATGAAACCCGTTCCAGCGGAAACAACTGTAGTGAAAATAGCTGCAGTGAGAGAACAACAGGACTATCGGAGACCAGAGAATAGACCTAATGACCAACGGGGACGAAGTCCAGGTCAGGGAAACTTCAACAACTCACGGAATTCCAGCCCAGGTTACAGTAACAATAACAACTACCCGGACAGGGGACGTAACAACCAAGGGTATGATGACCGAAGAAATTATGGGAACCGAGGTAGATCTCCAACACCTGAGAGATTCTACAATAATCAAGACAGGAGTAGGCCTCAGTACAGAAATGATGGCAACAGCTCCAACAACCAAGGTTACCCGCAGCGGAACCAAAATTTCGGACCCAGACAAAGTCCGAACCGACAATACTACAACAACAACCCTAACAATCAGGGAAATCGTCAGTGGAATGACCAACAGATGAACCAAGGATACAATCAATCCTACAACGGCTATAACAGCCAAGGATTTAATCAAACTCAAGGCTTTATGCCACCCCAAGGGTTTAATCCGAATCAAGGATACCCTCCATTTCAAGGTTATGCACCTACCCAAGGGTACGGACCATCTCAAGGATACGTACCTCAACAAGGATACGGTCAAGGACAAAATGCAGGGTACGCCAACCCTGGCATGCAACAAATTCAGGCCAACCCACAAGGTTACCAGAACCAGGGTTACCAGCCAAACAATAACCAAGGAGGTCAGCGACCCCAACAGTACAATAACAATAACAACAGGAGTAGAACTAACTCCAGGGACCGGAACAGCCAAAACAATGACAGAAACAACTCTTGGAGAAATCAACCAGACCGCCAGGAGCAGTCACAACCGATACCGGGACAATTGGCGCTAGAATCCACTCAAACCGACCTAAAGTGTTTCGGATGTGGAGAGATGGGCCACCTGAGGAGAAATTGCCCACACAAAAGACAATCTAGCCCATATCCGTCGGGAAACTCACAGAGGGGGATGCACCCCCAGTAACTGAAGATATCCAAGAAAGAATGAATGCAATTATAGCAACTAGAATAGAAAGTCAGTCAAAAGACGACGAAGAATTAGAAATTATTGATCTCAACCCATGTCGTTTATCAAACGGCAACAAGTCAACTTTACAAGTGCAAATATGCAGTATGATGATACCAGCTTTACTAGATTCAGGAGCAACAAGATCCTGTATCCAAAGAAACTTAGTACCAAGATGTGCGGAAATAAAAGAAGTTCCAAGCGCTCTGCGTGTAGCAGTAGCAAATGCGGAATTGGTAAAACCAATTTGCCTTACCAAATTCACAATGATGATTGAAGGTGAAAAGCTTTTATTCAAAGGTCTAGTGATGGAAACACTAGAACCACGAATGATTATAGGTGAAGATCTTTTATCACGTTATGGAATAACGTTGGATTACAAGAATAATGAAATACGGAGTGACCGATTTCAAACAGTTCCAATGACTAGGGACACTCATCTCTACGTCGGAGAGAAAAAGGCCGACATAGAATTTGTCAGGTCAATTTTTTCATTTCATGAAGTCAACGGACCGAAGAACATGATGTGCCGGACTCGAAAAGCAGTCACAATACCAGCCTATGGACACATGAAAGTGCCCATACAAATTCCAAAACGCATCAAAAAGGATTTTTATTTACAACCATCAGAAAAGCTTTATACCAGCAAGCGACTTTTAGTAGCCGCAGGTGTAGTACCAAATGAAGAACCTTTCGCATATGTATTTAATCCAGCTCCATGCCCACAGACAATGTATGGACGTACAGCTATAGGTCATGCTGAGGAAAATTTTGATCTCATCAAAATCAAGCGCAATCAATTACGTGATGCCCATAAAAGGCTCACACAAGAACAGCTCGATTGTTTCGACGTCAATGAAGAGCTCGATGAGGAAGGAAGAGCTAAGTACCGAGCATTGTTGACAAGATATCCAGAATGTTTCGCATTTAACAAGGGAGATTTGAAAGAACCAGCGTGGATCGATCCCATTCGGATCCATACGGGAAATAATCCACCCGTTCAGGCAAAACCTTTCCCTTGCTCACCTATGGAGCGACAAAAAGTACGAGAGGAAGTACAAAAGATGTTAGATGCAGATATTATTAAGGAAGTGAACGGACCTTACAGCAGTCCACTATTTCTCATCAAAAAGAAAGACGGAACATTCAGATCAGTTGTGGATTATCGAGCGTTAAACAAGACCATTACAGATCAAGTTTACCCTTTAGCAAGAATAGATGACATACTTATGCAATTTGGAAAATCTGCAATGTTCGACACTCTTGACATGGAGTCAGGTTTCTTTCAACTATTAATACACGAGGATGATCAAATTATAACCTCTTTCATTACACAGGATGGATTATATGCATTCAAACGACTACCTATGGGAGTCAAGATTGCACCGTCAGCTTTTCAGCGAGCAGCAGATCAAATGCTGGGCTCACTCAAATTTAGGGGAGCCATGGTATATTTAGATGATGTAATCTCTTATGGAATTCATCTTTTGGACAAATTAGCATCTCTCGAAGAATTGATGTTAAGAGCCAGCAACAAGAACTTTAAGTTCAAGCCAAAGAAATGCAAATTCGGATATTTTGAAGTAATTGTTTTAGGATTCAAAGTATCCAGGGAAGGCACCAGTCCAGATCCTGCAAAGGTGGACGCTATTAGACATGTGCCAATACCAAAATCCGAAACAGAAGCTAGAAGATTTTTCGGAATATGCAGTTTCTATAGAAAATACATCAAGGACTTCGCAAAAATTGCTAGTCCCATCTCACAATCATGGATTGGCAGTAAAGGGAAATCTGAAGGACAAAAACGCATAAGATGCTTCCAATGGAGTGCAGATGCAACAATTGCCTTCAACATTCTCAAAACCAAGCTAATGACACAGCCAGTTCTAGCTCATTTCAACCCAGAGTTGGATTGCATACTGCATACAGATGCATCAATTTCAGGACTAGGATGCTGTGTACTTCAAGATGATGGAGGAGAACATCCAATAGCTTATGCTTCAAGGACACTAATTCAGTCAGAAAAGAATTACTCAGTCACAGAATTAGAACTAGCAGCAGTCGTATATGCAGTTCGCAAATTCAGACAATATCTTTATTTGAGAAAATTTTTAATCAGATCAGATCATTTAGCATTGTGCTACTTAAGATTACAAAAAGATCCAAACCACCGAATAAGTAAGTTTGTAAATAAACTACAGGAGTTTGACTTTCAAGTCACATACAAGAAAGGAGCATTACACTTGGATGCAGATTTTCTATCCAGAGCTCCATTACCCTATACAAAGGAGGATTTGGAAGATACAGAGGACCGAGTGATTGAATTTGAACCAGACCCGGTCAAAGAACACAAAATAGCTTTGGAAGAGCAAAAACAAATCCCTCAGGGGAATATAATAATGCCACCACCAGAGTGTGCAGCCAGCCTTACGACCAGGGAAAACTATAAGGGAAAATATTGGACGGATGACGAAAGTCAATCCTCAGATGAAGAGGAACCCATAATCCCGCAGCGACAAAGTCCATGGTCAGGGAGATTGAAAGGTCAACCCAGACGTAAAGTCAAATCACAAGTGGAAATTTTAGTACCTCAACCGAATTTGGAGGAAACGGATTGGGAGAACCATACAATGAGCGTAAAGAGCCGTGTTAATGAAGTTACACACAGCTACTCAGCGCTCAAAGAATGGAAATTATCCGTCGATGACATCATTACAATCCACGAATTTCGGGAGGATGACCCACAAGAGGATGAAAATACCTGGAAATATACCAATGAATATATCTACGAGAAAAATCTCAAACTAATACAAGATATAGAGCTTCACAATGCTACAATAAATGAGTTAGATATGAAGGAATTTTTATCGCCAAAGAAAGCTCAAGTTCAAAATAAAGATGAAGATTTTGACAGAAATACTATCACTGACATTGGAATGGGGACTGATTGGTCTCCTACTCCAAAGTCAACGACAGCAACAACGTCACAAAGTCCAGCCAATGGGAAGGTTGACATTAATTCGCCAAAATCCCTAGGGCAGATGACACGAAGCACAATGGAATTCACAACAATGGATGGGGCAGGTGAGGCTGAAACTAAAGCTGTACATCTACCACCAGCCATAATTGTAGACTCCGATACGGAAGTCCATGATCAAACTCTGAAGAATCAGGAGACAGCGGATCTGGTGAGCCAGGCAGCTGAGACTACACAAAAGAAGTCCTCAACTAACCCGCCCACCCATCCCGCCAGTCCTAAAGAGGCCAAGAAATTGGTACTCATGGATGAGGATAGGAACGTCCAAAAGGAATGTGACCGACCGACACTGAAACAGGAAAAGTTCAGTGTGGAAAATCACATTCCATCCGGACACGATCCCACAGATGAGGAGAAATGGTTTGCATTTGAAGAAACTTGGAGGAATCCAACGCCAGCAAAAGGAAACGAATGGAAGCTCAAACAGGAAGTTATTTCGCAATTGAAGACATACACTGCACAATCTGCCAGGAAGACTGATCAAGTTCCTGATGCAGAAAGTCCAGGATATGCTAACAATCCGGATCTTGATACCCCAAAGCGGATCAAGGCGATGAAGATTTCCAAAGATGTGGATGAATGGATGAAAAATATCCAACGAAGATCTGCAGCATGCGAGTCGGAGGAAAACAAAAACCCTCCGCCGTCGCATACGTACATATCCACAGAGAATCCAGATAATGAAGATAATTACTCTCTACTGGCAACCACAGTAGAAGAGCTGAGGAAAAATATCCGGGAAGGTGAAATTAAATTCACCGATGGAAGATCATGGAAGATTCAACCTTTGAAAGGGCAGGGTGTTGTGACAAGTAAAAAGACGTCACATTCACTATGTCTTTCACAGGATGAAGACCCAAGGGATAAAGACGCTCAGAAAACTGAGGACATGTCATTAAATAGAGCAATAAAATTTGTTCCAGGAGCTCACGCACTACAGGGGTGCGAAGGGAGCAAAGATACTTTTTCCACACACAAGCCTGTGTGTAGGATACTTGAAGATGAAGAGCAAGTTACTATGTTAGAGGAACATAACATGCAGGAGATGCAAAGGGACGATCCAGACTGTTTATTCATCATGGACAAAATAAAGATGCGGCATACGTTAAATTGGAAGGACAAAGAAAAGTATAGCCGATATGAAATTGATGAAGAAGGGATTCTTACTATAGTACATAAAGATGGACGTAAGTTATACGTACCCCGAGTACTTAGAAATTTCCTACTATCAAAAGCTCATGATGGGATCCTATGCGGAGGACATTTAGGATTCCAGAAAACTCTTCATAGACTCAACAAAAATTATTTTTGGAGAAAAATGAATGTCTCAGTAGCAAAATATGTCATGTCATGTGAAAGTTGCCAAGCAGCTAAATCCATGAGAACGAAACCAGCAGGATTACTTCATCCAATTAGGATAGAAAATGTAGGAGATGCATTATGTATTGATCTCATTGGACCCATGCAAATTAGCATAAAAGGGAATAAGTACATTATAATCGCACAGGATTATGTTTCAAAGTTCGTGATCGCAGAAGCAATTCCAGATAAAACTGCTGACAGGATAGCAGAATTTTTGCTTCACAAAGTAGTTTTAAAATACGGACTGTTCAAAAACTTGCTGAGTGACGGAGGATCCGAATTTAGAGCGGAAATCACTCAAGCATTACTTCGCAGATTAGGCATGAACCATTCTACATCTACAGCATTGAGACATAATAGTGTTGGACAAATAGAAAGAATGGTCCAGACTATAAGCACTATGCTGAGTCATTATACTCAAAAAGAGCAAGCACTATGGTGCAGTTGTTTACCGTTTTTAATAAATGCTTACAATTGCAGTCACCATGACGTGACCAAAGAAACTCCTTATTTTATGATGTTTAGGCGACAACCCATATATGATTTTAACTTACAACTGTGTTTAAGCAGCGTCGACACTAATTTTATGAGTGCTGAGGAAGCCACTACTAGAATAGAAAAAGCTATTGCTAAGATAAGGGAACGTCAGGACTACAGTAAGGATTGGTATGATAGGAAAAGAAGGTTCGTTAAGTTCAACATCGGAGACACAGTGCGAGTCTTTACACCGACCAGGATAGTTGGAAAGAGCGAACGCTTTCTTCACCCTTACAAAGGACCCTTTGTAGTCATAGAAGTTTTAGCCAAAGACAATTATATCATTCAAGACCTTAGGAATTCTAAAAAGAGACAGAAAGTCCATGTGGAGAGGCTTAAGAAGTGCCTGCAGCGAGAACACATTGAGGACGAGTATAGTTACGATTTAGATTCCGATATAGTGGAATTGGTGACAAAACGAAATTGGAACAAGTGTGGAAAAGTTATAGTGAGTCAGCCACGGTCAATTCTTAAGAGTTCGACCACTTCAGATAACAGTTCAACTACGAGCAAGAAGGTGACTTTTAAAGTTCAACCTGCTCAAACCGAAGAAATAACTAGAGAGTTTTCATCCGAAAATTACTCAGACAGTTCAAGTGACCAAACTCAGCCAGTACAACAGAGAGGAGAATTTTGTGACAAAAATTACTCACACTCTCAAATCACCCCAAGTGAAGGAGGGAGATCAAACCAGGGACCACGTCAACACAAAGATAACACTCAAGGAGGAAAAGGTACCACTAAGCAGTCAAGTACACAAGTAAGAAAATTTTCATCAGAAAATTATTCGAGTAATCGGGAATTTTTTAGACAAAAATTACCCATACTTCACTCGCTCGAAAGTAAATGAACACCCTGGAGGAAATCAGGGACGAGATAAGGGGATTGAAACAACAGAGGAATTTAGTCCAAATAAAAATTTGGAAGTACGCAGCTCAGGAAGAGTACATCAAACAGAGAATCGCAGCCTTAGAACTGCTAATTCAAGAAACAAAACCTCAAACGTCAAGTTTCTGCCCACAAGTGGAGAAATCACAAGACGAGGTGTAACCAGAATAACTGATGACACATACAAAGAGAGAATTAATCTTAATCATCCAGGGATTACAAGCCCAATTAATCAAGGCAAAGGAGAACGAAATTCGTCTCAAACAAAGAATTTTACATCAGATTTCAGAACAGCAGGAAGTGCTGAGCAAACTAAAACAACTGGAGAAAGATCACAGAGCAACCCTCCAGGAAACCCAGAAAGCCAAAGAAGATATTTCGGATTTAATAAACCAGCTGAAAACAGCTCAGGTGTAATATCCGAAGGTGAGGAAGAAACTCAACCACTTATTGACGAGAGTGACTTTAAAACACTTAAAGAATTAAGTAGTTCAGGGATAAGTCCAACAGAACTTGATGTGGACGACAGCAGTGAGTGTAGAGAGACAGATTTTCACTATTCGGGATCAGAACCGAGAATTAATCAACCGCCTACGACAGAGAGAGGGAGACCTGGACAAATTGAAACAGGAAATCAAGGACCTTCAGAAGCGACTTCACGAGTTGAGGTGCCTTGGCCCTCAGTAGAGGCGGATATTTCGACACAATTGCTTCACTCAGATGAGCAAAAGGCCTTGGAAGAGCCCCCCTTTGTGGAACTCAACACCAAGCCCACCCAGCGAAGCCCAGAGACAGACACTGCAAAGCCTACAAGCGCAAGGCAGTCGGATCAGAGAGGCAATAGCACGAGTGGAGAGAGAAATAGAACAAACCGAGAAAGCCAAAAATATTCTGAAAAATCAGATACGAGCAGCAAACAGTCTAGCCAACAATTCAAACAACCCTCGGAACGAGAAGTCCTTGTAGAAAATTCTACAGAAGAGGACGAAGAGTTCCAGGAAGTCCCAGTGGAAGAAAACGGACAAGACTCTGTAGATACTCATACAGAAGTCATTAACATACCTGTAGAATTTTCTACAGAAGAGGACAGGTCATTGGATGTCATCACGAAAGACAGTCCCAGAAGGCCTGAGAGAATTGGAACGAATACGTCAGATCACCGAGAGACAGTCAGCGATCCTCAGAACCCGACGAGTACAAATCCAACAGGAACTTCAACAAGTTCAGGAGGAAATTCGGGAGTTGAAGAAGCAGGGGAAGCACCTCAAGAGGGAAACGCTGAAGAAACCGGAGAAAGTAGACGATACCCAACTCGTACCCGAAAAAGGACGAGAAGATTTGGATCAGTCTGAAAGCGAATGAGCACCACCAGATACTTAACAACAATACCAAACTGTGTTAGTTTTGGTCAAAGCGAGATTGATCTCAAGATTGGAGACCGTATAAATCTCATTAGTTACCTCATACGACAAGGTCGAAGGAGAATCCGATACGTAGGTACGTACACAATCATTAAATCAGATTACTGTAAAGTATTTTACCTTCAACCAGATGTCAGAAAACAGAGGGTCACGTGCATCCGGGTCTCGAACCAACGAGACTCCACGCCAAGACGCCCTACCCGCCGTCGACAGGGACGACGACGATCGACCACGTTATTGGACCCAATACGTGAGTCAAACTGAAGTGGAAATACCACAAGCAAAAATTTTACCAAACTCGGATACGGGACGACTGGAAGTTGTTCTCAGAGTAGACGGGAAGTTACCCCACAGGATTATCATCCAAGGACGAGATGGACGAGAAATCGTAACTCATTCAGTACTCATCGGAGCTCTCAGAAAGCCTAGAGAGTTAACACTAGATTATCGTATATTACGACGAGAACCGCACTTTTGCGGGTCAATAAATTTTCCGGAGCAGCAGGTGGAAGTAGATAGAGGCGAGCGAGCGCCAGATGATCTTGTTTACCTTTTTAAAGGACAAGAATTTAATCCCACTCCCATACGACGACAGATCCCCATCTGTAGAACACGTAATAGACAGCCAGATGATCCATGGCTAGTCCAAAATTACAGGCAAGAAAAGGATGTGCCCGGACAAAAGAATCCAAGGGGAGATTATGAACATGACCCCTGGGCATTTACTCCAGGCCTTCAGTACGAACGAGGCAAGACAAGTCGAAGCTCATCTCGGAAAGTGATGGGAGCCGACCCTATTTGTGGAGTTACCCGGGTCAACATCCCCGAAATTAGTGAATGGTTACCGCAACATGAAGAACAGGTCGAGGACGTAGCCCATAGAATCAGTAGACGTATTGATGATAACTATGGACCCGATCTGAGACGAGGGAACTTGGAGGACCGACGAAGGGAGCCTCCGAGATTCGCAGCCTACTCGGCACATATGGTACCAGCCGGGAGAGGCCGCGGGCGGGCCATCACTACTGGAGAAAGTTCGAGCAGGCATCATAGAAGCTCAAGAGAAAGTTCGAGGGAAAGACACAGCTCTAAGGACAGCAGGACCAGGAAGCGGGAGACAGAGTCGTCATCGGAGAGGAAGAAGCGACGGGAGGACGACAGGTCAAGGAGCCGCTATGACAGTCCAGCGCGGTCAAGGAGCAGGAGAGAGTCAACCCCACCACCTTCACCATTTCTATCACCAGCAGCGAAAGATTATAAGGATCGAATGGAGAGGGAGTCAATACTGACAGCACCCATAGCAGCTCCAGCTTCAAGCTACACAGCGGTCACAAAGATGCCACCGCCAACAATACCGGTTAATACTGAACCACCTAAACCACAGCGTGCAGTTTGCATCGCTCAAAAAGAGAGACCAGTGGAAGTACCTGTAGTGACTCCACCATCAGTAGCTGTGACATTATGGAGCGAGGAAACTGCCACGGACACAGCTACAACAGCGGACAGAGATACCGCCAATGAATCTTCTTCAGACTCAGAAGAGGAAGAGACAGTACCCATCCAAACCTGTAGTAGGAAAGGATGTAAAAGGGTACGACAAGTAATCGCAACCGACAGTGGACCAGTGGTACAACAGGAATGTGAACATCATGCAAAGAAACGTGCAAAGAAGGAGAAGAAGGTCAAGAAGGAGGCTCAGATGACCATCTTAGAGCTATTCGGACAGAACACAGCACCAACCCAACCACCGGCGAAATGGCAGTCGAACATCCTAAAAATCGGAGAAGACTCCAGGAAAGCAGGGAAGCACGAGGAAATGGTAAACCGAATAAAAGATCTCGGGGAAATCATCCGCAACCTTGCCAGACAAAATGTCAACGCAGACAGTGCGAAAAAGCAAAAGGAAGGATTAATGAAGGAATTAGCACGCCACCGCCAGGAATGGATAAAGTGGAGAAATGATAACGATTTTCACTTGGTATGTGCTGAGTCAAAGATAGACCTTCAAACCAGAGAATTACCTCCAGCACACTTTGAACCAACGAACATTCCAACGTCAACAGCCACATCCGGAGAGCTAGAGCGTTTGCTCGCTCAGGAAAAACGAAATGGTCCAGAAACGGCAAGCTCAACAGGAATGGCAACGGAAATGCCACCCTCACCAGCACAAAACATCGAAGTTGCAACATCTGAGCTATCTATAGCCGAACAACACAACGACCAGAGCAGTAGCTCAGAGGATTTTGAGGTGATCAGATCAAAGAGAAGACCTAAAGATCGAGAATCATCGATAACTTCGGATACAACGGAAATTGTTAATCACCACCAGCTTTCATTGGCTGATTTTGCCAACTCACCCCAGGACGGAACCGTCATCCTCAGTGACGACGAGGAACCAAGACAGTCAACCTCATCAATTCAAACGCCACCTCACACGCCGGAGATGGGACGTGGAGGAGGAGGAAGACGAGGAGGACCCATACCTTACCTCGGTAACAGTTGGTTATCATTTTTATTAATGTTCGGTTTAATTACATCTGCTATAGGACAATCCAACTTGAGAAAGGAATTGACAGGACACTACGGACCATATCCAACAACCCAGACATCACATTACCAGTGGTGGACCCGATTGGAAACCGAGAAGCTAACCAGTCCAAGAGGCTTTGACTATGTCAGCCCAGACTTCGAAAATAAGGAAGACTCAGAGGAAATCGGACACTATGACCCTTACGACAAACGGGAATGCCCACCAGTCGGAAATTCAGCCGTACGGTACCAAGGTTTCGGCTCAGCCACAGTGCACCGACTCTGGCAGAATGGAGTAGTACGAGGAGTAGCAGGAGCCGTAGGCATGTGTACCACGGGAATGGTCATAGTAGGAGTCTATACCAGCTCAATCCTAGACGCAGTCAGGAGATGGAATAAACCACTCAAAACAGTCAAAATACCACAGGACTGGGTACTCATCGAGTCCCAACTACCAGATCAACGACCCATCTGGATGATAATGCCCGTCAACGCCAGTGAGGAAAGGGAGTTAGAAGATTTTCTTAAGGAAGATCCAACAGCAACAGAAATATCTTCAAATTTAATAGCATTACCAGGTGATATCCAAAGGAATGCTCATTACCTCAACGAAACTTCTGTAGCCAAAGTATGGAATCAAGCTTTAGGCAAGGAAGTGGAAGAGGAAGAATCCGAAAACGGGAGAGTGCGACGACATGCTCCTGAACCCACCTCGGAGGAAGAGGAACGAAGACAGAAAATTCGAGACCAACGGAAATTACCGCAAGCTATTTGGTTAATGTCACAAGCAATACGTGACGGTTACCATCTTACAACAAGAACTTTACAGTCAGTCGCAATGGACTTAATAACAAAACCAATTCAACTGCCACTACAAACCAAATACGAAATTTGGAAGGAATATGAAATACAATACGGGAAATTCATTGACAAAGTCATCCAAATTTTGGGACTCAAAACCATACATAAACGCACCAGGCGGAGTATCTTGGCAAAAGATCAGATAAATAGCCTACAACGCCAGATGCAAAACAACCCTCACAGTATCACAAAAGGGGAAGACTATGTTCACCCCACCGAGGAAATTGCAATAGGTGAAGTTGTACACTTCGCACTAGCAACGACAATCACAGAAGCAAACTGGACAATAGTTTTGCTCATACCACACGTATACAACGGAGTTGACCATCTCGAAGAAGAAGAACTCAAGGGATGGGAGACAAAGGCACACGCCAACGTCTCACAAACCCACCCACTCTTCCAGCGAACGTCGGAACGAGCAGCCAGAGAACGGCAGAGGCGAGATGCATTCGTAGGACCGACCAACGCATGGTCACCCGTCAGTTATAGCAAACAATTCTTAAAACAACAGCTACAGCTTATGCTGGCACGAATCGAGGAAGAGGAGGCTCACTCATCGTCAGGAAGACCTACAGGGATTATTCAACAGCTTGTACGATTTACCCTCAGAATGGTAATCTATATTGGCACGTCCGTCGGAATGGACTTCGGAGGGAACCAGGATCCAATACGGAAAAGTAACCCCGGAAGAAGCCACCCACGAAGGACAGAGGGAGCAGAAGGACCGGTTTTGGCCTCAGAAGAGGAACCGGCTGTGCCAACGGAACAAGCTATGGAAGCTCAAGAAGAAGGAACCGGAACATCATTGAACGTAATCAAGGAAGAAGTCTTAGACGACGAGGAAAAGCCACCATTGGAACATCAGGTAGATAGTTCGTCAGACAATGAGACAGACAGTAAGTGGGTGCAGACCAGATGCGAATACTGCCCACTCAAACATGGCCATAAGCCACCCGTACGACCCAAGACCAAGTTAGCAGCACATGAAGCTTGGCAAAGACAAAAGGACATTCCGGTACAATACATCCGAAGGAGTAGACCCGAGTTGGACAGGTTGTATGGAAGAGACAACGCTCCAAACTGTACATTCCAGTATAGAGGACGACGACGAGGTCCAGAGCCAGAAATTGAACGACCCAGGGTTAGAGTATACTCACCCATTAGGACTGTAATATTTAACGATACGAGGGACAGACAAGGATCAAGGTCACCGTCACCCGGACCATCCACGATAACGGGACAACCTACACCACCCATTGAAGACAAACTGAAGTCCAGACGAGCTAGACAACGTCAACGAAAGGTGGAGTTCAAGGAAGAACGCCAGGAAAACCCACCAGCTCCAGCACCGGAAGACCCACTGGCACAACCCGACTCACCTGATGTAAGATTCGTTGATTTAGCTCACGTATCATTTTACATAGGAGTCCGCGGATGGATGGTAGCACCAAGTTGGGAAGATGAGGATGCGGAAATAGTCATCTTTACCAACCCAAACAAAACACAGTTATACAGCCAACTGGATCCGGTACGACTTCAAGTGAGACAGATGGTGGAAAGGGCCAATGACCCATTGGACCACTCACCACCGCCAAGATTTCCGGACCAAGTAATGGAAGATATATCTGGAGACGAACGCCATGGCCGGATAGAAGAGCAGTACTCCAGGAGAACCAACTACTTCAGTAACAACATGGACACCAGGGAAAGAGCCACAATGTGTCCTCATTGTTACCAGAAATCTACCATCGACCCAGAGAGATTTCCAACATATAATATCTCACATCGTTCAACCAACAGTCCAGAACAAAATCTAGTGAGATGGCTCAACAGAATGTACAGGGAGACATTTATAGAGAGACTTGACATCCACCAACAACCCACCCAACCACCTCAACTACGACTCGAGCAGTTACGAAGGGCGCTTAGCACTTTAAGCGAACCTAGAACAGATGCTCACGAATCAAATATAGAATACGCCGAACACCAGGCAGGAATAGACTACAACAATCACGGAGAATTAATCCGGGAAAGAAGGGCATTGCTGTATGATGCAATGGACCATCCCACAGATTATCGCAGACTAGACCCAAGGGAGCGAGACCTGCTCATCCTATACGGGCAAAGTCGAAGAAACGTACCAATGGAAAACACCCGTCTGGAAACGATGGCAGGAGACATGAACATCTCACCAGGGGAAATGATACCGAGACTTTGGACAACACTGTTCAATGGTCAAAGAGGTATTGACAATCACCAAGTACCAACATACCTAACATGTCGGGAACATCAAGGAGTAATGCAAGGGCTAACAGGAACCGAGCTACGCAGATTGATTACTCAGATGTGGTTTGACATAGGAACTCAGCCAACCTGGCGAGAACAAGAAATGTGGATAAATAGTTTCCTACTGAGAGGAGACGCCATCACCGGACGTGGAGAGAAAGCTTTACAACAACTAGCAAGTATACCAATACACATGCTAAGTTTTCAAGAATTTGCGAGTATGACCGAAAGGCTCATAACTCTTTATCATCAGGACGAGGCAATTCAGGAGTGGCGACAATTTGGAGCGATGAACCAAAGCGGCAGAAGTCAACCCAATCCAATAGACGACATAGAAGAAGAACTAGGACAATGGGAAGACTGGATATTCGCAATGAAACTAGCAGGGGAAGGCCAAAAGCCAACTACCCTATACGCTAGAAAACTAAAAGGAGGAGTAGCCACCCTAAGACAACCCCGGAGAACAGGTTCTTTCAGAGACCTAAACGAACTTGTCACGATACGAATCTGGCAAAGGGAACATTTTCACAGGATTCGGGAGCAAATTAGCAACCGTGGAGACGGACCAAGTTACAAACCATATCATTTATCACCAAGAAATGAAAGACGACCAGGAATAACACCAATACATATGGTACCAAGCGCTATAGATCGATTCCAAACACCCCAATGGCGATCAGTTGTCATTGATGGAAGACCAGATGAACCCGATATAATAAATCTCATACGAACCCTCAGAGGTCGAACAGGAATCGAAATAGTTTTTCGAGACCTTGGACATGATTTTATTCAGGAAGAACTCAGGAGAGACCCAGTGACACAACAAAGAACCAGCTATCTTTCCATAACAAACCCTGTGGAGCATAGAAGGCTAATGGATCAGTTATGGGAAAGATCAGAACGGGCAAGATGGGACCCGGAAATTTTATCCGAGAATAGATTCGCAGTTATATCATTCAGAACACTAGCGGAAGGAGAGGAGGAGACAGGCACCCTCAGAGGGCCGTCCGAGGAAGACGATTAAAACGTCACAGAGGATAATAACCTGACCATTCCATCCAGGTCGTGGTATAAAGAGAAGGAGAACTAGCGGGGAAAAGCAGAAGCCAAATTACCTGATGACGGAAGAAATTCCCGAAGGGAATGTAAAGTGTAGATTATTTCGCAAGAAAGAATCTACGATAAAACATTTTTAAGATCTTATGTAGCATCAACCATCGGGATTACGGCGGATGTTACATAATGATCACCATAACAGAATAGTTAGAAATGAAAAACAAATAAAAATAATTACAAAAATAGAAAACAAAACAAAAATATTTCACTTACTAACACATTTCATAGAGTTCATAGGATAAAATACTAACAAAAGATTATGTCACCGGAAGTGGGACATACGGATTGCGGCATCGGAATTGGAAAAGGAATTCTCTTTCGCAATCGGAAGATGAAAACACAAACAATATACAGATATAAATAAGAGACTCTTAAACCAGAGTACTCATTATAATCTCAAACCCCACGGAGAGCTCAAATACTTGAGACTACTCAGAAATACGGAACCAAAAATAGATACAAATTTTCCAAGGATGGAATACAAGTGGTATATTCTTTTGAGCCTTGCAATAGTTCTAATTGCAATGGACGTTTCCGAAACCAGGCCGATAGCACAACCAAGTCCAGAACCATGGGGAGGACCACTGATGGCAGCCCTAGGAACTCAAGTCGGAAAATGGTTCGCAAATTACATGGTACCAGCCATAACCGTCGGAAGCGGAGCTATCACAGCATCAGTGTTATCACAAAAGGACCCAATAGTACACATACTACACCACAAGGATGACGGGAAACTAGCCATAGTGCAGTATGACCCGAACGACCCAAACGTGGAAGCACAGAGAATCATGGAGAGAAACCAACAAATGGCTCTACTACAACCCCAACAACAACTTATACAACCCCAATTCATACAAAACCAACAGCCCACGATGCTGAGGGATAGCAGACCACCATGGATGGAACAATTCAACGAAATAGATTGGAAATCCAATGAGGTTCCAACATCAGACACGGATTACACCGTAGTCATTATTAGTTCATTCGGTTGTATTACCACAGTGGTGATATTTATATTCACAGTAATACTGTACCGAATTCGAACGCAGAAAAAGAAATCAGATCAACAAACACCGAATGAGAGAGAATTAGACAATGTTGCAGACACGCAGGCATTAGTCCAAAATTCTATAGAGCAGCTAGTCGGATGCAGAATTGTGAGGCCCAATACACAACAACAAGCCAGCCGACACACAACCAGAGCAACCGTACAACTATAACACCGACCCAACCGGGAAGGAACCAACGCAAGAAAGAAAATAAAGAAGAAAAATACGCAAAAACCATAAAAATTGTATGGAAAAATATTTTCAAAAATATTTATTAGTTATAAGATAGTATTAGCAAAAACAATAGAATAAGTAGTTATAAGTAGAATAAGGTTAGGAAAAGAAAAGACAGAAAACCAAGTTCATATACAACAAAAATATAAAAACGCAAGGAAAATAACAAAAGTTCAAATAACGAACGAGAAGTTCAATTTAGTTAAAGAGGCAGATCCTTAATAGGAGTAAAAGGAGAACAGTCTAAAGAATATGTGATTCAAATCAATATATCTTTCGTGTCTCGATGGATTCATTATCCATTTTCTTTCCAATTTCCTTTTCACCCCATTGATTCCAGTGATTAAAATTTTATTGAATAGCAACACTATCAAGTCAGGCTATGTTTTGAAAACAAAGATTTATTTGTTAACGAGACGAAATTGTTTCAAGATAAGGTTCAGTTCTAACAAAAATTTTAGGCAATATCATAATTCCTTGAGGCTTGTTCACTCAACAGCCAATGAGTGATGATTGTAATGCCTTGTGACTTTATTAGGTCATTTAACTCCATATGAGAAGGATAAAATTAAATTTCTAACCTACTCATCGCTTGGGATGAGCGGGATACCAAATTTCCAGCAAAAATCAGAACCCTGTATAAGCAAGTTCTCTACGATCAGGATCAGTTTACCTTTTAGCTTCAGTTTAACAAAATCTACCTAGCTAGATGTGCTAAGAAAAATACCTTAGGTACCTAGAAAGACAGATTAAGTAAGACAGAAGTCCGAAGAATAGATTCTTTCAAAAGAATTTCTGTAACACAGGTTCTTTTACTAAATTATTTACTTGCAAATTGTATCGCATTTCAAATGAAAGTTGACATGAATGTGCCCAGATCTGAAGGACCCTAGGAGCACTAATATCTCCTATAGGGACCAGAAAATACAAAAACACATACGACGAATAGGTAGAAGGAACCTTAAATAAAAATATAAAAAGTAAGGAAATTAAAGAAAAGGAGAAAATAGTGAGGAACTCCAGGTTCTAGGTACGGCATTTCTTGATGGAGTTTAACTAGGCTGCAAGGTTTTGCACCCCAGAGGTATTAAAGGCAGTACAGATTTACATTGCAAACAGTGTCGACATCTTTTACAATTTGACATTAAGAAAAATTTACGGAATCATTAAATTCACTTCGTTTATCCAGTACAAAGGATCAGTTTTAAATCTTAAAAGATCAAACGTCTTATTAGCTTTGATACATTCCATAGTTCCCCAAGACAAATTGTATTAGGAGGACACAATTCTGAGGACTCAAAGCCTTGAGTCAGTCCCGAGTTTTATTACCTACATGTACTTTTCTTCTTTTCGGAACATCCCCGAGAAAACAAAATTAACTTACAAATTTGACACATTTCATCAAATAAGATTTTTTACAGATCAAGGTATATATATATATTTATGATTATCGCCAAAATACATTTCTATCTCAATTGAGGAAATAGTTCACGGTACAATATGATTTTATGTCTTATGGAGTAGTAAGAACCACTTACAGAACTTCATGGAGCACGATGTTTTCACATTTGGTGAAATTGCCAACAGTTGTGCATGAGAAGGACATAATTCCTAATTTAGCCACCAAAAAAAAAAACAACTCAAAAATTTCACAGGCGAAAATAAAAAGATTCTTCAAACTTTCTGTAGAGACCTCAGGAGGTTTCAGAGTTGGTTTTTCAAATAATTGTGTTTAAGAGCGACACTACTGCGCTCAAGACTGTCACTTCAAACCGTTGATAGTGATATTGGATAATCACACATTTCCCCACAACGATTTGTCTGTGACATGTTAAATTGTTTCACAAGGAAAGTCACGGAATTCAACTACCCCAATTGTTGCAACAACTAGAATTTGGTATCAGAAAAATTAGAAATCAAATAAAAATAGAAACAAGGGAAAATGTTTCATATCTGCTTTCAAGTATTCTTGCCAGCTTTTACAAACAAATTCTTTTCAAAACATAGTATTTTAAGGTATCTTTCGAGATTTGAATTCTTATTTTGACATACTATAATTGCGTGTACAAAATTTTCAATTCTGCTACGATGTTTCTAATCTTAGATACGATAAATAACATTAGAAATCAAGCCAAATAACGATATATTCCATGTAAATAGTGTATATGCAAATGATGTAAGGATGAAAATGGTTGATTATCAGACGTAAGTATACAAACAGTAACACCATCAAATATTGTACAGCATTACAAAAGTATATACACATATGATGATGAACATGTATGATAAATTGTATGAAATGCCTTAACAACAAATACCCATGAATACCATTACGACCTTGCTACAAAGCCAATATAACGACCAACATATAGCTACAAAGTACGGTAACATAAATAACATTAGTATAATTACAAATAATATGAACTTGAACTTCGACTGATGACATTGTCGAGGTCGACAATTACCCAGAAGAGGAATGTTACGGATATACTATAAATAGAGTAGAATAAGCATAATCTAAGTCAGCAAATAGTTTAGAAGGTCGTAAGCAGAGGCTACGTGAGACCAAACGCTGACCAAACATAATTATAAGAAAAGGAAAGGAAATGATTCAGATTATTTAATAAACAATAAACTAAGAATAGGATAAGATTAGATTTATATTAAGACACGCAGATTAAGTACAAGTTCTAATCTCGACTTCAAGCAAGTAACATCAAGAGGAGTCGCACCTAGAGTCCATTCCCTCCGGGATGGATCTCTACAGGTAGCAAGCGGGGCGACATGAAATCGGAGTTTTCATGGAAGAAGAGATTCAGACTTCAAATTCAATTTGTGTTAAGTGTTAATTGTTCAATGTAAATTGTATCAGTTTAGGAACAATAAATTGGCCCAAAGTTAAATAAAAGAACTACACACAGAATTCAATAGTTCCATTTATTCATGCGTTTCCAACAACATCGGATTCCAGGAATTCAGGGGATGGAACACCCGAACCTAGGCTACATTGTCTATTACCCACACAACATCAATACCCGGGTAACAGCAAGAACGTAACAATATATTGTCAATGAACTTCAACAATGCCGTGCATTCCATTAAGATAGCAGCTGGATCTTGTGTTCTTGCGTATTCCCGTGCAAGCTGTACCGGAACTTTCACAGTTCTTTCGGACTGGGACAACAAAACCTGCCTCCGAGAGTTAAAACGATGCGATTTGAGCGACAAGATTTCATCGATAAGTTTTTGTAGGACTATTTCGTCGTCTAACAACACCGACAATTCAAGCAGTCCATGCATTGATGACTGTGCTCGACGAGGGAAACATTTTTATTGGTGTCACGTTACTAACGGCTCTTGGAACTACTGCTCACCCACAGTATATAAATCTAGCCATAATTGTACAGGCAACTGTTCAAACAATGGTAAACTACAAAATTGTTGAGGACACTCTAAAATTCTATTGTTAGATTTCAATTAAAAATTATATACGTTTGCAGGAAGTCCGACACTGTACAGACAGGTAGCTTCCATGTACCTGGATAAACATTTTGAGGGAGCTTATGCGACAATTGATAGTGCCAGTGAACAGAAATGTTTTAATTTGGAATACGATTTCGACAATGACATTTCTTTCTATAAAACAGTGCTCTCCATTTCCATGAGCAATGAAGCCTGTTTGTTTTTGTATGATAACATTGGCTGCACGGGGAATGTCCTGGAGGTGTCGCATGCTAGAAATACAAAATGCCACACGGATCTAGAAGTTTGCAGTTGGCATTCAAAGGTATTGTCCATCAGCTTTTGTAATGTTAGTTTCCCACCTGATTTTACTCCAGCCAAAGGAAATCTCTTGTGGGACTGTGTTGAGACCGACAAATGCGAAGCAGTGGGTTCAATTTATTTTTGGTGTATCGCAAAGGGAGAATGGGATTTTTGCTCCCTCAGGCCTGGATTAAACTACATGGGAGAAGATTTTGAAGCTGAATACAACGGTAGCTTTGTAACATTCCTCTTTAAAAGTTTGTTTCTGTAAAAAATGTGCTTTGTCTTGTTATCAAATGTTTCCAGGATTTAAAAACTATAGGTTGTGGTGTGCTTGAACCTTCGTATGAAAATACGTTGTTATTATTCTAGAATTGGATTCTGTATCTCTGAATTACCAAATGTATCCGGTTTTATATGAACACAAAGAGTTCTCTGGAAATTATTACATACTAGAAGATGTTCGTTGGTCAAATTGTCTAAACATTTGGTACGACAACCGCACGTCCGATTTCCTTAAAAATCTTATCGGGTCTGTCGATCTTAAATGGAACTGCCTCGTTCTGTTTGAGGAAATCGGTTGCACGGGAGATTCCCTGGAAATTTTTCCGGATGACACAGAAAAGTACCATCGAAACCTTGAGGCCCATGGCTGGAGTCACCGAGTGACTTCCATTAGCCTATGTGATGTAAATCTACCTCCGAAATTTTCTCTACCAAATGGTTCTCGAGGAGAATATTGTATGGATGCTTGTGAATCGAGAGGGAGGCCTTACTTTTGGTGTCACTTAGAAAGTGGTGAGATTGACTTGTGTCTCATTAGACCTGGTCAAGATTATTTCGGGAGGTACTGTGAAGATAATTGTTCTATTCAAGGTAATCATAATATTTTCCAGTAGTGTACGTATACAGGAACGTATCGTTTGTATTTTGGGAGGTTAGATTTTATTGAAAATGTTTGTGATCTTTCAGACCATGTCCGTTTTAACGCCGTGGAGGGTGCGGCTTCGCGAACAAAATCAAACTGTACTTGTATGTTATTTATAATTTTGATGATCTTCTGTTACTGTGATAACTATAGCTTAAATCAGAATTTCATAGGATGACTTTTTTGTAAAATAAGATTATTCAAGTCATTTCTTTTTTAATTTCATGGTTGTATTAACGGGTAAATATCTGTTTCATTACAATAACAATTACAGTTCTTCCGTCAGTAATATGGGAAAATAATAATCTAGAAATTAATGTGTTATATCTACATTGTATACAATCTTCAAAAAAGTAAGCATCTGAATAGATCGTACATCTTCCTATACAGTCGTAGCTTGTTCATTTATGGACTTGTCAGCGCATGAGTAGTGGTCTTCGAAAGATGACCGTGCAGCATGACAAAAGTTGCGGAAAAACTTATGATGGAAGAGCAATTAGTCAGCAGCGGCAGGAATATTGACTAATAATATTTTCTGAGTTTCGCCAAAGAACCCTAGGCGTAAAGGTTATTACTTTTACGCGATTTTTTAAATGAATTTTTAGAAAATGTAGAAGAAAACATTATTTATATACCGATCGCCATTGCTTACCAACTGCCATTGATTAATTCCTTAGCCAGAATATAAAAAATTCTACGTCCCGATTCTCTCAATTGATGCCCATTTTATGGGAATAAGAGCTCGGTTCTCTTAATCTTCCCCTAAATCCCGAAGACAGGACTGTAATATCTAAATGAAGAAATTGGTTGGGGCCCTTTTTTAGGGAAAATGCAGAAGCGAATTTTAATTTGTTCGACTAATCTGTTTACAATTATTGCTGAAATAAAATATTTTACAAAACTCTTTTCTAAAAAGTGTGCACGTGTACATGAAAAACTAATCAAATCTCTTTATTCAGCTTTTCATATGGCTAAAAATTCCCATCTGCAGCTTGTTGTAACCAGAGCTACATATATATTATATACAACATACAAATCTATTATCGTCTTCGTTGTGTTATACCATATTTATTACTGCATCCGTAAAATCCACACGTGGAATTTTCTGTGCAAGAGAAAGAAACTCGAAGAGTTTGTAATTAGGGTTGCCTCACTTCCACTCGTAGTAGTTTGTTTCGCCAAGAGGAAATCATTTGAGACTTTTGCTCCCCTCCTCAGGGCAAAATATTTTGCGAAGTTGAGTTTCGAAATCAATTATTTAAAATTTGTAATTCGTGTAGACCGGTGCTCAAAATTTCGAAAATACTGATTTGCCATCTTGGAGCCCGGAAAAATTGGAGTAACTTTTGACTTGGAGTCGTTTCTCATTCTTTATTGATGCATTCAAAAGTAATTCATTTGCTGTACAAACTGATATGGACGTTGGCGGGAGAAATTCCAAAAACAAAATTATTTTTTAAACGACTGCCCATAAGTAATTAATTAGATCAATTCAAAATATTTTAGAAGATCAAGAAAATTTTCTAAAACTGGATGAGTTTGATTATGTCATGAAAAACTCCATACTGTATGCCTAAGGAGTAATAATCGTCACAGTTTATATGTTTCTACCCAAATGCCGAACATTTTCATGTGGACAGACATAAAACTAAGGGCATTTTCATTTATACAACGCTGATTAATATACCAATAATAATACAATATTTTACTCTTTTATATCTAGAGAGAAAGAAATAATTTATTTCACTGATATCACAATAGTATTTGCCTTACGACACAGTACATAATAATTTCAAACATTTTTAACACAAAAAATATTTGTTATAAACTTGGTTATAAACATACTAATTGTACAAGTGATGAAATGCTATCCTGTAAGATCCACGAATTGTGGTAATAATTACATCGTTTATAAGCTGTTTAGATAAATTAAATCGTTGTCTAAATTGTTCAAAATGTTCAAAAATAGTTCCACGAGCTCCAATTAATAGTCCAATAACTTCAATAGTTTTCAAATTGTATTTCTGCTTAAAGAAAGGAACACAAGGTTGATAAATCTGCTTCTTTTCATGATCCACTTCCATTGGTTGATTTCTATCTTTTTCCCATCTAACAGTTGGGTCTATTATGTAACCTACTTTGGTTACTTCATTAAAACATAAAATGTCAATTCGTCTAGTAGAATCATTCTCTCCAATACAATGTACTTCTTCGACCACCATCCATTGCTTGCTGTCTCTCAGATATTTTGCAATTATTGACCTAATATCATTATGCCTGTTGTTGCGTAAAAGACTGCCCTTATCACAGGAACCAAGGACGTGCGCAAGGGTTTCTCTCCGAAAGCATCCATTATGTCTGCATCGGGAACCGTCCTGACTCCTACCGGGAAGATCTCTTACAGGGAAAACATTAGTTGACATTTTCAATACTGAAATCCATTCAGAACCAGTAAGGCCTTGCTTATGTAAAATAAGCTTATTTCCAAAAGTACATTCTTGGTACGTCACAACTCCAGCACCACGATGTAGTTTACTGCACCATTCGTCGTATTGTTGTTTTCTTAATTTATCTCGCATCATTTTAGTAATTTTTATTTTAGTTTTTGACTTTGAAATTAAAATCCTCCAAGAAATCATATCTTCAGTGCTTATTCCTAATGCATTCCTACATTCCTCCATTTCAGCAAAGCAGTTGCGAACATAGGGAATAGCACTAACCTTGGAATTCACTAATGCCACACAAATATTATAATGTTGTAAAAACACTTCCCATTGAGCATTAAACATATGCAATCCTCGTAAACTTCTTGAGGTGTAAAGCATTGAAGTCGTTACATTATTTCAAAACATTTATCAGGACAAAATTATTTATAATGTCGTGAAATATTATATCGTTGAGTTTTTACCTAAAGCATCTCTTATAATACTGTATAGTGCACAAATTTTTGTAAAGTTTTTATTAGCTTACAGGGGTACCAACAATAATATTGTAATAATATAGAATACTGACAATGAAACAAAGGCAAAAATTATACCTGCAACAAAAGACCCCCGGGTGCATAGAGCCTGTTGTGGATAGCATGTTAGTAGCAAGGAGACCCAATGAGAGTTGATCCTGCAGGAGAACTATAGTTTTATGTGGGCAGTTTCGTACTTACAAAATACACCAAAAATCTATGATGTCTTGCGAGAGTCAGAAACATATACTACCACTAGGCTCGAAAATCCCAGACTGGGAAAGGGAGACAATTGATAAGGAACAGAAATGGGATGCGAGATCGGACCAAGTCATGTGTGTCTTGCTACAGGGCTCTTTTTGCAAAACAAATTAATTGTAAACCCTAAGTCACAGTTGCGTAACCATCATTGCAGGCTTCGTCTTGATTTGCTATTAAGAAAAATTGTTTACATTGACTGAACGTTGGTCTGTCTTCAGGCTTATTCTCCCAGCATTTCATCATAAATTCAAATCTGCAGACAGAAATTAGGAACATTGGAATCCGTTAGTTATATACTTGCTATTAACATTCGGATATGGGAAACTACTAATCCTCACATTTCCAGGGTGCAATGTTGAGGGATTGTAAGACGATATCCTGATTCCAGTTGATCCACGAAGTCCGTATTCCATGTGACCCCAGAAAAGGGAACCTGAGCCATAGAGAATATTTCCCATGTTGTCACGCCAAAGCTCCACACGTCAGATTTAGTTGAAAAATCAAAGTACCGCAACGATTCTATCGCCATCCAACGCCAAGGTAGAGGGGCCTTTTAAAAACATTATGGAGACTTGAAACTATTTTACTTTATTTATTTTGTTACAGTCATGTATTGACATTGTAATTGCAATGCAGGTCTTGTACTTGATGTGTCTTGGTGTAATTAGCACAGTTGTAGAGTTTTCGGGATAGTCCGAAATCCGTGATTTTGACAATGTTATTGTCAAAAACCAAAACGTTGCGTGTGGCTAGATCACCATGAATTACCTGCATTTTTCAAACAGTGTTTTGATTTAGTGCTAACATTTGTTTGTTTTTTGTATTGAGCCAACGCTGAGAAATATCTATTGTTGCGAGGTCAAAATACAAAATTATTCAAGAGAACAGTTATTCAATTTCTGCTGACCCTTTTCTGGGAAAGAAATTCCATTCCCGTTGCAATTTGTCTGCAGAAACTCATTAAAATGTTTTTGCTCAGCCGCACCTCCGGAGTTTCAGTTTCACTGTGGAGGAAAAATATAATTATGTAAAAATGGCAGGCGTTTGCATATTTCCTCCCACCCACATTAAGGTAAATGTCCAGAATAAATACTTTACCTTGTACTGTTTTCTGACAATTCCACATTTTTATCAGAGTAACCCTTACTATGGGCCCGTAAGTAACTATTTAAGTTCCCGAAAGGGCAGAGCTCTATTACGGCAAAGCATAACCCTGTGAGGTAATAATATTATAGTTACGTTATGACAGCTCCTTATTTTGTGCGATAAAATATCGGCAATCAGGACATGAGCATGCAAGCACAAATATATAACAATACATTCAATAGATTATAAGATGCTGAAGACAGACAATATTCTGCAATTTATCCTTACGGAATTAAACACATCGATGGGCGAAATGACATAACTTACTTTCCTGAATTTTGTCAACCACTGCTCCACAAAACTGTACAACGTTGTCGTGCTCTCCTATGTAAGCCATCAGTTTAATTTCCTTCAGAAATGCTTTAAAATACTCAATGTCCGCAGTTGACTTGGAGGATTTCACTGCCACGCTTTGACCATTTAAAGTTCCCCTCTGAACAATGCCAAATTGCCCCTCGCCCAAAACGGTTTCCTCTGAAAATCAAACTATATATTTAGTATTTGTATGTTAAGTATTCTATGATCTGATGCAGGTTAAAAAACAACAAATTCACAGGTTTGGAATGAACGTTCTGGAACTATACTACAGATATTAACCTATTAGTAAGTGTTCACTCCTAATAATTTTTTCGTTGGCAAATGGTATTCTATCCAATGCGATTTCATCATCGTCCTGAGGTGCTTTATTGTTTCCAAAATAGAATTCATCCACTTCATCCCTGCTCAGATTACGAATTTGATTCTATTTAAAAAGAATGGTGAACTTAATGACCTGGTTTTCGGGAAACACCACTATAATATTGACACGGCGTTCAAACAAACCATTTTTCAAGCATCAATCTTATCAAGGACTCACCACCGCCGTTTTGTATTTCATGCAGATAAGTACAAGTAGCATGATTAGGACTGTAAACATGACTGTAGCGACAGTGATTCCAATAGCTTCAGTCCGGCCTGAAAGTGAGTTTAAAAGATATTTCTCAAAGTTTGCTATATAGCTACCCCAAATTAATTAATAATTTCGAATAATTTGGATTGAGAATTGGTAGGGACACATTTTTGAATTTGATACGGTTACTTTTTGGCCACGAGAATAAATCTGAAAATAGCAAAGCAAATAAGATGATAATAAAACAAAGCATTTAGAAATTTCAGATGCCGGCATGTGTCGTTATACTTTGACCCTAAAATAGACTCCATGCTTCCAAAAAGAATTATAAAAGATACCTATACACGAATGCACTCTGGCTATATGTATGTGCACAAATGTATGTGCAAATGTAGGAGCAGCAAATTTAGTGGGACCTTATAGGGTTGGATGCTGACAAAATGATAAAACTTAGTATTGCGGCTTCAACAGAAATGTGCCCCCTAATAGTTTTGTGCCTACAGAGAAATTGTTTTAAGGGATGAATGACATATGTATTCATGAGTCTGCTGTAACTCTGTACAACAGGATTCCGTACATATTGCATGTGGGGTTAAGAAATAAACCTTAAATTTTAAGGTTTGTAAAAAAGAACATTTTTTACGGGATGGAGTCACTGGCTTCGGTTTGATGACTCTTTTAGCCATCTTATTAGCATTTATATATGGAGCCTTGCACACAACTGAGTCTACATTAGCCACATTATCAGTTTCAATTGGTTCATGTAGCTCAAGTCTCCAAGAAGCAATGGCTTTACGCTTCTCGGGCCGGAGTTGCTGTATAGTAGCTCGGAGGCCCGACGGGATCCGACCTGGTCTGACTGTAATAGAATTAAAAGTACATAGTTGACAAACTCTCCCATATATAATTTTGGAATATGTATTTGTCAAACTGTATAATTACGGGAGATAGGATCCCGCGCAACCAAAGGATCAGACAAATAAATCAGAAATTCAATGTTGGAGAGAAGAAAAAATGTTGAAATATTGCACACGTAAATGTGCTTCATGTCATCCTCTGAGATTTCCACTTCCTTAAAAGAAATGACCTTTTTTTCGTTGTGCTCCCCTGACACCTCTGAGGTAAAATCTAATATCACAATAGTTCCACAATTTTATTAAATGAAATTAAATCATAATCAAGATAAAATAAATACAAATAGTACAACAAACATTGTCTTACAGGTCTTTCCATTCAATCCAGTGAACATGTAATTCATCTCACTGACAAATTCCAATTCGCCAGACTCATCTTGGGAATCATATTTTGCACGCAAACCGCAGCAGTGTATGAAACCATGAGAGTAATCTAGTTTTATCCTAAAAATCATTTAAATGAATTTTAGTAATTCTAATATAAGGTGATACAGAATCGACTTATTTGGATTCAAATCGGAAGTTTAGATGTTGAGGAACAATTAAATAACCCATTAGGAGAGGTATAATAAATTTCTTCATTTTCCAATGGCACTACATCGAAATCCTTCACAGTTGTATTGACAACGCTAAAAACCTGTTGGGATGAACAGAACATTAAAATGCTATGGAGGGCTGTAGTAGCTATTGCAAAAGGAGAATTTTTTCCAGATTAACAATCAACCACTTGTACTGTATTAGTATAGTAATTTACACTGAAATGGTCTCAAGAAAACGTACCAGGGACCTTGTTACATATTATTATATTGAGATCATTTCCCTTTTATCGCTTATAAGTGGATATAAATTAGGCTCATATTCCTAATTATATAGGTACAATATGGCTAAAATATTTGAAATCCATACTGTGAGGAATTAACTGTACCGAATATGAGCAATTACAAATGCAGGTGTAAATGCACCGTATCCCACATATACATTCATACATGCATTTATAACATTAGTGAAGGAAGAGTCATAGGTTGTGGCGAAACAGGGGGAAAATATTTTTATTACATGAGGTTCCAGTGGTTTCCATTTCAGGTCACATTCCAGAATAGAATTGCAAGCTCCAAATTTTATACGGACTTCCATGTCATTTTCTGGAGTGTGACAGATTATTCGGGACTGACTGTCCATGTGCCTTAAGATTTCCAAACTAGCGTTAATTTTATTACCTGTAAATATTACACGTACATAATTACACAAGTATTCATATAAATTACATTCTAAAAGATATCCCAATCACATTTGTCTCTCACGCGTTTAAGGAGTTTACAATCAGTTACATTCGTTAGCTGTTGGTTTCAATAATTAATACAATTCGTTTCAACAATATAGGAGAATCCCGTACCTGAGCTTACGGGAGTCATAACATCGTTGGACTGAAGCTGTTTTGAAGTGCATGCAAAATTTGACTTCAGAGTTGTATTCTTGCTTGTCTCTATTAAAAATCCCACCCGTGGGTCATAGGTACTGTTGGACGCCTCATGATCAACCCGAGACTCAAAAAGTACAAGGAAATGTAATAAGTTTTAATTATTCGATTTAATGGAGCTTAGATAGCAACACAGAAAACGTTTTAACAGTGTGTACTATCGCTACAAGATTCTGACCTTCAACACTCTGACACATTCCTATTTAACACATTTGTACCCCCATCACAGAAGTCAGATTTGTGCCTTTTAGGAATACTCTTATGAGCTTTTTTTAAAAAATTTCTTTATTTCCTTCCTACCTCATTAATTGTAAGTCGTTCTGCCTGATGTAATCTAATGTAGTCGTAGACATCATTGGGGATGTTCGGTCTTGCAAATTTTAGGTATCCCGGGGCAGCGTGAGACACACATGGAACAGTTAGCTGAATTTTATCGCTACTAGACGCATTGTAGCTTGAGTCCACGTCGAATATATTCCATACACTACCGTTTTCAATTTGATATGCTGCAGGAACGTTTTTTTTCAGGAAAGAAAAATATCTGTTCAAGTAAATATCAGCCGTCTGGTTTGGTGACTCAAAACTTTGACAACGCAAGTAACTACTGAACTCTTGGAATTTTATTGGGATAGAAAGTTCTTGAATGTAAATATCCTTATTTGCTCCTTTGGTTCCATTGACAAGCCAAATAGATCCCTAAGGGAAAATATGTATATTACCATAGATATAGCAAACTCCTACAGAAACTATTTTACATGTGTGACATTTTAACAAAATAAAATGCTTGATAGTAAGCACAGATAGCTTACCACAGGTTTCCGCGCAATCCATCTGATTGGGTATGCCGCAGTGCACTTTAAAACAAGGACTTGAGCATCTGCCGGGATTATTCTGGAATCGTCAATGTCCAACAATTTTTGAAAAACATTTCCAAACACAAATGCCCCGTTACTAATGTGTAAATAGTTACTACAATGACTAGACGGTGGCCAATCAATAGAATTGGAGTAGCAATATTTGATGTCGGGTGCTTTTAGCGATTCTATCTCCTGTGAATTCCCCTCTCGATAAATACACAAAAACACGATGATCACCACACGGTTCATTTTTACAGGAAGGCAATTTTTTCTGCAACAATGAAAAAATTATTTCCCATATGTTTTGGATTCTCAGAATGCCATTACGATGGGGAAAATGCCCAGTTCCGCCGTAAACACTAACACCGTTTTGCCAAGCCTAATTCAACTTCATTAAAAATGAGTTTTAGTACTTAAATAGATGGGGAATACAGCTCAATATCGGGAACTTTAGGAAGCTATGATTTGATTGGGCTTCAAAAGTGTTTCCAGTCATTCTTGAAGGCATATGCTAACCCATTTAGTTTTGCTTTCATTAAGAGCTTTTACGTGTTGCAATATATACCATTGCTCGTGGTTTATTACCACACGAAAGGAAACTCTCCTGTAAATTAAAAGTAATAATAGTAAATATGTAGCTTTACAAACACCCATGTTTCAAGATCGTAAACAACTACTGGAAAATTCCAGGGAATCCACAGCGGAAGTTCATAATGAAATTCAGGAGAGCACAGCAATAAAAATAGATTTTGGAGGATGTATTTTTTTTTGGGGGGGGGGGGGTGGAATGAAATTGAAAAATTCGTCCAGTAATTTAAAAAAATAAACTATTACATCATGTCTTCCAACTAAACCAAGTACAATCTTCCTCTTGAAGATTTTGTGCCCTCCGAGCACATAGCAATGATGGCTTCGTTCCACCTCCTCTTCAAATGTTTTCAAAATAAATTTTTTTGAAGGGACCCTGAAATTAAAAAAAAAGGTTGTTCCAAATACAACCAAAAATTTCAAAAGAAACAATTACATGTACTATCTTGTGATGTTGACTACACGTTTGTTAGGTGTTGGGACTCTGCCATCTCATCTACAGCTAAGTACGACAAGTATTTGTTCCAGGTTTTGTTCTGAATAATAAGCAGTACCTTTTAAACGTTGAAATAATATGGTGGGACAATATTATCGGACATTCGGTCCCATATTGTATCCCTGCCCGGATTCGGATTTTCAACCTTGCAGTTCATTCAAAGTCACGTAGGGCGGTAGGGCCCTGAGAAGTAGCTGATCAATGTAACTATTTAGCTCACTCACCAGGGCTTCATAAATCAATCGTATTTTCATTTCTCATTTTTTTCACGTAGACACGACTTCATTATACTAGAAAAGTTTTATTGGTAAATTTCACAGGTGGGGGTAGTTTGAAACCGTAAAGGTGTCCAGGAAATTAGTCAATTTGCAAAGACGTTGAGAGAAGCCTTATAATTACGCTTTAGAAGTTACATTGTACAAAACGAAATCTGAAGAAATAATATCTGAGGCCAAAAAGTGTATCTATAATAATTATTGCCGTGTACCCCTGATTAAGGGGTATATTTGTACAATCATGTGGTAGATGTAAGGCCACAGCCCCAACTGCTCATTATTAGCTTTATTTTACAGTCTTCCCTGTTACAGATTATTATACTGTAGTTATTATACCTAAAAAAATGTCCTTAACCTAACCTTAATTAGCCTACCAAAAGTGAGAAAGGTGCGGAAAAACAAATTTTCCGATCTTACCAATTTTTCATGGGACGTCAGGAGTTTATAAAAGTTTTGCTGAGGGCTGTGTCTTAACAAATTTCAGGGGAATTCATTTGAGTCTAATATAATCTTTCTAAGCGTACAATTGCGGTTTCAGTAACCAGAATTGTGTGACAGTTTATGAATTGCTTAATAGTTGTCATAAAAATATAAATATATTTTCTTTACTTTAAACTTGCCTTAAATGGTTAGGTTCTGAGACCGTAATTATTGTCCGCAATTTTGGTCCTAGGACGTTTGATATTGAACTCAAATGAACTCCATAAAACCTACTACAAACACAGAATTTCTAATAATATTTGCGAACGCTGACTGCCCAAAACAAAATGACAAGGTCCTAATTTCCATCTTTTCTGCAGCTTGCTCACTTTCGCTCTTGAAGTTGAACTTCTTCAATCTTACTCCGGATCTTTCGGTCATGTCCACAATCCAGGGATATTTATTCAACATTCCTTAGAATGAGTTTTAGTATTTTATTTAATGACAAATGCAGCTCTATACATTAAGGAGACAAGATGTAGCTCTGATATGTAGGCTTTATGAAGTTTCCATTACATCTTTAAGGAAATTGCAAAATTTTAGGAAAATGAATCCTAAAGAATCAATTTCAATGCATAGCAAATGAAATGGGAAACCCATATAATTTTTCTTTCTTGAAAGCGTTTATTTATGACACTTGCCATTGAGCGTGGTTTATTACCACAAGGAAGAAAACTCCCCCACGAAGAAAGGATAAAAAAGAGCAAATAAATAGCATATGTATACAAATCGTAAACAACTCGCGAAAATCTTAGTAAAGTTGCAACTGAAGTTCATTATAACAAACCTCATAGAATATATAGAACAAACCTGTGGTTTTTAAGGGGGAGTAGTAAAACGTATCTGTGAATGTTATCATGTTTAAAGGCAAAGTAAAGATAAAAGTACCTACATATATTGTTGATGTCATCTTGTCTGATTGTCCGTTCCAAAAAAGGATGTATTAACGACAATTGTTATAATCGCACTGGTACCTAATTATACGCGTTTGAATGACCAATGATTAACGCTCACTGCAATGTACATGGTTATAGCTATAGGATATTACACAATATTAGCTCGTGCTGTTACATCATCCATGGTCCTTACCCCCTTACAATTAGTGACCTAGAATGTACTGCTGAATATTAATGATTTTTTCTTCTGAAGAGAACGTGCATTGCAATACATTGCAGTCACTCCCCCAAACACTACAAGATGTAACTTCTCCCCTTTAGTAAATTAGCATCGTAGGTCGTAGTGCTAATCCCCGTTAATGTTTTACACTGCAAACAAATTAAGTACATGAAAAATAGTAAATCTGCAGAACTCAAGGACGGTGACAACCTCACTTCCCCGCGTTTGAAGGAAAATATGTATGAATATGTGGCTTACCACACAAATAAATGCCCTCATTTTAATATTTGGGCATAAATGATACTATATAAGAGGTAATTATAAATTACGCCTGGTAACAGTTTTACTAATTGTAAGCTTCTTTATACATTTATACTCATTACAGCATGCATGACGGCGGAATTGTGTACATTACATTTTTGAAGGGAAATCAGTACTCAAAAAGCAAAACAAGTTTTGAACTTCTTGAAAAATGTGTACAAAAAATATCACCAGTAATAAAATAACAAATACATACATGCACTGCCACCAGTAATCTCTAACGTTAAGCAACTTAATACATGTCCTGGAAGAGATTAGACTGACAAGACTTCAAAATAATAGCAATCTCAGTTTTTAGCCTACGTCGTAGTAGGGGATTGAAATAACTCAACAGCGTTAACATTGAAGAGCTGCGCTAAACCAACGTTTGAAAAATGCAAATTAGGGAACGCAATACTAATGTCAACCGATACTGATGTTAGAACGACCCCGATAAGCAACCATGATTGCTTACATCTGTTTCTTTTGTTTTATACCTATTAGTGTTGTACAATCCGACTCTGCTACTAAAATAGGTTTAGCAATACTTGAACGACAACCAAGTAATTATTCCTCACAATCAGTAAAACGTGCAGCGTTCCGTGTGCCGATCTACAGTTAGTCCCCCTTTTTGATGAAAATTTAGATAGTACTTCCCTACAACTGTGGTTAATCCATTAAATAATAAATGTAAATCCTAATTTTTCATAGGACGAGGTCAACCTACTGTCAGCTATGCAAGGGATTGGATGGGTAAGAATTACATTCCTTATTGAAGGTCAGCCGAGTATAATTGGTCCTGGAATATGTTACCAATGCTTAAATTTAATAATTTATATAAATAATTATGTCGTTTGAGCATCTATTGACTCAAGCTTATTAACTATTCTACCAAATTATCCCTGAATATGTTGCAATAATATGCCGAATATTTTACATAATTTTACGAAACGTGTGAAACTCTAAAAATGTGAGGATATAAGACAGGAGTTTTGCATACACTACTTTTTTAAGTAACTACTTTTTTCATGTTAAAGCAGTGCCTGTCATGGGAACGGGTCCCACCCGGGTGTTTGGGTGCAGGAACGGGAACGGGTATCATATGGGTGCAAAATGTTTTCACCCAAAAGTGTGGGTACAGGTTTGGGAACCAACCTTTCCCATTATAGTATGTGGGAACAGGTAGTACTCGGACCAGTTCAGTTCAAAACCGAAAAATTCCGATTCGGTTCAGTTCAGTTCAGTTTGATTCAGTATAAATAGAGTTCAGTTCAGCTGTTGAACTGAATTGAACAGTTCGATTCAGTATTTGAATCGAACTGAACCACATAATGCAAACTGCAGTTCAAACGGTTTGCAAACTGGCTTTTGGCTGGAAATTTCGACACTAACGTACATCTTTCATTCCCATATTTCTGGAACGATCTTTCCACGTTTTTATTGTTAGGATTAATTTTCATTGATGGAGCATAACGTATTGCTATTCGCATTACTCGCCGTTGTTGTCATCCCAGAACTAAAGTCAGTACAACCGAAGATAAAAAAGAAAAGTGGATTTCGGATTAAGAAGAAAAAAATGTGACATACAAAAAATAACAGTACTCATAAAGAGGCAAGGAGTTTTTCATGTCACGAATTTAATATGAACCCATATGGGAACGGGTGCAATACAGGCTGAATGGGATCTGTACCCAACAGGAACGGGAACGGTATGCTCAAAAACCCGTTTCTGTTCATGCGTACCCGTGTACAGAGCAATCTTGCGAGCGTAACGATAATTACATGATTGATTTGTTTTGGTGTGGTGTGACCTGCTGGTGTGTGTGATTTTTGTGTCGTTGTTGTAGTTTAGAGGCAAACGCTCTTTGTTTGAACAGATCATCCCACGTCGAATGATGAAATGTGACAATAAAAATTAATTATATGCGTATGTTGTGCTTAGCAGTTGTAAGGTGACTTAAAAATTACAAAATTAATTACCTAAGTAAAATGAAATATAACAAATAGAATGAGTGGAATTGTGTGTATCCATTGTTAGCAAAGATTGAAACAATAAGTATATATGTATAATGTATAACTTTTATCCTTGAATATATGAACTTCCGTTTCGGGTACGGGAACGGGTTCCAGGGTTTTGGGTACGGGTTTGGGTGCACCCAAAATTAATTTTTGGGAACAGGAACGGGAACGGGTTTGGGTGCTATAATTTTAAAAATTTCGAGTCTGGGTGCGGTACTTTTGTTCACAAGATTTCGGGTGCAATTTGGGAATTGGGTTCTGCCTTGTACCCAAACCCGAACTGTGGGAACGGGAACGGGGACGACTTTTCTGTTCCCATGTCAGGCACTGTGTTAAAGGACATGATTCAAAAGAAATATCTCATTTCCGATTTCCAATGCATTAAGCCTCATTCACACCGGACAAAGTCTCGCAAAGCCCTCACTCTCTCAAAGAAACTTACAATTATTGAAAGTACTCGAAAAATATTACCAAATGTACGTATGGATAATGTCTCAGGACACGGAGTGCCCTGAAAGTTACTGCAGTGTTCATCAATTACAAGATTTCCTTGCAAAAATGAAAATTCGAAGTCTGAAGCAGAAAAAATTAGTGATTATTTAAAAAAAAGGGTGAAATAACTGATTTTCAATAACGTTATAAGTAAAGTTTTGTCGGATTCGTGCTGGTATGCCTGGATGTGTATGTATTTATATAGTGACCCCTGACCCTGACCACTATATACTTATATAGTGGTCCCTGTCTATGTCTATAATGGTCAAATTTTGGCGTCCCTAGGAAAACCATTATATACCTGTAGGTTTTACTGTAATTGAATATATTTCAGAGACGTTCAATGGTGTGATTCTATTCGAGCATAAGGATTTCAAAGGGAAACAATTGACAATTGTAAAGGAAGATACCACCCGCTGTTTCAATTTCCACAGGGGCAATAGCAATTCTTTCAAATTCAATAACTTGATTAACTCCTTTCAACTGCAAGGAAATGCCAGGTGTATTTATTTGTACGACAGTATCGGATGCTTTGGAGAAGCTCTTCTTCGAGATCTAGACGAGGAAGGTTTTAAAGCTTGCGCAAAAAATTTGGGAGAATGTGGGAACGATAATGTGGTTTCATCAGTTCGATTTTGCGACACAGAATTGCCTGAGCCGTATAATCAACCTGTTGGAATAACAGGGATTCCTTGCCAGGATGATTGCGATTCCCACGATGGACTCTACTTTTATTGCCAATTACAAAATGGTTTACATGATTACTGCTCTCCACGGCCTGGGACAGATCCATTTGGATATGACTGCGATGACAACTGTTCCAACACAAGTACTATAGTTGCAGTATCTACTTTACTTTAACAGTATTTTTTTAACAGATTTAAGAGATTACTTAACTCTCCTCATAATTTATGGTATAATTTGTATTCAGATTCTATTTCTATCACACAGCAATTTCTACCAAACCCTTATTATTCGAAGAGCCCCAATTCCACGGACGTAACTATGAGATCGACGATTCGAACCACAATCGATGTATCAATATTAGATATGTAAACAGTAGCGATGAGAATTTCGACAATAAGGCCTCATCCGTGGACGTCGGACTGTCTTGTTTGATTCTTCACGAGCAGATAGGTTGTACAGGAAAAGAGCTTAGGCTTAGCCTTAATGACAATGTAAACTGCCATGCTGACCTCATAAATTGTGAATTCGATGATAAAACAACATCAGTTAGCTTTTGTGACTCGAAATTTCATCGAAAAAATGAGTGTGAGTATCAAGCGTATGGAGGGGAATGTTGTGTTGATAAGTGTGAGACCCAAGGGAAGCCATATTTTTGGTGTAATTTGAGAAACGACACTTGGGACTATTGCTTTCCAAGGGATGGAATGGATTTCCTTGGGAATGAATGTGATGGAAACTGCACATTAAATTGTAAGTAACTTGTATGACTTTTTTAAAATTGTATTCAATCTTACCTTACCATCAGGGACACCATGTAGTTGACACGTGATATTTACTTTTGACACTCATAGTTAGTACGAAATTTGAGCTAAACTGAAATTAGAGAGCTACATGATAGATCGTTACTTTTAAGATTGCGTGGACATGACAGGCAAAACAGTAAGTGTATTATTTTATTTGCAGTAACATTTCCACAATCCGTGGCCCTATACGAAGAGACCAATTTCAATGGGCAGAAACGAGTACTCTCATCAGATAATATTGAGAGGGGACGCTGTCAAAATTTTCCTCACACGTTGACTACAGAGATGACTCTCAAGACAAACATTTCTTCCGTGCATCTCGACTCCAGTTGTGTCCTTCTGTATGATAATATAGGTTGCATCGGAAACTTCTTTGAACTTACTGCGGAAATCGAGTCTAGCTGCTGGAATAATGTTCGTACTTGTAAAAACTATAATAGAATAGTGTCTGCCCAACTATGTAGCGCTCACCTTCCTATTGCATATCTGACACCAATGGGTTCAAGTGGGAATTATTGCTTCACGCAATGTCATCCGAGAGGTGGAGCGTATTTTTGGTGTCTACTACAAGACGGTTCTTGGGATTACTGCATCCCCAGACCAGAATCAGACTATTTTGGGAATGACTGCGGCAATAACTGCAAAATTGGTGAGATTGATGTACCATTTTAATCCCTAACTTATTCGGGGGGGACTTCCGTGTATCCATTAATATTTCTTCGTTGAAAATATTTTCGTCAATCTTTATTTGAACAGATATTCAGAAACTACCGGGAATTCTTCACGGCTACTCTCAAATAGCAACCTTGTATTTGCAAGAACACTTTCATGGGAAATTCATTACGATTACTAGTTCTATAAATACAGATTGTTTCAACTTAGATTACAGTGATCAATTGACAATGAACTTTAATAATGCCTTACATTCTATAAAAGTAGCACCTGGTACCTGTGTGCGGGCTTTTTCCAGTGCAGGCTGCACCGGAACTGTCACAGTTCTCTCCATTTGGGACAACAAAAACTGCCTCCGAGAGTTAAAACGATGCGATTTGAGCGACAAGATTTCATCGATAAGTTTTTGTAGGACCATTTCGTCGTTCAACTACACCAAAAATTCAAGCAGTCCATGCATTGATGACTGTGCTCGACGAGGGAAACATTTTTATTGGTGTCACATTACTAACGGCTCTTGGAACTACTGCTCACCCGCAGTGTATAAATCTGGCCATCATTGTACAGGCAACTGTTCAGATAAAGGTAAAATAAAGTTTTTGAGCGTGTTCCGGTGTTCAATTATTACACTGTATTTCAATTAAAAATGTTATTTTTCAGAAACATCTTTTTCCTTGAACAGACAGAAAGCAACCATGTACCTGGATAAATATTTTAAAGGAGCTCATGTGACAATAGATAGTGCCAGTAAACAGAAATGTTTTAATTTGGAATACGATTTCGAAAAGGCCACTTCTTTCTATAAAACAATAGCCTCCATTTCTATGAGCAATGAAGCATGTTTGCGTTTGTACGATAACATTGCATGTACGGGGAAAGTCCTGGAAGTCTCGCATGCTGCAAATACAAGATGCCACAGGGATCTGCAAGCCTGTAGTTGGGACTCGAGGGTATCGTCAGTCAGCTTTTGTAACGCTAAATTCCCTCCTGATTGGACTCCAGGTAAAGGAAATCTTTTCGAGGATTGCTATGAGAACGTCAATTGCGAGGCACAGGGTTCAGTTTATTTTTGGTGTGACACAAAAACTGATTGGGATTTTTGCTCCACAAAACCTGGGATAAACTACATGGGTGAAGATTTTGAAGCTGAACGTAGCTTTAATAAAGGTACTTTTGTAACTTTAGCGTGTCAAGTAAATTGCGCTTTGGCGTCCTATCAAATGTTTACATTATTTAAAATCTAAACGATTTAGTATACGGCAAATTTTGTGTCCATATATTGGAATACGTAATCATTTTTATAGAATTGGATTCTATATCTTCGGAATACCGAATGCATCCGGTATTGTACGACCAAAAAGAGTTCTTTGGAAATTATTACATACTAGAGGAAGTCCGTAGGTCGAATTGTCTAAACATTTGGTACGACAACCGCACTTCCGATTTCCATAAAAATCTTGGATCTGTTGATCTAAAATGGAACTGTCTCGTTCTGTTTGAGGAAATCGGTTGCACGGGAGATTCCCTGGAAATTTTTCCGGATGACACAGAAAAGTACCATCGAAACCTTGAGGCCCATGGCTGGAGTCACCGAGTGACTTCCATCAGCCTATGTGATGCATATCTACCTCCGAAATTTTCTCTAGCAAATGGTTCTCGTGGAGAATATTGTATGGATGCTTGTCAGTCGAGAGGGAAGCCTTACTTTTGGTGTCCTTTAAAAAGTGGTAAGATTGACTTGTGTCTCATTAGACCTGGTGTAGACTATTTCGGGAAGAATTGTGAAGATAATTGTTCGTATTTAGGTAACCATTATATTGCAACTGTAAATTGATGTAATTATGTGGGCGATATGATACATTATTGAACATTTCCTTGCTTTTTCAGACCCTGACAGTCTTAATTCCTTGGATGATGCGGGATCACAAACAAAATTAAGCTGTATTTGTGTCTTATTTGTAATTTTGACGGTTTTCTGTTATTGTGATACCTAGATCACAAATCCCAATTCCATAAGCTACATTTAGTTTTATTGCCAGATTGACTTGTTAAGGATTTTCCGTTTCATTACTTAACGGACGTGTTATTTCTCAATCAATAAAATAAGACTGATCTTCCATCAGTAACACGGACGAACACTGTAATATTCTAGAAATGATCACATTAACAATTTTGTACAATTTTTAAAACAATAGTTATCTGAATAAATAGCGATGGTGGGTCTTCCTATTCAGTACTAAATATTATTCTAATACTTGACAGATTGGGAGTAGTTACCTTCCAAACATGACCATGCAGTATGACAAAAGTAACACAAATTGATACCATGGAATAAGAATATTGGTAGCAATGCTGATTCATGTTATTTTTTAAGGATATGGAATTTTTATAAAAACAATCATATACCTAATTAGACTAACTATTACTTCTTTATATTGACCTTTTTTGCAAAACTTAGAAGACAATAAAATCTTTGTCTGGCCTGTGCTATTTGACCTCACAGCCATCCCCCAAACTGCAATACAGAATAACAATAATTATTCCAGCTACATACATATAGGTCCATAATTTCTCTGTTGATGTCTATTTTATGGTAATAACTAATAATAATAATTTTTGTAATCTATCCTTAAATCATCCAGATAGGAACATATCTGAGTGGAGAAATTGTTTTTGATCCATTCTTGGAAACTGAAGAGCGAATTTTAACTGATGTTGTTTGTTCAACAACCAAGAATAAATATCTGAAATCCAATGTGTTGCAGAATCGTTTCACAAAAAATGCGTACGCCTAAATCCAAAACGATTTTTAAGACCGAGCTTTAAAAATACATCTTGTAGATATTATACATTAAGCATATTATCGTCCATTATCGACTTATTATGAGGTTATACCCAGGCATTTAAATTACAATTGTAACGTCGTCTCAGGGTATATTTCCAAAATACTGTGTTTAAGGCACACCCGACGACACAAACGTTTTCAACACCAAACCAGTAGCTTAAATAAATCTTCTGGGCCCATTCGGGTAACAGGATACAGGGCTTAGGTTAGCATGGTTAAGTCACGATAACTGCCGTTTGTTCTGACCAATTAGGACCAAACAAAATGTAAATACATTTATGGTTTACAGTCTGTTGCTTTTCTGCTAACACAAATATTCGGCGGGTATTGGGATCGGATAATACCCGCTATTCGGCCGGGTATTATAAAACCCGGGTGCAATGTCCGGATGCCATGAGCACTAAAATAGTCAGACGCCTAAAAATCATTTGAACATATTGATATGCAGCGTCACTAATTTTTGAATATTTATGGATATCGGGTATTGTATTACCCGGTTCCAGTACCCGCCGGATATTTTTTGTTAGCAGTAAAGCAACAGACTATAAACCATAAAAGCGGATTTACATTTTGTTTGGTCCTAATTGGCAAACACAAACGGCAGTAATCGTGATGTAACCAAGCTAACCTAAGCCGGGTATCCTGTTACCTGAATGGGCCCAAAAAAATTATTTAAGCTCCTGGTATGGCGTTGAACACGTTTGTGTTGTCGGGTTTTCTTTAAACACAGTATTTTGGATATTGCCTGAGGGGACACTTTTTACACCATCAAGAGACGTCACTTATGGGAATCCTACACGATGCCTACCGCACATAAAATATTTAGTATGATCAATTCACACGTGAAATTTTCTGTGGAAGTGAGGAAAATGCATGCTCTCACTTCCGCTGGTAGTGAGACGACTGACTGGTCCATCCCTTTCCGTTTCACTTTCTTGAAGGGTGTTATGTTGTGTATGCCAACGAGTATAAATCGTAAATTTTATATAGTTGTTAAAGTACTTAAACTGTTACCAAATACTACATTATATTAATTTGTTCTTTTGCAATCGTATTACAAAAATCTTTGTTTTCAAATATTATGTCGGAGCTTAAGAACTATGTATATTATTAAAATAAAACGTATAGAGCATTTCATTGTAGACAGCAACACTATAATTATTTTTGAATAATTTGACATTTATGATTTGGATGTTTATTTACTCGGAGCAAAAGTTGGCTCCAATCATCTGAAACTTTTTATATATTTTTATGCATTTTGTGTGTATGGTATCAGTGTCAGTATTTCAATGAAGGCTTCGTTATCTTTAATGTAATAAACTGCATGGGGACTACTATGCATGTTATTGTTTTTGCAAGAAAAACGTTTGGCTGGAGGTGTATGTGTTCCCTGATATTTTTATACGATCTGACCACATTTTACCGGAAATGGATTCAGTTTTATAATTAAATATGTGTAGTTTATCCTCGGTGACCCTAGACGCGGTTTTCTTTGAGGTCACAAAACCAAGCCGCGGAAATTCCTGCTGTAACGTGACCAGCTGCAGTAAACAATTTTTACAATGATATCCAACCGGTTTTACAAATAATATTACGCTGGTTACAGGAAGTGACAGTCGTGACAAAAGAGTCTACTGTGTGGTTGTTCTTCGGAAATAATTGCGGAAACTGCCAAAACACAGTTCATTCAAGGTAAAATGCATCATGTATGTAAAAGTATCCTGTGCCGTGAAAATAAAGGCATAATAAATGATGACATAATTTCAGGGGCGACGCTACAAATAATGGGGCATCATGATAATAAATTACATGTACGGTGCACTCTCCCTATAAGGGATGCCCTTATAGGAGATTGTGGCTATAAGAATGTGCAGTCTCAACTCCCATTATGCCAATGCTTAAGAGTGTGCATACAAGGGATAATGTGGTTAAGGGACAAAATTATACCTACAGTCCTTTGAGCACCCCGTTGAGCGAAAGTTAACTGTACTCGGAATTCCATGGGGAGATGTCTAATAATGAGTCATCAACAGTACGCAGCCATGAGTACTAAAAATAATAAGAAAAAATGTGCGGACACCAGTAACTTCTAATCCACAATAATTACTTTTCCTTAAAGATAAGCTGACCCAACTATGTATACAAAACATATTTGTAACCTCCGTTTTTCTTTGAACCAATGAGAGATGGAAATAACTGTAACCAGTGTAGACAAAATACATCGTCGTTTCCGAACTACAATTTTGGGGACCAAATAATAACTGCCAATCGGTACTAAGTTTACGACTCCGCTAATCAGCCATGATTGGTTGGATCTTTTACTTATGGTTTATACCAATTACCTATTCTATTACCGATTCTGGTGAAGGATATTTTGATTCTCTTTATTTTGTGTATGACCTTGATTATGAAGAAAAGGGTGAGGGATTTTCCTTGATTTTTGTTTGGATCCTCCATTTTGTTAATGAATATTTACGTGTTCCTTTCCTACAATCTGTGTTTATCCTATTGAGTAATAAATGTGAATAATTCTTATTAAACGTCATAGATGCAGCCATCGGAGTACACAGGTATGCAAGAAATTGGATAGGTAAGAATGATACTCTGCCAGGGACATTGTGGAAGATTATGTTTCCGATGGTGGAAATTTAATAATTACCTTTAATTTTTATTATTAATTATTTTTTATTATTTATTTATAATTATTTATTAATACAATATTATTAATTAATTAATAATTATTTTTTATTATTTATTTATAATTATTTATTAATACAATATTATTAATTAATTAATAATTATTTTTTATTATTTATTTATAATTATTTATTAATACAATATTATTAATTAATTAATAATTATTTTTTATTATTTATTTATAATTATTTATTAATACAATATTATTAATTAATTAATAATTATTTTTTTTACAATTAATTTAATAATCTTCCTAGAAGTTCTGCCTAAATATGCTGCCTTGATATATTTTGTTAAATCGTGAGGCACACCCGTTCTACTAACGGCCTTAACAGATGGCAAAAATAAAATTAATACGGAATTTCAGTTTTGTCGCTATTATTCATTTTGCCCCAAACACTTTAATAAAAAACCAACCGTTTACAAACTCTCCAGATCCTTTAAATAGCGATTTGTACCCTTAATTTAGCTTCCAGCTGTTGTGCGTTGTGGAAAGCAACGCCGTCATTTCTAGAAAACGTTATTGTAAGTATACTTCTGGAAATCGTTGGTTTTCGATTTAGTATAATTCAATTCAATTCAAAATTGTAAACTGAACTGAATTGAATCGAAAATCTAGTTTCAGTTCAGTTCAGCGTGTGAATTGAATTGAACTCAAAAAAACTGAATTGAATTGAACGGTTCCGTACTAGCGCATGAAATTGTAGGGGCAAATTTTTATAGTAAAACGGAAAGATAGGGTAAAAACTATTTTGGCAGGTAAAAAATTCAGACAGGGAGAGTTTGGACTTAAAGAGAATTTCTTTTTCTAAACACAGATTTTGAAAGTTAGACATTTAAGCAATAATTTATGAAATTTTTAAAGTCAATACATATTAGTTTCAGCCAGCAAGAAAGTTAATATAATAACATTATTAAAACCGTCCGTATGTTTAACAATTCTATCCGGTATATACAGTGTATTAAAATGAAACGAACGCAAATTTACTGTCTTTATATGTGACTATGCTTTGGAGCAAAAATACAAAGTTTGGATTTACGCTAGTTCACAAAAAAACAGTTTTCACCAAAATATTGTATTCACTTCAGATGAACTTTAATAATCAAGATTTCATCCACGCCCCCCCTTACCTTAGAGTAATATATTATCAAATAAAACGAATTTAGAAAAAAGTAGACTTATTATAGTTTACATCTCAGCTATTCATATTTTGTATGTGCACTTGAAGGTCAGGGTCAATAATATGCAAATAATTGCAGTATTATCACCACACAATTTTATTATTGTTACAAATATTTGTTTAAGAAGATTACTGTAGTATTTACTTGTTCTTTCAGAAGATTTAGAAGGTGCGGTTCTTTTTGAACACAATTGTTTCGAGGGTGAATCTGTGACAATCAAGAACTACAAAAACCAAAGCTGCATCAATTTCCACAGGAGTAACATCTCGACAACTAACTTTAATAATTTCATCTCTTCAGTTCAACGATCGGGAAGCACAAGCTGTTTCTACGCATATGCCAGTATAGGCTGCATTGGACCAAGTTTTAAATTTGACGATGAGAAAACAAGTCGAGATTGTGCTCCCGATTTGATACGTTGTAATATGAATGACAAAATTTCATCCATTAGTTTTTGCAACACTAGTTTGTCCGAAGTGTACGACAAACCAATGGGGCTGAAAGGCACTCCTTGCAGAGATAACTGCACCACTGGAGGGGAGAATTACTTTTGGTGTCATCTAGAAGATGGTAAAAAAGACTACTGTTCGCCAAGACCTGGAATTGATCCCTTTGGAAATTCTTGTGGTGACGATTGCCGAAAAGGTAGTATAAATGGTGATAACCGTCCAGTTAGTGTCATGTAATTGTTACCGTATTAGGTGCTTGATCAGATAGTGACTATTTATTTTCAAAGCAGAAATAAATGGGAAGCCAATATTATACCAGTTTGAAAACTTCCGCGGACGGGGCTTTGAAATAGACAATCCCGATGGAAAAACGTGCTTGAGTATGCGCTACCACAACGATAGCGATGGAAATTATGACAATAGAGCTTCATCTGTGGATATTGGATTAAGTTGCATTATTCTCCACGAACATATTGGCTGCACAGGAAAACAACTTAAACTGAGCTTTGGAGATGCTGTAAACTGTCATAAGGATCTCACAGACTAGTTTTAATGATATTACAAGCTCAGTAAGCTTTTGCGATGCTGAGTTTCAAACGAAGGAAATAAAATGTGAACACGAAGGATACGGGGGGAGCTGTTGCGTGGATACTTGCGAAACCCGAGGGAGACCTTACTGTTGGTGTAACTTACCAAATCAAAACTGGGATTACTGTTCCCCAAGACCTGATATCAACTTCCTTGGCATTGAGTGCAGTACGGATTGTAATGTCAGCGGTAACATATTTTTTACAATTTGAAGATCCAAATTACAAAAAGTATTTTGTTTTTTTGTTGTGAGATAACTAGAAACAAAGAAAGGTAATACATATGTACATCTTCGTTGGTTGTATGTTGCACGCAGGTACATACTTCTTGTACCCATCCAATTTGGGTACAGGTTCAGGTTCAGTCGTTAGATACCTGAAAATTCAGGTTCAGGTTCAGGTATGGGTACAGGTACAAAAAGTAATCTTTTGGGTATAAACCCATCAGGTACGGGTACGCACTGGGTAAATACCTGAACCTGAATGTAAAATACCTGAACTTTCAGGTACTTTTCAGTCAATAATAATTTCCAAGTAACGCCTGTAAAGGTGTTGTTGAGCTTTAAAAACTCCTCCGAATTTTTGACCTTGAAACATTTTACATTAAAATTTATACGTATAAACTCAGTCAGGAAAACTAACTCCACCGTATAGGAACACGTGGCTAGTTACCCAGCATTAGCTGGAATGACCAGAGATTTTTTATCAGTTCCTGGAACTGCTAAAGAACAGAGATCTAAGATTGAGCGAGCCTTCTCCTATGGCCCAGATCTTCTGACGCATAAACGCTTATATAAGAGTGGAGTTACGGTAGGAAATGTTTTTGTTTCAAAGCTTGGCTGAAGTTAAAATCTGAGGAGTTTGAATCTAAAAAAATGTTTTCCATTGCAAAAGAAATTGCAGGGTGCAAAACAAATTCTTAATCGTTTAATTTCTTGCCATTATTGAACATTTAGAAAATATTACACTGCATTTGTATTGTTGGATTGAACTTATTTATATCGTAGATTTTGCTATCTATTATCCTTTTCAACCTTTATGTAATCATTTTTAGCCACTGATAATTCCAGTACTTAGTCATTCTTTCGAAGAGTAAATAATAAAAATATATCTAATCTGATAAATAAATTTATTGAGTCAAAATGTCTTGGTCGCAGATATTTTAATTTTTTATTTCGTGTAAAATATTTGGTAATCCTTTAAATTTGTACAATGGAAAATACCCGGGTAGGTTCAGGTACTTTTAAAATATACCCGGGTACAGGTACGTTTTTGGGTACTTTTTGGGTACAGGTACTTTTCAGGTACAGGTACTCCTGATTTGGTTTGAGTACAGGTACAGGTTCAGGAAAATTGAACCCGGGTATTCAGGTACAGGTACGGGTATAGGTTCAAAAAATCCATGTACCCATGATTCAGGTACAGGTTCAGGTACAACATTTTTGTACCCATGCGGAGCACTATCCCCGACAAGGATCAGATTACTACGGAAATGACTGTGGGGATAACTGCACAACGAGTGGTAATAAGTTTGAAGAACCCACAATTATTAGTTTTGTTTTCATCTGTCTATTTAGATTCAAATGCGTATTTTGCTTCACCTATCTGTAACTTAGGACCTAACTAACGAGGTACGTGGGTGTAGAGGGTAAACTATTCTTCTCTTAGAAAGGGCCCAATTAATTATTTGAACCATAGCACAAAACGGATTCCGTAGTTATGTCAGAAATTGCATTCAATAAGCTGCGTGGAAAAATGTAGAAGCTGCTTTTAGTTGTTTACCGAATTGCGGAACGTTTGAACATCCGAATATACAATTTATTATGTCTTTGAAACATACCGTGGAGCAATGTGTTAAATAGTGTTAGTAAAGTTCTTGTAATTTGTAAATGATGAAATTTGATGTTTACTTCTGGTTTAATAAGTTAATCAACGACTCTTTAAATGACTACCTTATAATAGTGAAAGAGTAGGTCATGGTTACACCATGAAATCCTAACTCCTGGATTATTTACTTATGTAATTGTTAAGAAAATGTAAATAATTGGAAATCGTGCTGATGGAAGGAATGATTATGAATAAACGATTGATTGTGATTTTCTATTAATCCGAAGACTAATTACTTTTATTTAACATTCGAAATCAAAAGGAAAAGGAAATGAATATTAACAACTAAAAATAAGTGTTACTGGAATGACTCAGTTATTCACTGGAGAGTCTGTAAGAATCTTAAACTTAACAAGTGGCTACTTGAGCCTATTTTTACAATCTTAAGTCTAGACGTTACATCATAAAGGATGTAACCGGACGTTGACACTCGTCGGTTTTTAGTCGATGGGAAGTGCTTAGTTTGCACCTTTACAATAAGTGTTGGAGTTACTTTGAACTGGCTTAACCTATGGTTGTGTCTTTCACAACTTAATTATTTATTCATGTGAGACTTAACTAATTTATGTAATTTCTATATACATACCTAACATCCCGGTCGGTCGGGGGAAATTTTGTCCTCAAAATTTAAGAATTTGTAACTAAAACTCATATCGTGTTAGTACAATTGGTATGTATATTTAACAAAAGATAGGTAGAGTAAAGAAGAGATAGAGCAAAAAAAAATATTTTTGTGTTTTTCTTTACGAGCTAGTACACACACTGAAATCATTTGAGGCGAAGGTGATAACAGGTGTAAAAATCAATATTGGATTAGTACATATTATTATCAATAAATCAAAGTGTGTATTGGAAGTAAGTACAGGGGTCTCTTGACCAAATCAAACTTAACCTATGCTGGAGTCCGGGCAGACAGCTGGTTGGATAAATTGTTGAGGGCCACAATGGGTGGGTAGGGGTCATTATTGTGTGGGCGGGGATTATTGATGAAGTAGGCGCTGGGTAGGGCATGAGAGATTCTGGAGTTCTGACGGTTTCTCTGACGATACCGGTAATAACAATATAAACCATATACAATTAAACCAAAACCAATAATGGTAGAAAGAGCAGTACTTGACAATGTAAAAATACGGAGAAGAACTTGAGAATCGCCCTCGCCAACGCCAATTTCCATCTTCGGGACTGGAATACCGGGAAGTATGGGTTCTGGTGCCGTTTGCTTAGCGTGTATAGGTGGTGAGAGAGTAGTATTGAGAGTAACTGTCTGGCCGGGCTCCTCCTTTTTGTTCGTTTTGAGCCATGGAAGGTAATGATTGGATACTAACTGACCGTTGAAGTGGTACCATCTTATGCATTGAATTGGTCCGGGCCATGTTGAGTTTGGTTCCGGCACCTGTCATCTTGGAGAGGTTGGGGAGGCTTCCCCAAATACCGAGCGGAGCACTTTCACAGGCGAAAATAAAAATAAAAATCATAATTATCAAGGTTGAAAAGTTGACGGGGCTTCCACGAATTCCCCTTGTTCGTTGAGAACGAGTTCCGGGTAGATTCGGTGAGGGTGGTGAAGAGGAGTGAGTTGTATTGTTTCCATTATCGGTTGGGGTCGGAGGTCGATCACCGTCCCAGTCGTCGGAGTCCATTGCTGCGGCGGCTTGACAGGCGTCGTACCAGTCATCATATGAGTCGTTGGCGGGGGGCCTGGAGTCAGAGTTGGGAGAGGGCGAGTTTGGCGAACTGTCGTCATCACTTCCGGTGAAGTCACTTTCGGAAGTGAAGGTATATGTACAACGCCGGGCTGAGGTGGGTGGGCGAGAGGGTTGAGGATTGGATCCGGAGGAGCAGTGGTCATAAGCTGTTGAGGCAGTGTTAAAGCTGGGGCTTGTCGTGGACCGTTCTTCTTGACCCAATTGGATCGACGGGTTTGGATTGCACAAATGTTGGCTGATTCCAACCATGCCCGAGATATTTGTTCGAACCGAATTTGCGGATCGATGGAAATAACGGGCGTCGCTGAGACGTAGTTCGGTGGGGCGTCTCGTAGCTGGAGGAGAAATTCGTTCCACATTTGGGATTGTTTCACTGTTGCTTGGAAGTAAGTTGCGCTCAACTGGTCCAAGAGAGAGGGAATTTGGTCCGGTAATACAATTCCCACAGCAACATGACGGAAGGTCCTCTTGAGAATAGGAATTGAGGAGTCGTAACAATTGAGTTCGTTCCCAGACGCGTCGGCGAATTGATAGGGAAATATTTGAACCGTGCAGATTGATACTGGGCAACAGATTAGCGTGTCCGGAGTTCCGGGGAGATAAACTTTGATTAATTCCGTCCATGGATTGTCGGAGAGTCGAATTGCACCATTGATACCCAGAGTTGTCGGGTACTGGACAATGCCTGGTACACAAGGGTACACAGGTAGGGGCTGGGGATTGTTGCTGGTCATTGTTGCACGACATGGGAAAATGATACTTTCTTTGTTTTATTTCTTAAACGTGTGGAACGTCGAAGTGTTTGATTGGTATCAACTGGTTGGGGTGACTTGAGAATAGATTTTAATTGAGTAGGTCGAGAGCTTGGAGTGATTTGTGGAATTTGTGGAGGAGGAGAAGTTAAACGCTTAACTGGACGAGGTATCGCTGTGTCTTCGGAAGAAGTGGATGGTTGTTGTTTCATCTCTCGTGAAGGACGTGTATAAGGTTTTCGTATGGAAGACGGGAGAGAGGAATCGGAGGTTGGGTTGTCGGAAGGAAATTGTGTCAACCAAACATCAAATTCATGCTGGTCTTCCGTAGTATATACATACTCGGGATGAATAATGCCATCCCCCAAATCAATTTTTATGAGCTTGAGTTGGGAGAGGTGACACTTAATACTAGGTCTAAGCTTAGTAGAGGGAAAGGTTAAAACTAAGTCAGCATTATTATTCTTATCAATATATGTAATGGTATAGGGTCCAACCCAACGACAAAGAAGTTTGTCAGACAAACCAATGTTTCGCTGAGGGAGATAAAATCGAACGTGGGAACCAACTTTAAACTCTAAGGGTTGATACATAGCATCAAATCGTTCTTTGGCTTGTAATTGAGCCTTCTTAATTAACTGGGATATTCTTTGGTGCATAATTTTGACCTGAGAAGCGCTGAGCTGAGTCATTTGTAAAAGTGTATTTGGAATGGAGTTGAGTAGAGGGGCTGGAGGAGCTCTACCGAAAAATGCTTGAAAATAGGAAATTTTTGTAACTGAATGCTCGGAAGTATTATATGCAGTAATTACATATGGTACAAATATGTCCCAATCTAACTGATTGTCCGAGACAAATTTGCTGAGCATAATTGCGAGAGTCTGATTTAGTCTCTCTACAATTCCGTGGGAACGGGGGTGAAAGGGCATACTTACATTATGTGTAATATTAAACCGTTTTAATAATTCTTGTAGAGTTGCAGATTTGAACTCCGCAGCTCCGTCAGAAATTAATATAGACATGCCTGGAAATGTTAAAATAAAAGATTCCAAATGCATGGCTATGTGAGCAGCTTCTCGGTTTGGAAGGAGGGAAGTATGTACCCATTTGGTAAATAAGTCGGTGAGGACGAGTACATATTTATTGCCTCCCGGAGTTTCACGAAAGGGGCCTAATAAATCCATAGCATATGTGCTCGCTGGAATTTTTATGGGAATGTTTTTCAGACTGTCCATACGTAATTTGGTAAGGTGCTGGCGACTTTGGCACTCTGGGCAATGAGTACAGTGCTTAAATGTGTCTGAGGTAATTGATCTCCACCAATAAAATGGACGGAGACGTGCCAAAGTCCTTTGGAAATTTAAATGACCACCAAGGGGATGATTGTGAGCATTTTTTAACACAATGGGAATCATAGCTTTAGGGATGACTAAAAGTTTAGGGTTGCGGGGATTAAATTGAACAAAATAAATACCATCGGCATTGGGAATTATTTCGAGCGCTTTTTCTGCAATAATTTATTTAAAGTATGATCAATAGCTTGAGCATGCTTTAAATCAGCAGGATTAATGAGAGGGATGGCGGGGAGTGGAGAGAGTTTTGACGTTGTAGCTTGGGCTGATAAACCTGGAATTGTAAGATCATCTTCCGTGTCTTTTGAAGTGGAAAGGGCGTAGGGGCATCGAGAGACACCATCTACGTTTCTATGGAGGGTACCTTTCTTATACCTAATTACATACCGAAATTGTTCTAAAATCACAGCCATACGAGTAAGTCTGGCGGTGGGGTTACGTTGGCATTTTAAATAACATAAAGCATGATGATCGGTAACAATTATGAAAGGTTTGAGATATAAAAATTCTCGAAGCTTTCGTGTGGCAAATACTACAGCTAAACATTCTTTTTCGGTAACACCCCAATTTTTCTCAGCTGGAGTCAAAGCTCGGGAAATGAAATAAATTGGGTGCTCGCCATCCTCAAATTGTTGATGCAAAATGCCAGCTATGGCTAAATTACTTGCATCCGTATATAAAATACATGGGAGTGTGGGATCGTAATGCCTAAGGACCGGAGCTGTGCATAGCGCATTTTTGAGAGTCAAAAATGCCTTATCACAGTCTGGGCTCCAATGATATAGTGAATGTTTCTTCAATAATCCTTGGAGAGGAGCAGCTATTTGAGCAAAGTTCCAAATAAATCTGCGATAATAACCTATAGTGCCTAAAAATTTTCGTAGAGTTTCTAAATTATTAGGCTTGGGCTGTTGCATGATTGCAGCTACTTTTGCTGATTCAGTGGATAAACCTTTTTGGGACAAAACGAATCCAAAGACTACATGTTCCTGCATACCAAAGAAACACTTTTTGGGATTCATGCGAAAATTAACTCTAGCTAAGCGTTGAAATACAAGTTCTATGGCGACCAGGTGAGAGGGAAAGTCTTTACTATAGGGTATAATGTCATCAATATAAGATACAGCGTGTGTGTATCTTAAAGTACCGAGAGTACGAGTAGCGAGCCTTTGAAAGTAGGCGGGGGCATTTTTCAGACCAAAACATACACGTAAGTACATGTATAATCCGAATTCAGTGACAATAGCAGTTAAATGTTGATCATCCGGGTGGATGAGGGCTTGGTAATAACCGCTAAATAAATCTAAGGGGGAAAAATACGCAGCATTTCGTAACTGAAAAAGCAAGTCATCAATCCTTGGGAGAGGGAAAATTTCGTCTATTGTGATTTTATTCAATTTTTGAAAATCACAGACGAGTCGCCATTTACCTAATTTTTGGCGTACTAAAAACACAGGGGTAGAGTAATTGGAGTTTTCGCAAGGAATAATTATGCCTGCTTGAATTAATTTATCAAGTTCTTGTTTTAAAATCTCACGCTCCGTGGTGCTCAAGCGATAGGGTTTAGCTTGAACTGGAGTGTCAGAATTTAATCTAATTCGCATTGGGGGTAGTGTATATACTTGAAGATCCATAAGTGTCCATGCAAATAAATACGAGTATTTATTGAGGAGACTAATGATCGCGGCGCGTTCAGCTGGCCTTAATTTGGGATTAATATTTAATGATTGAATCTGTTCTGGGGTGAAAGGGGTTGGATTTTGAGGAATTACCGGAGCTGTGTTTAAGCTTTGGGTAAAATCATAGCGTTGAGCATGACCTAAAAGAGTACAGCGGGAATAATCTGGGTAGATGTGGAAATGTTTGTGGCTAGCAAAACATTTTTCGCTGGGTTGATAACTGGAGGAAAAATTACTTTGTATTGTTTTTCTATGAGTGGATGAGGGTTGAAAAATGTCGTGTGAGACGTGTGTAGTGGTGTAGTAGGTACATACATTTGGTGTCGAGGGGGAAGTTGGATAGTAAATAATGTTTTGACGGGAGAGGAACAACCACACTCGGATGAGCAAGTGGCTGAGTATGCATGCTTTCGAAAGTAATGGCATACATGAGAGTTGTATAGTGAATTGGAATTCAGATGTATATGGAAGTCGAACTGTGTAATAAACTTACAGCCAAGAATGAGTGGAGGAGTGAGCGTTTCAAGGACATGGGCTTCTGTTGTGTAAAAGTAGTTATCAAGTTGGAACGTTAAGGAGGCTATATGGGACGTTGGAATGCGAGCTTTATCTGCTGTGATAACAAATCTTTGTGGACAAGGAGTGATGACTGCACTGGAGGGGATGTGATTCTTTTGTATTAAATTATGAGATGCTCCTGTATCAATTAAAGCATCTATTGATACATCATCAAAATAACACATAATATACGGGCACATTGATGAGGCGGGTGACAGGTTTATTGTGGGTAAGTTATGGAGGGATATTGAAGATTCGCAAAGTGATTCTGGGGAGTTTGATTGGTTTGGGGCGGATTGGGATTGAATGAAATTTCCAATCTGTGGGCATTTTGGTCGTTCCGGCGATTGTTGCCGTTGTTTTGTTGATTGTTGCGGAAGCCATTGTTGTTTCCGCGGAAATTGTTTTTCCGGAAGTTCGGGCGGGGACCCTGACCACGTTGGTTGGGCCCCCTCTGTTGGTTTCCCGAACGGCAGTCACGACTGATGTGACCAAACTTATTACAATTATAACATTGCATGCCTTTGTGGGGGTTCGGAGCCTGTCCCCTATTATTATTGTTATTATTGTTATTACTTCTGGGCTGATGGGGAACTGGTTGGTGAACGTTGCCTTGGTTACCGCGGTGATTATTATTATTGTTGTGGGAGTTGCCGCGGCCATTGCCACGACCTCGTCCGCGGCCGGGAACAAAAGCAAAATTAGCTTGGGCATTAGGCGCGTCAGATAAGGTAAGTTTTTGGATAGTTTCTTCCAATGACTTAACTTTTGCAGCCATATCTGAAGGGCCAGCAGTTGTATCTGCAAATTCTCGTTGTTCGCAAAAACGAACGAGAGCAGCTATGCTTGTAAATGGAAAACCTGCCGCTGCAGATTTGTACTTGGGAAGGAGGCCTTCCAATCCCCAAGCAACACGGTCAGGCTGACTCATGGTTGGGTCATATCGAGTGCAAATATTATCAACGTCATACAAAAAGTTGGCACTGGTTTCAGTGTCTTTTTGTTTGCGGGAAATTAATTGATTGAGGTAAACCTGTCGAGGTTTGGCATAACGTTCACGTAGAGCTGTGAAGAACGTGTCAATACTAACAATAGGAGAGGGTGCTATTGCGAGTTGAGTTTGTAGCCATTGAAAGGGGTCACGAGCTAATAAATTGGGAGTATGACTTGTAAGGTTGGCCAATCCCTTTGATATTGGGCCACTACTCGTTGGACGTCAATAATAAAATCATGAACATCATGAGTAGCAGGTTTGAATTGTTTGATCTTCTGGAAGTCAACTATTGAATGGATTGGAGCGGTATTTACCGTAACATTAACAGGAGTTGCCGCAGCAGCCGCCATTTTGAAAGGTTTTACTTTGCGAGTGCTGGTAGAAGGTCCGTGGCGTGAAAAATGTTGGAATTTACGGGCTTTTAGTATCTGTCGTTTAAAAGAAGGAACAGCTCGAGTGACTGGGGTGACTAATGGAAGAGTAGGTAATGGTGGTGGTGGTGGTGGAGGTAATGAGATCGGCGGTGGAGTGCCGGGTGGAGTAGAATATTGTGGACTTGGAGTTCTCGGAGGAGAAGCTTGCGCGAGAGGGACGACTGGAGGAACTGGCGGTGGAGGCTGTGGATTTTGAGGTAATGGTGGTGGTAGTGGAGGGGGCTTTTTACTACTGCTAGTGGTAGCTTTTGCTTTGGCTTTTGCTTGTTGTAAGACTTTGGCTAATTCAGAAGCGTCTTTTAAATCAGGGTCAGAATTTTTACGAGTGACTCTACTTGTAGAAGGCTTAGGGTCGGGTTTAGACGTGGAGGGCTTCTTTTTATCGGACATAAATTATAACGTAATTATGTACGTACCGTGACGGTGGTTCATGGATATGAAACTTAACACTGTGTATTTACTGTATAAAATTCCTCCTGGATGAGGTGGGAACGGTACTAATCGCCGTGGCTGTCCGTCGAGTATACCCAAATCCTCAGGGCATCGGTCGGTGAAGTGCAGGTAAATTCGTCTGCCTTCCGTGGACAAAAATTAATAACCCCGTTTATCAATGAAAACTTACGAGGGGTTCTTCGACCGGTCACAGTCAATAACAGGTGACTTCTGTGAAGATAGTCCCGATGGAGCTGTGCGAGTTGCAACGTCAAAAATGCAGGAATGTAACCTCTGCGTGGCCAAAACTGTAATTCTCAAAAATACTCACGAAATACGACACATTATTCAAACTTGCGTGGTAATAAAATCAATTCTTAAAAGTAAATCGATTGTTTCCCAAGGGGAGTGATAATTGAGAGTAATTCGGGAGCATTGCCGGGGCGATACGATTTTGGCAATGTTTTACAAAGGCCACCATGAAAGAGTAGGTCATGGTTACACCATGAAATCCTAACTCCTGGATTATTTACTTATGTAATTGTTAAGAAAATGTAAATAATTGGAAATCGTGCTGATGGAAGGAATGATTATGAATAAACGATTGATTGTGATTTTCTATTAATCCGAAGACTAATTACTTTTATTTAACATTCGAAATCAAAAGGAAAAGGAAATGAATATTAACAACTAAAAATAAGTGTTACTGGAATGACTCAGTTATTCACTGGAGAGTCTGTAAGAATCTTAAACTTAACAAGTGGCTACTTGAGCCTATTTTTACAATCTTAAGTCTAGACGTTACATCATAAAGGATGTAACCGGACGTTGACACTCGTCGGTTTTTAGTCGATGGGAAGTGCTTAGTTTGCACCTTTACAATAAGTGTTGGAGTTACTTTGAACTGGCTTAACCTATGGTTGTGTCTTTCACAACTTAATTATTTATTCATGTGAGACTTAACTAATTTATGTAATTTCTATATACATACCTAACAATAGCACTGTTTCTGTTATTGTCAAAATTTGTCGTATTTTACCTTGCACCAATGTTAATTACTCTACTCATACAGTCACCTCTCTCTACTAGGGGCGCTCGAGGATTCTTATCTCCAGGATGTGAGTATCTATAAAAGAATCAAGTTTTGTTGTTTGCTGCGACGGTGTTGCAGAAAAAACATATAGTTCCTATTGTTTTTGTTTCAGAGAACCAAATATGGCTAGACATTACTCCGGCTTGCTGATTTATAGCTATCATTTTGTACCCTGTAAAAATTCGTGATTAGGGCCAATTTTGCTGTACATATGATGTTGGACATAATTTATTAAGTTAATTTTTATCTGTCCCCAGAATTGCAATTACATCGTTTGGAAACTACTTGGAATTTCCAAAGTGCCATCCTATACGTGAAGAAGAAATTTCAAGGAAGAAACGTAATAATTGAAAGTGGGAGCAATAAAAGCTTCTTTAACCTGGGCTATGACGAAGGATTATCATTGAATTTAAATAATGTCATTGATTCCATTAAGCTGTCTCCTGGCACTTGTTTGCAACTCTATAAAACCCCATTTTGTTCCGGAGAGTTTAAGGTACTCTCTGACTGGGATAACACAAACTGTCAGGAACAAATTAGATAGATGTAATTTGAAGGCAACGATTTCGTCCATCAGCTTTTGCAACACCGTCCTGATTCCTAACAATGCAAATATTAATGGGATTACCAGTAACAAGCCATGTATTGGAGAATGCTCTCACCAAGGTTCGAAATATTATTTATGTTCTGTAAGTAATGGCTCAAGGGTTTTAAGCTCTCCAAAGCCGGGAAAGGACTATTTTGGAAATTGTTTCTATAGAGTTAAATCTAAGGAATAACCTGATCTGCGCTTTACATACTAGTGTAATACACGTTTGTATTGCAGAGGCGGCTTTACATCTGGACAATAACCTTGTAGCTACCATATATTCACAAAAATCGTTTGAGGGTCACTCCATTACAATAACTGGTCGTGTAAACGAAACCAAATGCTTTAACCTTGAATACGATTTCAAACGACAAATTAATTTTTATCAGGCAGTCATTCTGTCTCGATGGAAAATGCTGCATGTTTAATTTTACATGATAGTATAGGTTGTACCGGTGATGCTCTACAGCTGTCGCAGTCTGCATCTGAATTCTGTCTTCGGGATATTCAAAAATGCTATCTGTATTGGGATACAGATGTGAAATCCGTGAGTTTTTGTGGTAGCAATTTCCCTGGACAATACAATCGCTCCGAAGGATATGGGAAAGGGATTTGCTACCAAAATAGATGCAATGCTAGACGTGGCAGTTATTTCCGGTGTAACTTGGAAATGGGTTCCTGGGACTTCTGCTCACAAAGACCAAATCTAAACTATATGGGCGAAACCTGCGGAAACGAAAGTTATCACAGCGATGGTAATAATAAAAATAGTTTGGTTGTAAAAACATAGAAGTATTGACAAGTTTTGTCTAAACAGTATTTTTAAATTACCCAAGAATAAAATTCTCCTTTCTGGCTCTGGAAGGACAGTAAGTTTTGCTTGTTTTTACCCACAGATTCCATAATGCGACTGATATTGTTTTCCCAAAAACATTTCGAAGGTAATCAATCAGTGATGAAAACGTTCGAAAGGACACGTTGCGTAAACACGATGACATGGGATGATAACCTGAATTTAACGGATCGGAAACTCATTGGATCTATTGATATTAAATGGCACTGCCTGGTTTTGCATGACCAAATTGGTTGTACGGGAGACTCCTTGGAAATCTTTCCCGATGACACAGAAAACCTCCATCAAGATCTTGAATCTTGTAGCTGGAGCAATCGTATCTCATCTATTAGCCTATGCGACGCCCATTTCCCTCCAAAATTTGTTTAGCCAAATGGTTCTCTTGGTGATGAATGTAAAAGTACTTGTGAACCAAGAGGAGAGTCCCATTTTTGGTGCCAAGTAGGAAGTCTCTCCCACGAAGTTGATTTCTGTCTCCCTCGACCTCATCAAGATTACTTTGGAAATTATTGCGAAGGAAATTGCTCGACAACTGGTAAAAGAAAGCTTGCGTTTGAATATTACTATTGATGATTTCATGACAGGGTTTTAATATTATTTTTACATTATATGCAGATCCGTGGACAATAATACATCTGAACCCAAGTAGCTTAGGATCAAGTTTAAAGAATAGTTTGTCCTTAACGATTACCGTGCTCATTCAATTATTAAGGTTTATTGTCTGAACGTGGGAGTTGCATCAATGTAAAATTGTTTAGATAAATTATAGGAACATCACGTGTTAGTACAACTCGAATATTCTGTCCGAAAAAACTCATCAATAAACTGTAGAGTAATATTTTATAAATTCAATTCTTTCGGTATATTCATTATTGTGGACTTCGTTATAGTATCGATCGATTGAAGTCGTACCAAAATCATTCCACGACCTGTCGACTTTGCGCTTTGGTGCTAGTCACGGACAATTTTTAGGAGCGAAGCGAAGCTGAATGTCTCTATTGCGAATGTGGGTGTGTCTGCTTGGTTGTATCCAATCTGCCGAAAAAATGAACCTAGATAATTCAAATTGCTGTCAAAAATAACAATTAAGAATTTACGAATTTGTAAATTGACTTAGCTTAATTTTGCATTCATATTTAATGTTTTATGTTTATTTAATCTAATACATTATTTGTTAAAATATTTTTTTTGCACAACTAGGTCTTGTACAAAGAAATATATTTGACAACCTATAATAATTATTACAATTTTATCCGACCTTCTTACCGTATGTGTGCTTGGTAAATGAATAATTTAATATATTCCAGTTTCACCCTAATAAGAATTTAATGTTTGAATGTATCTAAATTTCAAAAATTAAACTATAACTAACAATTCCTGATTTCTTATTAATATTTTCATAATACGTAATATCTAAATGGCTTCAACGAATATAAAATAGCGTGTATTCGTGTTTTTTAATTTTGCATGAATGTTCTTCATGTTGTCATTTGAGTTGTTTAATTGTGCGACTGGGTTTTAGAAGGTAGTTTTCTTTTGCATGAACTCTGAGGGGGGTACATCAAAAACTTGAGGAACTGGCACATGCATAAGTGTACTTATTTATATATTTTTTTTTGTATTGCAGATTTAGTAGTAGTAGTATAGATTTATTGATTTGAGCTTGCGCTCCTTCAATATTGAGATACAAGTGTGATCCTGTACAAAGTATTTTAGTGTCTGTATTTAGTAACATTTACTAGATACGTATAAAGATCTTTGTCAAGATCCTGGCTAATATTTTTAATTTTATTTTCCCATATAAATTCTAAATGTGGTGCATGGCATAATATAGGATCTGAAAGTGATTATATTGCAGATATAAGTGCACGTGTTGGATAAATTTATGATCATACAGGAATATGGCATCTTCATATAGTCACTGAAGAGGGAAATCTAAATCTGTCTGTGCTGTACAAAAACATGCGCACATATTCCATTCTGCCTCTTCAGCGACCATCTACTAATTTGCTTTGTGTTAACATTTATAAGCAACTTAGCCTTGCTAGTATTTATTTGATGTTTTTTTATTTGTCTTTCCTTTTTATTCTATATATTTCCTACGAAAACAATTTGAGACTGTCCAAGCTAAAACTGTAGAGATTAGTCAAAACAATTTCTTTTTCCTGCCCAGTTAGTCAGCGTGCTAAATTTCCGTCTCAGCTGGAATACCAATTTAAACTCCTATTTTGTCATACCTAATTAGCTTTAGCTAAATAAAGATAACCTTTTGTAACCAGCGTGTTCTTATTATTTTCCTATAAATTCATGGGCTAGTGCATTATGTCATATTTATGCATAATTTACTCAGGCATGTCAACATCTTTGCACTAAACATGTACATTGGCACTCCTCCACATTATTGTTTTTGCATGAAATAATAAGAATAAACTTTTGGCTGTCACACAGAATCAAGAAGATTCACACAAAATCAAGAATAAGACAGGCAAAATTCTGAGGGCATATTAAGATAGATGTCGTGGTGAAGACCTAAACCTGGTAACTAGCTCAACTATAGTATTCCTCACTATAAATTTCTAAAAAGAGACAAAAACAAGAAAACTACACAAAATGTCAACTGACAATTCGAATTGCTTCAGTTATAGCACGAATCCGCCTCAACAGTACAAACATATACATTAAAAGTACAATATTCACACAATCCAATTCATGTCATCTCTGCCACATGCCTTGCTCAGATGACAACTTCCTACATCTAATCTTCAATTGTACAAAAGCGAAAATTTCTCAGCAATTTCTCTTTCCACCTGTTCAGGCACTCTTACTGGCATTCGAACCTACAAGATTCTAAATATGATTTCTGCAAAAATCTTTATGACTACCTAGACAAACCCAGATTTTTTAAAAAAGAACTCTCTGTTAAAATGAACGAACACATTGAAGAGGCGAAGTCCCACATCAATAAAAGCTACTACTACTTATTGTAAGAATAACTTTTGGCTGTAGGTACATGTACATACATGCTGATATTTTTCTACAAAATAAGATTGTTTTTACCGGAAATGTATTCAGGCTTCATAAATATTTATGGCTTCATCGCATACTCCAGACACCGTAGTCATTCTAGCCGGAAACCCCAGTCGAGGAAATTCCCGTTGTAATGTGGACAGTCCCAGTAAACACTCTCTGCAATGATATCTAACCGGTTATTAAAAGTAGCATTAACCCAAATAAATGTTGTAAAGGTAACAGACCACACTGGTCAATAGGGGGATTTCCAGAAGTCATATTTATTTTACAGTTAGTGCTTGTCGTAGCACAAATATTATACTGTATTCCCCATGCCTCTGGTTTATTTGTACATGAGGAAACTCTAAACACATAATTCCCTCAACGTAAAATACGTATATGTTCACTCTGTAAATTCATTATAAGTTAATCATAATTAAATTATACCTTAGAAAAGGATAAATAATTTCAATGTGGAATGCTACAACAACTACGTCAAATTAATTAATTTCGCGTACTCAAAATTTCATGGTGAGAAGTGTAAGAGGCATCATGGTCATCAGTAATAAAAATAATAATGAAGAAATGGACAGTCACCAGTAACTTTAAGGCCCAGCAACATATACCTTTAAGATGTTAAACTGGCAAACTACAAAATATATGCAACCTCCGATGTTATTCCGTGTCCTAAGAGTGGATTGAAATAACTGTAAACGGTGTAAACACTGAAAAACTGTTAGATAACATCATTTCCGAATCGGAAATTGGGGGAACAAATACTGATTACCAATCTATGCTAATTTTACAACGCCGATAATCAGCCATGATTGATGGCATTATTTTCCTGTGGTTTATTTTAATCAGCATTGCGCAATTGGATCCTACTACCTCAAGCATCATAGGTATACGTGACCGTCCAGTCGTCGAAAGTAAACGTAAGAAATCTTTCTTTGGTTTCCCCCTTTTGTTTTAAAAGTTTGGATGTCCCTTTCCTACAATCTTTATTATTTATAATAAGTAATACAAGTGAATAATTAATTCAAATATTTTTCATAGGCGGACGGCCTATCTTCATTAATAGCTATCCCATACGACGTAAACCATCGAGGATATATACAACAAATTGGATTGGTAAGAATAAAACGGCCGCGCAAATATTCGCGATGAATGCATTCCCGATGGTAGAAATTTAAAAATATTGCAGAAATACACAGGTTCCTTAAGCGTTTTGTTGAATCAAGTTCCCAAGGGTTCCCAGTCACTCGAAATGTATAGGATCCTACATGTAAAATCTATAGGATAAAAGTATCAGATCTGCGGACGATATCTCAAACGATTTTCTTACAGGATCCTATACTATCCCATAGTTACTAGTCCCAACCTCGCATGGGATTTTCTCTAGCTTGTCCTATAGTTGAAAATTTATTATTATCTTATGCGCTTCTCTACTTCTACTCCATTTTCCTCCAAAATTAAAACTACATAACCATCTTTACTACAGTTAGCTTAATTTTTAGACAATTGTAAATATTATAAATATTTACAATTGTCTAAACAATTAAGCTAACTGCCATTAACGTTTTCATACATATACATCTCCTTAAATTGTCAATAGTCATACACCCTACACTGCAGTTCTATGTGGATATAACATGTAACACTACAAAATACAATTACAGCCACAAGTAAATAATTTCACTTATAAATTGAAAAAAAGAACAATAACAATCACACACTGGTTATATTTTCCGCTTGCCTTACTATTACTAATTGTAAGTTAAAATTGAAACAATCTAAAGAACAGGTAAGTCGATTTGGTGTTCATCACAACCAAAGAACATGTGAATGACAACTGCTGTTGATTAAGTATGGCGAATTTGGCGGTTATAATATATGTCTTGTACAAACGATGAGGAGCGCAGAATCCTTGTCAAAGCAAGTACAGGATTTTTCTAAAAATGTCCTATGGTACCCGAAACCATAGGATTTTTCTGAAAATGTCCTATAGTACTCGAACTTGCAGGATATGCGGCACCCAACTTATAGGATTTCTTTAAAAACTTCCTATGGTACCCCCAGCTTATGGGATTTTTCTGAAAACTTCCTATGGTACCCTATCTTATAAGAATCGGCGGCCAGTTTCTGACGAGCTGAATGATTTCTATAAGATCCTATATGGCTTGTGGGATTTCTGGTACATTTTCTCACAGAACTTGCATCCTATAGGAATCCCAATCAGTTTGGAGTGACTGGGTTGTATTCAGGTTATTTTGCGGGCGGCGCCAGTGTCATCCAATACAAGTCATTTGTATCTTATCCGTAATGTTGCATTGATAAATGATATTGTACATCTATTTGGTCTAATATTGAGCAATGCTTTTGAATGTGTAATAGTCAATTAAATATAAAAAATAAGTTGTAACAACAAGCCATTCGTTGTTTGTTTCCCGCTCTAGAACACCGTGTATAATGGGAAATATTTCGTGGAAAATCCTATATTTTTTAAATTCGCGCCAAAATTGTTTATTAACTTTTGAAATTCGAAACATTCATGTATGAATGAGATAATCGCGGTCATCATAAAGCTAAAATTTAATAATATAATACATCCTGAAAAACGTTTTGACATGGATTCAGTATAGTAGTACATAATTGTAGCTTTTACCAGAGATGCGCAACCTTCGAAGGCTACAATTCCAAGAAGGCTTCCTTGAAGGCTGAAAGGTAACTTTCTTAACGTTGCAGAAGGAATGGAAGGATGGTGATACTTTTTTCTGAAGGCTGAAGGAAGCCTTCACAAAAACTAGCAATGAAGGATTGTGAAGGAAGGGTTCCTAAATGTTAGCCCTCTAAGGCCGTGAAGGCTTCCAGGTACATGAAATATCTATAACGTGAAAACATAGCATATGCAACGACGTTTTGCTGCTAGCGCAACAATACAGCCAATTCGTGAACTCACAACTGGCAATATGTGCCCGCTCTCTTCACTACACTGAATCCTGCTGGTGCAAAACGTTTTTAAGTGGGTTGTAGTTTAAAATTGAAGGAATGCTAATTTTAGAATAAGGCTGAAGGCAAAAATGATTAGTATGTATTTTGGAAGGAAGGGTGAAGGAAGGCAGATTATTTAGAGGGCTTCATTCTGGGACATGTAGAAGGGGAAAGTTTTCCTGATTTTTCGCATTCAAAGGCTTGAAGGAAGGCTATTTGCTTTGCGCATCTCTGGATTTTACATAATTTCATAGTGGAAAGCTTATAGCATGCTGTTCTTTGTCCGTTCGTCCGACCGTCCTCGCATATGTACATTCCACTACCTACATTAGTGGAAAGCTTATAGGCCGCGCGGTTCTTTCCGTTCATGCTCTAGTACTTATACGTACGAGTGCAAGGGAGTTGCATCTATGTATATCGGGGAAATTCCCGGCATTTTGGGGAAGTTCCCCGCCCGAAATGCCAGCGTATTTTGGGAATTTTTATTTCAGGGCGAGAACGGCACTTCATTCGAGGGCATTTTCGGTAGAATCGTGGAATAAAATAGCACAATTTGTACAAGTTGGCAGTCGATTTGAAAACGTCTTTGCAATTTTGGAGGAAAAGCATTCGAAAATTGTTTACCATGTATTTTCATTGTTATGGTGTTAGCTTACCTATGTAACGACGTAAAATGAACTCCATCCTGGAAATTTGCTTGTATACCTGTAAATGTACATATTTATACTGCTGATGGGCGATCAGAGATTTGTTTTCTGTTAAAAGAACGTATAAAGTAATTTTTAAAGCCCCTTGATACATACACCCCAAGATAGTGTTGTCGGTGGGTCAGTATTTTTATTCAGTTTTCGTCCGAAACTATTTGACCAATTTCGTTAAAACGTTGTGCTAACATTGTTTAGGTCGAAAACTCGTATGAGTTCGTTATTGATTGAAATCGGGCGGCGGGTTCGTGCATAAAAAAATAAAATCAGTACTTCCCGCACCTTTCCTCCGAAAATGCTACCGATTTTTTTTCAAAATGTTTGCCAACAATCTTTAGACCAATTCCCCAGATGATTTCGTTATTGGTTGAAATCGGTCCACGTTTTCTTGCGTAAAAAAATCAGATGTAACAAAATCTTTGTTTTCTCCCCAACTATTCTACCGATTTCAATGAAATGTTTATACGCATACTAATCCGTACTAGTAACGCTATTTTTGTTAAATTATCAATACATTTTTTTGAAATCTGTAACGGAATTTTCGAAATTAGTTCAACATAATACAATAAATGGAGTACGGAGAAATGGCCGTAGCTGACTCCGCCCTACGCGACAGCCTGGATGATTTTTATTGTTGTTGTGATGTCTAGTTTGTCTACACTAGTAAAGTAAAAAAACAATATTTTGGGAACCTGTGTAAGGATGTATGTACATTGGTATTTACTCGAGCCATTTTCCCCGGGATTATGGCAGATTATATTTTTATTATGCATACTATTGATTGAAAGTGATTTTCATAGGAGTGATGAATTACATCACCTCATATTTCATAGAAATTAAATTGATTTTTCTGACGATGTTTCTGTAATTAATATAAGCGAATAAGCGAGTACCCATACATCCAAATTTTGGCTTCGCTAAGCGCCTATACATTTGGATAATATGAATCTAAACTAGTGAATTTAGTGCTTCTGTTGGGGACAAAATTCTTGTCCCGTCCCCGTCCCGATATTTTTTCAAAACCTTTGTCCCCAGTCCCGTCCCGACAATCGCGACACGGGGAAAAAAACCATGTCCCCGTCCCGTCCCCAAAAATTCATAAAAACGTTGTCCCCGGTCCCGTCCCGAAAATCGGGGCATGTGAAAAAAATTCCTGTCCCGTCCCGATAATTACTAAAAACAGTTGTCGAAATTCTCATACCGAAAATCGGAACACGAGGAAAATTTCGTACAAAAAATATTGGTACCAAAAACATAAAAAACACATTTATAGAATCGTAGCTCCAAGATTCTTCCTTAACTTTTTGAGCAACAAGCTTCATTTTCTACAACCTAAAATCGAATGCCTTACATTCGGTGAAATAGTGTTCACAGAATAGTTAACTCATGAGCATTAAAGCTGAAACGTTATCCTTGTTCTGCTATGCTTGCTCGTCCGTCCCGTTATATAAACGACCAAAACGCATGTCCCGCCCCGAATTTAATGGGGACAACGTTTTTTGTCCCCGTCTCGCCCCGAATGTAGTGGGGACAATTTTTTTTGTCCCGTCCCGTCCCGAATACGACATGGGAACAATTATTTTGTCCCCGGAGACGTCCCGTCCCGGTCCGTCCAGTGTCTCGACGGGACGTCTCTGTCCCCGGCAGAAGCTCTACTAGTGATCCAATTTTGGTGCGGTAAAAATTCCAAAAATGCCAAAAATGTCCAAAATCAGGGAATTTTAAAAAGCTGCCCCGCGAGCCCAAAATCGGGCAGGCATTTTCAGCTGGGCGGGCAAATACTGTAGTTCGTTTTCAGTCCACATACCCTACAACTATATATTAGCACAACAGAACCTCCCGTTTCCCACTTGTGTTATTGAGAATATTCGAGAATCCCACAGAGTCGCGAAATCGATTTTTGGAAATTGAATGAAAGTAGTTAACTTTTGGAAGATTAAAAATATGTTCTTGGTAGGCCCCATGGGTTAATTATTGTACTTCGTACGAATTATCGTAGAGTTATCAAAATGTACAACTTTATTAAACAAATAATCGTGATTTAAATGAACAATGGTCGATAAACATTTGAATTGGAGCAGGAAAATTCTTCTTTAGCTACTTCATGTTTTCTAACATAATTAATGCAGTAATCAAAAAGTCAGAAGACTCAAAATCAAAAGCAAAAAAATAATTTGTTATATTTAGTACATAGCATAACAAACACAAAAACAGTAGTCTCACACTATGCAGTTGATGATTTGAATGCCTACTGTATTTTTCAGGAGATTTAGAAGGTGCAGTTCTTTTTGAACACAATTGTTTCGAGGGTGAATCTGTGACAATCAAGAACTACAAAAACCAAAGCTGCATCAATTTCCACAGGAGTAACATCTCGACAACTAAATTTAATAACTTCATCTCTTCAGTTCAACGATCGGGAAACACAACCTGTTTATACGCATATGACAACATAGGCTGTGTTGGACCTAGTGTTAAATTTGATGATGATAGAATAAGTATATATTGTGCTATCGATTTGACACGTTGTGATATGAATGACAAAATTTCATCCATTAGTTTTTGCAACACCAGTTTGTCCAAGGTGTATGAAAAACCTTTGGGGTTGAAAGGCACTCCTTGCAGAGATAACTGCACCACTGCAGGGGAAAATTACTTTTGGTGTCATCTAGAAGATGGTAAAAAAGACTACTGTTCGCCAAGACCTGGAATTGATCCCTTTGGAAATGATTGTGGTGACGATTGCCGAAAAGGTAGTATAAATGGTGATAACCATTCAGTTAGTGTCATGTAATTGTTACCGTATTAGGTGCTTGATCAGATAGTGACTATTTATTTTCAAAGCAGAAATAAATGGGAAGCCAATATTATACCAGTTCGAAAACTTCCGCGGACAGGGCTTTGAAATAGACAATCCCGATGGAAAAACGTGCTTGAGTATGCGCTACCACAACGATAGCGATGCAAATTATGACAATAGAGCTTCATCTGTGGACATTGGATTAAGTTGCATTATTCTCTACGAGCACATTGGTTGTACAGGAAAACAACTCAAACTGAGTATTGGAGATGCTGTAAACTGTCATAGGGATCTCACAGGCTGTAATTTTAATGATATGACAAGCTCAGTTAGCTTTTGCGATGCTGATTTTCAAACGAAGGAAATAAAATGTGAACACGAAGGATACGGGGGGAGCTGTTGCGTCGATACTTGCGAAACCCGAGGAAGACCGTACTTTTGGTGTAACTTACAAAATCAAGACTGGGATTACTGTTCCCCAAGAGCTGGCATTAATTTTCTTGGTCTTGAGTGCGGTGGAGATTGTAACTTGAAAGGTAATAATTTTCAAACCGGCAAATATTATAAATACTAAATATTATAGGTATGGGGAAATATGCGCTACTATTTGTGTGAACGTGCAAATTGTTTGTTGTGTGTAGTTACCAAATTCCCGCAATCGGTAATCCTGTATGAAGACCGCAATTACAAAGGAAAGCAACTCCAAGTCTCTGAGGCGAATGAAGACAGGGAACGGTGCATTAATTTCCCCTTTACAAATTTTTCCCAGGCAACTCTCCAAGGTGGCTTTGCTTCCATATATCTGGACTCTAGTTGTGTTCAGCTCTACAGCAATATCGGTTGTATTGGAAAACCATTTGAAGTTACCTCTGAAACGGAAGAAAATTGTTGGAAAGATCTACGAACATGTAATAAAGGGGTAAATATAGTTTCGGCCCGGCTATGTACTGCTCGTCTTTCTTCGCCATATATTCAATCACATGGATCCGGAGGAATTCCGTGTGTCACGCAATGCCATCCCAGAGGAAAAAACTACTTTTGGTGTCACTTGGCAAATGGATCACTGGATGTTTGCTCTCCCCGACAAGGATCAGATTGCTACGGGAACGATTTTGGGGATAATTGCACGTTAAATGGTAAGATGTTTAAAGAACCCTCAATCATAGTTGCGGTCTCGTGTACCACTTTAGTTTTAATACATACTTTACTCTGTTACTCAATATCTTTATGAGGATACATGGTGCATCCTATCGGGGGCATTTGGAAATGACAGTGACGGCTGACCAATTAGGGACAGATGTGCTACTCAAGCCTCTCTTGGCTCGGACTCGTATACGACCAGCTTATCCTTGTTACCATAGAGTGACTGTCAACCATCGATTACTTGTCAAGCATTGATTTACTTTATTTGTAATCATCGGTGTCGATGACACAGCAGACAGAGATGACCATTCAATTTTCCACTACACTCACTACTCTAAAAACGTATTCAGGGAAAATGCCACCAGTTACCACGACGCTACCAACAAAAATGATCTTTGAAAACTACTCTCCTCTTACTCTATTTTGTTGACAATCAAGACTACCACTACACTACTTTCCAGTAGTTTTACTTTCAGAGATAACATGTATTTACTCTACTCTACCACTACTTGCCGCAAGCTAAAAATGAGTGTTACTCTACACTACAACTATCACACTACTCAACACCGCAAAAAGGCCACACTATACAATATATGTAAAAGTTCACTGAATAGCGGTGCAAGGCGTTCCAATCAGCCTAAAAAGGTTTCCTGAATTCTAAAAATAAGCTATAAATATGATCCCTAGGGGGAAAACTCCCGTTTAATAGTAAACCGTGTATCCAGTACAGATAGTCGATGAAGCCAGACCTTTAAGCTAAATTAGAGGCGTATAGGACAGTTCTTTACAAGAAACATCAAATTATTGGTTAAACATTTTGGGAAACTAGATTATTTTTTAGACAACTTTCACATGTTTGTACAGCTCACGTACATACATAAGAACCGCTGATTATACCATAGAAACCTTACGTTGGTAGTTGGCACAACAAATTATTACAATTGGACTGTTCATTTCCATTTTATGTATATACATAAAGTTGGAACTTGAGATTATGCAGATTATGGAAATATTATTGTAATATATTGCAGTGTATAAACAAAAATTATACATAAATTCAAACCCAAATTGGTTCACCGTGCACGAAAATGTCAGTTTAGTTTTTTAAGTAAAACCGACTGCAAATACTCTCGGTTTATAAACATGTCCTCTATGATCTTAATATCTATAGTCGACTGCGCCGCTGTCTACGTTGAATATCCTTCGTTGTACGCTTATTGTCCTTTTTTTCAGTATTTCAATTACTGTCAGACTTAACGGAGGTTTTATTGCTACGGACTGTCCATTGCCATTTCATACGCCGAATCAACCACAATCTGACTTACAATTAACGGAGAATTAAGGTACTGATATAAAAAGGGATTAATTCTGAGATTTTGCTTTTACGCCTGGAATGATTAAAGCTACAATAAATAATAGTAAATGTTCAATACAAGAGCACATTAAGTGAAAGTCGTAAAAGCAAAAGCTAATATCCATCCACACAAACGCAAAATAACATTTCGAATATTGAAACGCAGTGTAACGGTGTAAGATATAGAAAATACATCGTCGCGCATTTCGTATATAAGTATAGTGCTTACTCGGGTAGCACTACTTCTTATTGGACTTTGAGTTTACAAGTGAAGTACTTCCACACTACTTACAAACTATAGTCGACTCTAATATTCTACACTATATTTTAGGAACGATTGTGAGCGAGTACTAGTAGTTACTACTATTTACATACCTGTAGATGCCTCCGTCGTCCTACTCTACCCATAAATATTATTTTTTTCCCCATTTTCAACAACTACTCCAGTTTTTGCCACTATTCCATTGGAATCACCGTGGAATCGCACTCATTACTGTGTCACAGAGATGGCCACACTACTCTACTTTTTAGTAGTGGTAGTGGAATAGTGGCAAAAAGTAGAGTAGTGGTTGAAAATGAAATGAAATAATATTTATTGGTAGTGTAGGACGAAGGAGACATCAGCAGGAAAGTAAATAGTGGTAACTTCTAGTGCCCGTTCACCATTGTTCCTAAAATGTAGTGTAGAATAGTGGAACCGACTTTAGTTTGGATGTAGTGTAGAAGTAGTTTACATGCATACTCAAAGTCCAATAAAAAGTAGTGCTACCCGAGTAAGTACTATGCTCAAACATGGAATGTGTGATTGTCTTTTCATAATTATCTATATCTAACAACGTTACACCGCGTTTCTATATTCGAAATATTATTGTGCGATTGAGTGAATGGATATAGTAACATCTTGTATTTGTATTGGAGCATTGCGGATTCTACTTTGTGATCCTTTTTAGCAGCATTTGTACTTGCAAAAGCATTTTCTTATATCTTGTATTGGACTCCAAATCCAGATTACGGCAGATCCCGTATATAAAATGGCAACGGACAGTCCATTGCCAATTGTAATTATTCCTTGTGTCAACTTGTAACAAGTTTTTGTAAGGTATAGTCAGTGATTCGTACTTGAGATAGATACGCATATGAATGTTGTCTAAAACAATAAACTAGTTTTTCAAAATGTCAAACCTAGAATTGATTCTTGTTAATTGATCGCACGCCTTTACTTTAGCATAAACGTCTAGCTTCATCGACAGAGGGTGAACTTTATTTACATACGATGAAACGGGATTTTTTCGCTAGGAAGGAATCATATTTATAACATATTTTTAGAATTTAGGAGCCTTTTTAGACTTATATTAAAATTATATGATTTTGGGCTGAGATTAAATTGCATGGCTAATCAGTGAACAGGTTGTATATATATTGTAGCGTTTTTACTGCGTAGAGTAGAGTGATAGTTGTAGTGTAGAGTAACGCTAATTTTTAGCTTCCGGCAAGTAGTGGTAGAGTAAAGGTGCTCTCTGAAAGTAAAACTTTACTGTAGTTGTCAAAGACAATTTTTGTTTGTAGTGTAGTGGTAAGTAGTGGCATTTACCCTGACTAAGTCTTTAGAGTAGTGTAGTGTAGTGGAAAATTGAATGGCCTAATTTTGGCCAAATGAGTGATTCTAATATCGAGTGCTAATGTCTTGAGCTTAATGCAAGAGATTTAAATTGCTTGAGGCCACTTGAGGGTACATTACATGCTTTTATTTCGCGCTGAAAGCATAAAAAATCAATAGGCGGAGATAATAGAGGCGTAGGTAACACACTTGTCCTTAATTTGCTATCCCCCATTTCCAATTGCCTCGACAGCATACATGTACAAAGGGCATACCAAAGTTACTTTTGACCCCCGTGGAAAAATCGGAAATTTTGACCCCCCGGCCCGTCCTGAGGCCGGGCCGGGGGGTCAAAATCAATATCATGACCTTGTACGTTAAAGTTATGTGGAATAAAGTAGGCTAAACGGTAATTTGAACATTTGTAAAGCCAAAAATCCTGAAATTCATTCAAAATGTGGCAGGAATTACCAAAAACTTATTTTAGAAGAAGAAAAAATGTTTCAGAGGTGCATTGCATGAGAAACGCATAGTAAGACAGTAGAGCATCTCGGGCGGTTAAAGTTTGCGGGTTAGCCCGTAAAAATCCCGGCCCGCCGGGGCTTCGGGCGGGTACGGGTAAAATTTATTACGCTTAACGGGTTACGGGTGGGTACGGTTTTTTCAATGCGGTTAAAAAAGACCGTGAAAGCCCCGTAAAAGCCCGTGAAAAAATTCATGTGTGGTGCATGCTGGATATAGCTCCTCACGAGTTCGAGTAGATACTCGAGTTTCGAGTACGGTATCAACTTAAGATCGGTACTTGCACTCGTCGGTCGAGTATCCGTTTTTGTACTCGAACTTGAGTATATTTCTAACGAGTATCAGAACGAGTACAAGTATGTTCAAAGTACTTAAACCAATAAACGAGTGCGAGTTCGGGTCATTAATTTAGAAGTACTTGAACCCGTACTTGGATTTACACGCGATACTCGAGTATTTTTCTCCAGTACAAAGTTCACATCCATATATCCTTGATTACAAAAACGTTGTTATTCCGAGGCGAAAAAGGAAAAGCGGTTAAATTAAAAATGATTACGAATTGCATGAAACGTTGCACGTGGCATGGCTGAGTCAACACTTGATTAAGTTGCAATAAGTTATTGTTACAGCTCCGAATGTAGTACTACTGTAGTTATTAAGTACCTATCGCCGAAAAATATTATGGAACCGGAGAATAGTGTAGAATTAATGGAGGTTAAGGATGAGATTGACCTGATTGAAGAGAATCCAGTCAATGTGACTGGCAGTACCAAATCTTGATCCAAAGTTCATCAGCATTTTAACCTCGCTGGAGAAAATTTTCACTGCAAACACTTCGTATGTTGCTGTTAAAAATTCTTTTTATCTGAATTTACTACTTGTTTTCTACGTCTATCTCTCTTTAACTAAATAGTCTACAAATTTTTTTTTCGGTGTACTTGATACTCGAGTACGGTTCGAGTACGAGTTCAAGTACGGTCCAGGTTCGGTAAAAAATTAAGAACTATAATACCGTCCTTCGAGTATGGGATTTTATACTCATACTTGAAGACACCAGTCCGGATCAAGCGGGAATTCGGCCCGACAATTTGAGTACGGTTCCAAGTACGAGTACGGTATGGATAACTACTCGACCCGTAGACTCGGGTACGGGTCTAAAATATCCGACGGGGTGATGCTCTATAAGACACTGAGTAGCTAAATTTGACCCTACGTGAAATGCCGTTGACGCCCCTCTGAAATTTCTTTTTTTTTTGGATTTTGACCCCCCTTGGAAAACACGCCTTGTACATGTATGCTCGACAGTACTGTTCCTTGTGCCAACAGAGCAGAGTGGTGCAAGTATTCCCCAGGTCATACCAGGAGTTGTCCTCATAAAAACATCGTACTACTAAATAACGTGTTTTTCTAAATAACCGATTCTAACTTGTAAGTAATAACTGAGTATAGTCTCGTTTAAACCATTGGTAATTTCTTTTACTACAAGAACTTGCCTTTACAAGGTTTAAATGTTTGCTGCTTTAGGGTTGCCATTGAAGAGAGATAGAGTTCTCGATATTTTTATTTTTCTCCTTTGACTTCAGCTTGAATGGCCATAGTTAACTGTCATATTCCCCAGTAAGTAAAATCCAGTGGTTGAGTGTCTGTTTAGCTGTACCGTAAGACTACATAATGCTAATATACGTATTACGTGTTTACTCAAATTAACTTTTATGTGTGTCCACAGAAACACAGCTACATCTTTTTGACGCTGCAGTAAATGCTCAAAGCGCTATCCTATATGTGCAAGAGAAATTTGAAGGAAAAAACGTAATAATCGAAAGTGGGAGCAATAAAAGCTGCGTTAACCTCGACTACGACGAAGGCTTATCATTGAATTTAAATAATGTCATTGATTCCATTAAGCTGTCTCCTGGCACTTGTTTGCAACTCTATAAAACCCCATTTTGTTCCGGAGAGTTTAAGGTACTCTCTGACTGGGATAACACAAACTGTCAGGAACAATTAGATAGATGTAATTTGAAGGCAACGATTTCGTCCATCAGCTTTTGCAACACCGTTCTGATTCCTAACAATGCAAATATTAATGGGATTACCAGTAACAGCCCATGTATTGGAGAATGCTCTCGCCAAGGTTCGAAATATTATTTATGTTCTATAAGTAATGGCTCAAGGGTTTTAAGCTCTCCAAAGCCGGGAAAGGACTATTTTGGAAATTGTTCCTGTAGAGTTAAATCTAAGGAATAAACTAAATTACATTTTTTTACTAGTGAAAAGCACATTTGTATTGCAGAGGCGGCTTTACATCTGGACCATAACCTTCTAGCTACCATATATTCACAAAAATCGTTTGAGGGACACTCCATTACAATAACTGGTCGTGTAAACGAAACCAAATGCTTTAACCTTGAATACGATTTCAAACGACAAATTAATTTTTATCAGGCAGTCATGTCTGTCTCGATGGAAAATGCTGCATGTTTAATTTTACATGATAGTATAGGTTGTACCGGTGATGCTCTACAGCTGTCGCAGTCTGAATCCAAATTGTGTCTTCGGGATATTCAAAAGTGCTATTGGGATGCAGATGTGAAATCCGTGAGTTTTTGTGGTAGCAATTTCCCTGGACAATACAATCGCTCCGAAGGATATGGGAAAGGGATTTGCCATAAAAATAGATGCAATGCTAGACGTGGCAGTTATTTCCGGTGTAACTTGGAAATGGGTTCGTGGGACTTCTGCTCGCAAAGACCAAATCTAAACTATATGGGCGAAAACTGGGGAAACGAAGGTTATCACAGCGATGGTATTAATAAAAATATTTTGGTTGTAAAAGCCTAGAAGTATTGAGAAGTTATGTCTAAACAGTATTTTTAAATTACCTAAGAATAAAATTCTTCTTGCTGGCTCTGGAAGGACAATAAGGTTGGCTTGTTCTTACCAACAGATTCCATAATGCGACTGATATTGTTTTCCCAAAAACATTTCGAAGGTAATCAATCAGTGATGAAAACGTTCGAAAGGACACGTTGCGTAAACACGATGACGTGGGATGATAACCTGAATTTAACGGATCGGAAACTCATTGGATCTATTGATATTAAATGGCACTGCCTGGTTTTGCATGACCAGATTGGTTGTACGGGAGACTCCTTGGAAATCTTCCCCGATGACACAGAAAACCTCCATCAAGATCTTGAATCTTGTAGCTGGAGCAATCGTATCTCATCTATTAGCCTATGTGACACCCATTTCCCTCCCAAATTTGTTCAGCCAAATGGTTCTCATGGTGATGAATGTAAAAGTACTTGTGAATCAAGAGGAGAGTCCTATTTTTGGTGCCAAGTAGGTAGTCTCCCTCACGAAGTTGATTTCTGTCTTCCTCGACCTCATCAAGATTACTTTGGAAATTATTGTGAAGGAAATTGCTCGGAAACTGGTAACAGAAAGCTTGCTTTTGAATATTACTATGGATGACTTCATGGCATGGTTTTAAGAAATTTTTTACATTATATGCAGATCCTTGGACAATCTTACATTTGAACCCAAGTAGCTCAGGATCAAATTTGAAAAATAGTTTGTCCTTAACAGTTTCGGTGCTCCTTCAATTAATAAGGTTTATTTGTCTGAATTCGGGAGATATATGAATGCAAAATTGTTTTTATCAAATTAGAGGAACATCACGTGTTAAAACACTTCGAAGATTTTGTCCTAAAAATCCTCATCAAACAACTGTAGAGTAATATTTAATAAATTTAATTCTTTCTGTATATACTTGCCTGCAGGTTGTAATAGTTGATAATAGCACATTACTTATTTATTTACTGTTAATAAACCTGCCTGTCCCTTTAATGCACGAAGTCGAAATAGCTTGTAGTGGATTTAGCGTGTGATTATAGCTAACTAGCATCAAACCACCGGCTACGTCGGTGGATAACACCCATTTGTCAATAACAACACCGACGCAGTCTAGTTGCTTGATCCGCTTGTATACGTATTGCCGAAATGAAATATTTTTTAAATATTGGCCTTTGCTTTTGACATACAATTTGATTTCGTTTGATTATTATATAACACTAGTAAAAGCCCCGTACTTCGCACAGGAGCAATTACTTGTGTAAATAAATAGCGTACAGAATAAAAGTGTAAATGGCAATATACCTCGTATCAACGTCTGTCGAGAAGGCTTAATATTGATATCCCGCCTCGCCAGGCAAAGTAATCTCATATAATACGTGAAGTATTAACTGTAAGACTAACAATTCGTTTCATATAGGTAGTTGGCAATTCATCATCAAAATATTATGGGACAACAGCTTCCGGCCCACTAAAGTTTTCTCCCAAACTCAATATTGACTATACATGTGGAATTTAACTAATCCCTTGATCAATTTAATACCAACATCGTTATTAAACCTTGCTGTTGCATCACTGTATGGTGCTTCACCCCTTAGTGGATCAGCACAACGTGCTGATCAAATATGATTTTTTATGTTATTATAATTTGTATATAGATCCGTTGTACCGCAATATTGTAACTGAAGCCTCAGACACTGGACGCACTGATTATTTAAAATGAAAAAATGAAAGGATTTCATATTAGCGCAACACATTTAACTTGCTATAGTTACTAAAGTCCATGGTTCCTACAAATCCATCTTACATCCTAATGATATTTTTAGGGATATAAAGATCAAAACTCTGGATGCTAAGGCTTGTAATAATTATTCTTCCTAATAAGAATCCCACACTAATGTGAACTAAGTTCAGTCATTAAAATTGTCCTCTTATCAAATTATTCAGTACTGTAACTGAACGTAGTTTTTATCACTACCAGTCTTAATTTAATCCAAATTTGATGATTTATGCCTAATGTTTATAATAATTATGGTTAGCGCTGTTAAGTGATAATCTAAAATTGCGTAATATTGCGAGCTTCCACTATGCTGCAAGAAGTTGGTATATGCCGAGAAGAACAGCGAGCTGATCGAGCTGAAAAACCTCTCCTCTGCGACAGAGTTTCAGCTTTCAGCCCGCTGTAGTGCTGCGCTCGGGTCAAGTATTTATAAAGATCCGACCACGAACTTGACTTGACCCCGACTTCTCAAGTACGTATTTCAAGATTACCCGAACTTGACATTTTCAGTTCAAGTAATACTTGAATGAAACAAGTTCGGGTTTTCAAGTAATTCTCATATTACTTGACCATGATTTTATACGCGCGTTTCGGGTCCAACTTCAACTTGACTTGACCATGACCCGAACTTGACCATGAACTTGAACTTTCAAGTACTTTCAAGTAATCCATTGGACATCAAAATACTTAAGTTTTATTGAATTTATATTTCTAATGAAAGCGAACCTGGGTTTCTAACACACTAGGTTTCACCCAGCATTTTGCTAGCAACCGCCTCTAAAAATAATAGTTGTATTTTTGGTTCCTTTCAATGAATGTAGAACGATTGTACACTGCAGATCTACTCTGATTTCGTGTACCGGGTGGGTCTGGTGACTCAGTTGACATTTTCGGGGACACAGAACTCCTTTTAGGTTTTGTTGTCACATACTATTATAAACATGGGTGCTAACATTTTTAAATCAATTTCCACGGAGCCATATGAATGTTGAGCTTTCTTTTGTATTTGTGTACACGAACAAATTAACAAATGCCGCTTAAAGTGATGTATTAAATGCCGTTTTAAGTTTCATTTAGTACAGTGAATCGTAAGTGAATTGAAAACTCCCTCAGCCATGAAGAATTGCACAAACAAAATTACTTGAACTTGTACACGAAAAACTCAAGTTCGTGGTCAAGTACTTTTTAATATTTACTTGAACATGACCAGGTACTATGGTTCAAGTAAAATAATTATACTTGACCACGAACTTGACTTGAGGTAAGAAATCATGGTCAAGTCGATGAAATACCTGAACACGACCCGAACCGTTCATGGTTTTAAATTTATTTACTTGACCACGACCCGAACGCGAACTTGACTTGAAATACTCGTGTACTACTTGTACTTGTGCGCAGCTCTGGCCCGCTGTGCTTCTCGGCTTGTGGTATATACAACCGACTTGCTTGGCTTAAGCCGGGATGGTTTGAATTCGTGAAATAAGCCTTGAAGGTTTAAATCAAAGGACAGGAAGTGGTCATAATAAGGAAGGACTAGTAAAAGCCCCTGTGCGAACTTGAGAATTGTGAGAGTACACAAAACCGTGAATTGCTATAGATCCTGTACCATGGCATGGCAAGAAAGAGTAATATCAATAGCCCGCTTCGCTGCGAAAATTAATCTCATATAAGACATCTGAACTATTAATTGTAAGACTAACAATTCGTTTCAAATACAGTAAAACTTGTATATAGTGGCCGTCTATATAGTGGTTTCCTCCAAATTGTGTCCCATGTCAGGTTTCCCCGCCATAAGTCCTATCTTTTAACATTACGTACACCCCGCTTATTATAGTTTTTTATATAGTGGTCCCCTGTCAATTATGGACTGGGATTTTTGACCATTCGTATAGAAATGCAGGCTTTCAACTCTGCATACAGTGGTCCGAATAAACATCAGTGTAAATTTAAATCGCGCGAAGTTAGACAACTTCAAAAACGTCATGCACATTCCATAACATACATTTCTTGTGTTGAGGCTCTGAGCATGCCTGGGCGTTTACAATGCACTCGCACTCACCTCGCACTCAATTACAACGGTGAACCTTTGAACTCCCCTCGCGCTCGCACTCATGAATTCTGAACCACTGCACTCAAACTCCTACCTCAAAGCACTGTTCTAAAATTATTGCACTCAAACCTTGAGTGCACTAATAGCCCTCTTGCACCACTGAGTGAGTGATATAATTTTATGGCTGGATTGAATAAACTCGGATTTCCTGATTAATTCGGAAGTCGCCAGAAAACGTTAGTTAACGAAAAGTTAAAGATTTAATTTAACAGGAATTTTGGTGACTACATCTACGAAATATTTCATGCTGGATCATGACTGGATCAACTTTGGATTGTTTCCTCCATTTCCTATGTTGAGTAAATAGCCGTATACTTCCAACAGGGGCCCATCACATATTTCAATGGAAATTTCCTTGCAGACTATGGCATCACGCTTTACCTACACTGTCATATGCAAGCTGTACGGAATTATACAAGGCAGTGAGAAACATTGTAAACCTAGTGTAGAGCGATGTGACCTTGATGTTGTTTTCAGTGACACTGATTTTGACCACTGTGATCCTAATGTTGACCGCTGTGACCATTATTTTGTATAATCTGAACCTAATTTTGACCGGTGAACCCGTGATTTAGACCGATACGAACCTTAACCTGTTCGATGTGAACATGTATTTGACCGATGAGACCGCAGTTTTGATAGACTCGAACAATTATTTTAGACGGGAGCTAGAAACAAAGCAAACGGGAACTAAATTTGGACCGATGCAAGCAAGAAATCGGAGGCCAACTATTGTTGGACCTAAATAAAAAAAATTTGCCGATGCAAAACCAAATATAACCGACGAAAAACCAATTACGACCGATGCAAGCTCTTTTATGACTGATGCAAAACAAAATATGACCGTTGCAACTTATCGTCACATCGATTGATAATGTCATTTGGATCGATAAATTGGTAACACCTGTGGATAATAATCGATAGCTATCGGTCGACACTTTGCTCGCATGGGTCGATATTTTGGTCGCATGGGTCGATATTTTGGTCGCATCGGTTGAGAGTGTGGTTACATCAGTCAAGAGAGTGGGCACCACCGTCGAGAGGGGTCACATTAAAAATTTGTACCAAATCAATGTAATTTTTTATTTTGAAGCACGGTTTCTATATAAATCTGTTATTAGTGATATGCCCGGGTAGCACGATACCCGGGCCTTTACAAAAACAACCAAAATCTCCAATCATTTCAAAAAATGGAGAATTTCTCACTATACAAATGGATCTAGCTTTTATTCTGATGACTGATACATCCTGGGTAACATAATATCCGACAGAACTAACGCCAACCGACCTCTTAGGCCTTGGACTATTGTTACCCGCCTTCAGTTTTTACATTTCATGAAATTCCAGGGAAAAAATCAAACGAAACAAATCTGATATAACCACGGAAATGAATTCGATGGTTACTGAGGCTGTGGGAAATGCCTCACCCACCGGAGTTTGTTTGTCTACACATGTAAACCGAAAAAGCAATATTTGTGGGACCTGTGTGGAGGATGTACTTTGGATTTTACTCGATCCATTTTTCCATTAATTAGGGTCGATTATATTTTTATTCTGCATATCAATAATGCTATGAATGAAATTGATTTTCATTGGAAAGACAAATTATACCACCCCAAAGTATTGAAATTAAATTGGTTCTGTAATTATTATTAACAAACCATTATCATTACTAATAACCAGGCATTCACATTTGTGAATTGTCTTTCGCTACGCTCCTATACGTTTGGACATTCTGAATGTAAACTAGTGGTCCAATTTTTGGGCCGTGAAAATGCCCACGTGCCCGAAAATGGGCATGTGGGAAAAAATGCAGGGGTGCATTTTGGGAAATTTCAACTGGGCGGGCAAATACAGCAAGGCATTTACAATCGACATAACCAGATGTTATTCGAGTGAGAGTAACAGCAACGGGTTCATAACGTCAACATAGGTCATCACCGTGGTCAATAGTTAGTCATAGTGACATAATAGTGGTTCGGTATCGTAATGACTGCAAATTGGGGTAGGTAATGTCCTAACACTTATGTGTTCATGTATGCTACCGTGTGAATGGCCCCAGCTTTGGTGCAGTAAAAGTGGCCAGGCTGGCCATAGGTTGGGTAGTTGGGTTCCTGTGTAAGCGGTTAAATGTTAGGAAGTACAGTAAAACATGTATATAATGGTTTTCCTAGGGACGCCAAAATTTGACCACTATAGACAGGGACCACTAAGTAAGCATATAGTGGTCAGGGGTCACTATACAAGTACATACACATCCAGGCATACCAGCACGGATCCGACAAAGTTTTACTTATATACGTTATTGAATATCAGTTGTTTTACACTTTTTTAAAATAACCACCAATTTTTTCTGCTTCAGACTTCGAATTTTAATTTTTGCATTTCTGTGAGAGACTGAGGACTTTGCGTAACTTTGGTCGAATCATTACTAAATTATTTGTGTTATTGCAAAGAAACTAATAATTATATTATGATGATTAAAAGGAACTAGTAATGAATTTAAAATATTTCAATACACTAATAAGAAACAAAGTACTTAAGTACACAGGACCTAATAAATAAGCATTTGATTTAGTACACACACATACAATATGAAACCGCTGCAAAAAAAACGTAGTCCAAATTCCAAATGCATTTAATTGAGCTAAACTCACGCAGCTGTGCTATTGGTTCGGGTTCGCGCGATATATATCCCTTCACTCTGACTGGCTGACCACTATATACACGTCCTTTAAGCTGCATTTTTAACTGAAGGTGTAAGATCATTAGTCCACTATGAGCAGGTTTCCACTACAGTCAACTCTCGTTATAAGGGAATCTCTGGGGACTGGGGTATTTTTTCCCTTATAAAAACTTTCCCATATATGCATATAAGGGACAAATTCCCTTATAATGTATGCTAGAAAATAATTAGTTCTAATTTGTAATGTCTTTTTAATTATGCAGCATTAACTTGACCTTTTCAATTCAGTTTTCTTCAGGTTAAATTTTTAGAACAGAATACCGCTTAAATAACTGCCGGTTGCTGGATTACCACACTCCCTTATTGTTTTCAGATTTGAATCTATCGTCACATGGTTTTCTAATTATTTTGCTCGGTTTTTGTAATACTACTCACAGTTGAATTTGCCAGACTTAAAACCTAAATCTAAATGCCTACGATTTTGCCCTCATTATGAAATATAAATAATTATTACAAGTTGAAGTAATTATATATTGAATGCCACGCCGTACGAACATTCAAAATTACGGAATCTGTATGTATGGATTCCAAATTCAAATCCATAATATGGATTTGAATGAACCGAGGAACGGTGCTGGATATAAATCGTTAACAGCTTTGATTGCATAACATGAGCACAGAGTACGGTTACATGATTTCAGTCCATTACAATCCCTTATAGGCACTATTTATAATTCCATGGTACCCAATATATGTTCCACTACAGCGAGTTTTCCCTTATAGGAACGTCCCTTATGAGACTTTTCTTAAGCATTGCATTAATGGGAGATATGGCGGGGACGGACAAACTTGTCCCATATAGGAACTTTTCCCTTATAAAGCCATCCCTTATAACGAGAGTTCACTATTATAGAAAACCATTATATGGATGGAGTTTCCTGTGTTAAAGGATAGGAGTTGGGACCGGGAAGTAAAATGTGTCCACTATTAACAGGAACCCATTATATGAACGGCCATTATATACAGGTTTTACTGTATAGGGTTAAAAGGACTTCACTTCGTGAACCGAACTAAACTGAACTAGTCCTACCACTACCACAGGGATCTATAAGTCTGTAGTTTTCATTCTAGAGTATCGTCAATCAGCTTGTGTAACGTTAACCTCCTGATTTGAGTCCAGCTAAAGGAAACCTCGTGGGGGATTGCTATGAGAACATCAATTGTGACGCACAGGGTTCAGTTTATTTTTGATGTTACACAAAAACTGATTGGGATTTTTGCTCTTCAAAACCTCTGTTAAACTACATGGGAGAAATTTTTATGCTGCACATAGCTTTAACAAGGGTCCTTTTGTAACTTTAGCTTGTCTAGTAAATTGTGCTTTTGTGTCCAATCAAATGCTGGCAGTATTTAAATTAAACGAAGTAATATGCGGGAACCTTTGTAAGCATTATTGAAATATGTTATCATTATTATAGAATTGGATTCTATATCTGAATTACCAAATGTATCCGGTACTGTATAACCAAAAATAGTTCTCTGGAAATTATTACATACTACAGGATGTTCGTTGGTCAAATTATCAAAACATCTGGCATGACAACCGCACTTACGATTTTCATAATAATCTTATTGGGTCGGTTGATCTTAAATGAAACTGCCTTGTTATGTTTGAGGAAGTCAGTTACACGGCAGATTCCCGGGAAATTTTTACGGGCGACAGAAAAACACCCAACGAAACCTTGAGGCACATGGCTCGGCTCGAGTCACCGAGTGAATTCCATTAGCCTATGTGATTTCTCTATCAAATGGTTCTTGGAGATAATATTGTATGGATACTTGAGACCTTGTGAGTCGAGAGGGAGGGCTTACTTTTGGTGTCAATTAAAACGTGGAGAGATTGTCTTGTGTCTCATTCGACCTGGTCAAGATTATTTCGGGAAGAATTGTGAAGATAATTGTTCGTATCTAGGTAAACATTATAATGCAACTGTATTCACGTAATTATGTGGGAGATTAGGTACACTATTGAACATTTCCTTGCTCTGTCAGTCCCTGACAGTCTTAATTCCTTGATGGATTCTGGATCACAAATAAAATTTGTAAGCTGTATTTGTGTCTTATTTGTTATTTTGATGGTTTTCTGTTGTTGTGATAACTAGATAACACATACCAATTGGGTAGGCAACATTTCATTTTATTGTAAGGTTGACTTATTATGGTTTTTTCGTTAAATTTTATTATTACTACATAATTACAATTAATGATTACTTCAAAAACAAAATGAATTAATAATTACAATTAACGATTACTTTAAAAACAAAACGAATTAATAATTACAATTAATGATTACTTTAAAAACAAAATGAATTAATAATTACAATTAATGATTACTTCAAAAACAAAATGAATTAATAATTACAATTAATGATTACTTCAAAAACAAAATGAATTAATAATTACAATTAATGATTACTTCAAAAACAAAATGAATTAATAATTACAATTAATGATTACTTCAAAAACAAAATGAATTAATAATTACAATTAACGATTACTTTAAAAACAAAATGAATTAATAATTACAATTAACGATTACTTTAAAAACCAAACGAATTAATAATTACAATTAACGATTACTTTAAAAACAAAACGAATTAATAATTACAATTAATGATTACTTCAAAAACAACGAATTAATATACAATTAATGATTACTTCAAAAACAAAATGAATTAATAATTACAATTAACGATTACTTTAAAAACAAAATGAATTAATAATTACAATTAACGATTACTTCAAAAACAACGAATTAATAATTACAATTAATGTAATTATAATTAATTTTCATTGTTGATTACAATTAACGATTACTTTTAAAATAATTTTCATTGTTGATTACAATTAACGATTACTTTTAAAATAATTTTCATTGTTGATTACAATTAACGATTACTTTTAAAATAATTTTCATTGTTGATTACAATTAACGATTACTTTTAAAATAATTTTCATTGTTGATTACAATTAACGATTACTTTTAAAATAATTTTCATTGTTGATTACAATTAACGATTACTTTTAAAATAATTTTCATTGTTGATTACAATGAACGATTACTTTTAAAATAATTTTCATTGTTGATTACAATTAACGATTACTTTTAAAATAATTTTCATTGTTGATTACAATGAACGATTACTTTTAAAATAATTTTCATTGTTGATTACAATTAACGATTACTTTTAAAATAATTTTCATTGTTGATTACAATTAACGATTACTTTTAAAATAATTTTCATTGTTGATTACAATTAACGATTACTTTTAAAATAATTTTCATTGTTGATTACAATTAACGATTACTTTTAAAATAATTTTTATTGTTGATTACAATTAAGGATGGATTACTTTTAAAATAATCTTCATTCATGAGTACGACTAACGATTACTTTTAAAATAATCTTCATTCATTATTACGAGTAACGATTATTTTCGAAAATTATTTAATTGGCGATTATGAAAATTTACCATAATCGTTTTAATTTATGTAATTGACTATTGCATTTAGTAACTAATGTTTTTAAAATTGACTAGACGTTATAATTTATGATGACAAAGTCATGTTAAATATTTAGTTGGAGGTAAATAAATTTGCTCAAATTCGGTCTCAAGAAAGGAAATGTCACCCGTATATTATAATAGCAAATTCGAATAAATATAAACACATTCGGTAATTAATACCGAATCCTGAATCCTAATATATACACATGTGTGAAGGAATTCGACTATTTAGCGAATCCTTCAAATAATGACTCAACAAAATTGAATACTAACTACTGTTAAGTACTTATAAAGGATGGAGATTTTATGTAGAGAGCCAGTAAAGTATGAAGTGAGTCGAGGGGGAATTTATTTTATTCCTCCTATGTATGTACGTGTGAGAGGAACTGTGTAAATAAGTGCGTATGTATGCTCTTATTAACATTATATGTCTCGTTTATTGTCTGAAAATCTCACTCCTTATCTCCTTCTTCCTTCTCTCTCTTCCAGCTACTTGTTACTTTCGTATGGCAAGTACAGGTTTATATAGGGAGGCTGGATTCATGACTCCAGCCTCCTTACATTTTTCATACACAATGTACATTTCACACATCATCATATTTAATAGTATATAAGTATCTCGAGCATATATCTTGCATCATGGTATAGTATATATCTACATCCATATCACGCTTAACATTCCATGGGCAATTGAAACGATGTCTCATCGTTTAAGAAATGAGCATCTAAAAGTACATGTTACATATATATGTTCTTTTTTATATTAGTGTGTGCGTATTTGTTGTATCAGTAACTTGTCTTTTTGATGGAGCAGCAGAGTTTCTTTTCTTGTGTTGACTTATCTGTAGTTGAATCTTCCTTCGGAGTATTTTTTCGCAGTGTGTTAGCAGGAATGAATCATTGTAAATAATATTCGAGTAAATCTAATTCTTTTACATATAAATCTATAAGCTATTTTAGTATTAGTGAATTATATTAGGGTAAAATTATAGTATGTGTTGCAACTATACATTAATAAACTTCTCCTGGGCGAGAAAAATTATGTCTCAGAATGTTAAAGTGCAATCCAGCAAGAACGGGGTGAGTTCAAGAATTATGGATGGATAAATACAGGGTGAGTTTAATATGTGGATAGTGACGGGTGTTAAATTAAATTTGACGAGTAATACTACATAACTTATTGTGTTAAATTGTGTCATCTGAAACTTAATAATTGATTGTATTAGTTACACGAATTACATCATTCAAATAGTGTTATTGATAATTATGATGTTTCTTTTCTGTGTTCCTTAGGGTGACAAGAATTTAAATGAATCCGTCATCAGTGCTTAGGACCGGCTGGCATCAATATCTGAGTGATAGGGCGTTAGGTCAGGGCAAACGGGTCTGCGGGGGAATTGACCCTTACCCTCGTGATCCAGGGATTGAATATTTGAGTGGCATCGGTTATGGTGTAAAGGAGAATTAGTCTCATTATGAATTCCGGAGTACTTGTGGGGTTTTTGGTTCAAGTGCTCCGTGGGACTCGGGAATTTTTGCCCGTGCATGGTATTCCGGTGTTTAATGATGTGGTTAGTTCCTTTCATACCTGGGATGTCCGTTAAAATTATAATTTGACCAAATAACGTCCCGAGGATTGGGCTCGAGTGAGCTCAATATTTTTCAATTTTAATTTTGTTTGGAAGACTGTAAACATTATATGGTATCTTGGTATAAAGTCTTCCATTTTTGAGGCTTAACGAGGTTTCAATGGAATAGGTTTTCCACTGTGCGTATGTGACGTCTTGTGGAACGGTGGAACTCGGTATCATCGCGCGGATTGAATGCGGTTGGAATAATTCGATTGGAATCTTCCTCTAAAATTGATGTTGAGTTCGGCGGTGTCGTTTAGGTGGCAAATTAATTGCTGGGAGGTTATCCAAAGTTGTCGTGGGTGGCACAGGTGTTGATAGTAGTGCTGACCTTTAGGAAGGTTGTGTAGGGCTCGTATCTACCATATTAGAAGGGTTTGCTGACAATGGGGGGAGGGTACCTCTTGGGGGAGGGGTACTTCTTATAGGGGTGGGGTGCGGTGTGGATCCCCCAAATCGGGTGGATCAATACGGGTCATGCCCGAATTTTGCGGGTGTAAAGACTTAGAAGAATTACCCGGGTTGGGAGGGGTTATGGTGGGAGGGTGGGTGATGTTGGTCGTGGGTTGTCCCGGTAGATGTGTAGACGGATCCTGTATTTGTATATTTGATTTAGATGTTAATATGGACTGAGTTGGGAAGCAGTTGGGTCTTTCAAAAAATTTCTTGAGCCGAGAGACATGGACTGTTAAAGTTTTCATAGATGTACCTACGGAGCGTCGGATCGTGTAGTTGACAGGTGTAGGTACTGCGATGATACTGAAGGGACCTTTCCATCGTGGTAATAATTTCTGACTTGTTCCGGGGATTATAGAAGTATGTTCAAGAAGAACATTATCACCTATGGAGTAATGAACATCTCGTCTGGATTGATTTATTCGGTCCGCATATTTTTTTCGATTGCGTTCCAAAATAGAGCGAGCTAGTAGCCATAGTTTATCCATGGCATGTACAATGGGGTATGATGCTCTGGGGTGAATGCCGGGAATGTATTTCGGAGTGGGGTCCTGGCATGGAATCCATGAAGTAGATAAAAGGGAGCAAAACCATGAGACTGATGAGGCATTTGATTGATTTGAAAAGTGCGGGCTGGAAGAGCCCGTGTCCAGTCAGCTTTGGTCTCTGCTATGTACATTGCTATACAGCCTCCTAAAGTCTGATGTGTCCTTTCGATTAATCCCTGGCTTTGGGGATGGAATGAAGTCGAAAATTGAATGTTAAAGTTGAATACCTTTGTAAGCTCTGTGACGACTAAATTAATAAATTCAGTGCCTTGGTCTGATTGAATTACCTCGGGGAGGGAATACACAGAGGCTATTTTTGTTCAGAATGAAATTGGCGATGGCTTTGGCATCAACCGTGGGAACAACTTCTGTAACCAGGAATTTGGTGAGATAACAAATAGCAGTAATGATGTACCTGGGGCGACCCTCGGGATTTGTAAGTGGACCTTGTACGTCAATTTGAATCCGCTCAAATGGTTTTAAAGGGATTGGAATGTTTTGAAATTCACCTGCTTGTTTCTGTCCTCTAGGAGTTTTGCGTGCTTGGCAGATGGGACAGGACTTTACGAATGTGTAAATGTCTCTCGACATGGTTCTCCAATGGAAGGATTCTTGTAATTTCTGGAGTGTCTTGTAAGGACCCCAGTGGCAGGTGGAATTGTGATAGGATATGATGACGTCAGGGACCATTTGTTTTGGGATTACGATCAGAGATTCTTCGCCGGGACGAGTGTTAAATTTGTAAAGTACGCCATCGTGAAGGGAGTAATTATGTCTGAGTTTCCAATTTCCAGGTAGTCTCTGGATGATGCGTGCAATGGATGGATCCTTGAGTTGTCCATCTCTCAATGTGGAAATACCGATGGCATTGATGGGGAGACAGGCGTCCTCATCTGTAGCCGAAAATTCTGGGTTATCAAAAGGATGTCGGCTTAAGCAGTCTGCGACACGGCGTGTAGCACCACGTACGTATTGGATTGTAATGTCATACGGCATTAACATGATTTGCATGCGTTGTAATTTTGGGTTTAAATCGTCTTTGCTCTTCAATATGTAGCAAAGGCTGTGATGATCCGTTTTGACAGTAAAAGGTATTCCGAGAAGGTATTCCTTGAGTTTAGAGATCGACCATGTGATGGCCAACAGTTCTAATAGTCGTATGTGATATTTTGTTTCGTATTTGTTTAATTTTCTGCTCAGGTAATAAATTGGATGTTCGCGGCCGTCAGGTTGTAACTGTGTGAGGTATGCGCCGAGGCCATGGAGGGAGGCATCGGTATAAAGGAAGGTGGGCTTGTCCGGGTCGTAGTGAGCAAGGACCGTTTTGGAAACTAAAATGGATTTTAGATTTCCAAAGGCTTGTTCGCATTCATGTGACCAATCGAAGTGGACATTGGCCTTAGTTAGCTCTCTAAGTGGTGCAGCTATATGTGCAAAATGGGGAATGAAACGTCGGAAGAAATTGGCCATTCCAAGGAAGGATTGAACGGAAGTAACGTCCGTAGGTGGTGGCATGCGTTGAAGTGCCTGTAGGTGATTATCATGCATGTATGTATGTATGTATGTATGTATTTTAGGGGTTCTCTCTCACCTAGTTGGAGAGAGATACTGCGCAGGCCATCAGGTGGGCCCATTGCAGATTGCCCTGTACACTTTACTTTGGGCGGGTTACGAAGCGGCCAGTTGCAATTGAGTAATACAACAGGTCGCTCGCGTTCGCCTGTTTGAGAAGACTTAGGTCTAAAGTGCATGCCTTAAGATAGATATTTCTAATGATGCAGAAGGCAGGGCACGTCGCCAAAGAGTGAAAGGCGTCCTCATCCTCTATGCCACAATACGTATATCTGGCGAATGTAAATGAAGATGAATCGTAATGGTTGTAAAGGCTTTGGCCAAAAATCGACCTGAATAAAATTATTATTATTATGCCACAATAAGTGCACAGGGGCAGGATGCCTTTCCAATTCTATGGAGATGTTTTTGAAATCCGCCGTGACCAGAAATGACCTCCGTGAGCCATTTGATGTGGACTCGTGAGAATTTGGTCACCGATTTGTTCCCATATAGTGGAGTATTTATCAGTGATCTGGGATGAGCACCAATTTTCAAGTTTTGCCATCTTTCAGTGTGCAAAGCACGCAGTTTGCTGCGTACGATATGTTTCACCACTGAGATAGCAATTGGAAGTTTAGTTTGAATCCTGGTTTCTAAGGATTCTTTAGAGTAAGCTGCTTTCGCAAGTTTATCTGCCTCCTCATTTCCTTCAAAACCTTGATGACTTGGTATCCAGTGGAGCCGAACAGTGTTATCCTTGGATAAACTCCTCAACGCCATGTTACAATCAAGTACTAGTTTTGAGGAGGTATAGGAGCTGTTTAAAGCAAGTAAGGAGCTCTGACTATCACTATAAAATGTGATAGTTTCATTGTAGTAGTTAGAGTTAATTAGAAATTTGGCTGCGCATATTATTGCGTGTAGTTCACATTGAAATACAGTTGCATGTTCATCAAGAGGGGTGGATTCGCAGTAAATATTATGGCACGAACTCCCGTCTCTCTTGATGATGTGGAAGCCACTGCCTGCTAACTGTTTAGATTTGGAGCCATCAGTATAGCAGATGAGGCCTATATTGTCCAATGACAGATCTTTGGTCCACTCGGACTTTTCGCCAATAACAATTCCAATATTGTTATTTACTAGTTGTGACGGGATGATGCTATCACTAGGTCTCAGTAGGATAGTTTCCATCGTCACCCATTGATTCCACAGTCTAACATGACTGCGTTTAATATGCGCCATAGATTTCCCGAGCCAGTGGTTTCTGACCCTTAATCTGTGCATTGTTCGGGCAGCTATTCCCTGTAGATGCAAGTCTAGCGGAATAATGCCTAAGATCGCTTCTAAAGTCGCAGTTGGGGTGCTTTTACAGGCACCTGTGATACTGAGACAAGCTTGCCTTTGCACACTGTTTATCTTGGCAAGTGTGTATTTAGCATTATAACCAGGATGCCAGACGACAACTGCGTATTCCAGAATGGGGCGCACGATTGTCGTGTACATCCAGTTTGCAATTTTTGGGTTAATGCCCCATTTCTTTCCAACCAAGCGTTTGATAGTGAGTAGTGATGAGCTAGCTTTATTCGCAATGGAGAGGCAATGTACTCTTCATGTAAGGTGGCTATCTAACATAACTCCTAGATATCTTATGCTTGGGAGGATGGCGATTTGGTTACCACGGTAGGAAAGTGTACTTATCCTCATAAGTGTGTTCCTGGTAAAAATAACTGCACCTGTTTTATCCGGGTTTAGTTTGAGGCCCGTGCGTGTGCACCATCCATCGATGATGCCTAGACCCTTACGAGTTCTATCCGCACATGTGCTGAAGTCTTTTCCTGCCTGAGCAAGGACTACGTCAACCGCAAATCCTTGTGATAAGACAGATGGCATCCTTGTTTGAAGCTGTTGGAGTAGCTCATCCATAACGAGGTTCCAAATTAGAGGAGACAAAACACCGCCCTGCGGGGTTCCCCTTTCAACTCGTCTCTCGCTGTGAGAGGTTCTCAATGTGGAGCAAGCTAATCTGGACTGCAGCATGTGATTTATCCATCGACAAATTACAGGGTCAATTCCAGATCTGCTCAGGGCTGATTCCGTCGCTGCAAATAACAAATTATTAAATGCTCCATCGATGTCCGCAAAAATTGCTATGACAATTTCCTTATTTCCCAGGGCTTTTCCCACGTAGCATACAAGTCGATGAAGTGCATCCTCTGTGGAAGTTCCCCGTAAATAAGCAAATTGTTTGTTACCCCTAAGAGTTGCTTGTAGTTGATGTGTTCTTATGTGGCAATCAACTAATATTTCGAGTGTTTTCAATAGAAACGAGGAAAGTGAGATTGGTCTCCAAGCAGCCGAACTTTCGTAACAGCCTTTTCCAGGTTTCGGAATAAATATCACTCTTGCTTTGCGCCATTCTAGTGGCACGTAACCTAGTGTCAAACAACCTTTGTAGATTGTGCACAGGTGCGTACTAAGAACATCCAGACCCTTTAGTAGAACTATTGGGGAGATGTTGTCTGTACCAGCAGCTTTATAGGGACCAAAGGTACTCACTGCCCACTTTATTTTGGATGGATTAACTATTTTGTCTAGCTCCGTCACTTCCATTTTGTTATGATCCCAAGTTGTGGAGTTTAACGAGGGACTACATGGAAAGTGGTGAGCTAGTAGTTCATCTAATACCTGGCAATCATCCCTTGTGTGCATACCATTCGGGAGTTTTATGCGGCTAGGAGTTTTCCGATTCTCCGAACTTAATACTTTTTTGAGTCTAGCCGCTACTGGTAAACAGGTTATGCTCTCACAGTAGTTTTGCCAAGACCTGCGTTTCTCGGTTCTTAAAACTTTTTTGTATTTATTTCGGCATCTCTTATAGTTCTCCCAGGCTGATGGATCCCGCTCGTTGGGGTTGCCAACCAGTCTGAGGAGACCGCGTGATCTTTTACGGAGTGCAGACTATTCTTTGTTCCACCAAGGAACAGTTTTTTGCCTCCACGAAATTGTTTTCAGTGGACAGGCTTTGTCAAAACTGTTTTGAATCGATGATGTTATCAACACAGCCTGACTCTCAAGTTTACCAACATCGAGAGGTGCCTCCATGTGTACACCATTTAGATCTTCACATAAGCAATTGACGTATTTTTCCCAATCAGCCTTCCTTATATTACGAGCTATTATTGGGTTTGGCTTCATGGCGGACACCAAAAATCCAATGTACAAGTGGTCAGACATGGATTCAACATCCAGAACGTCCCACTGTCTAATTAGACTATGTGCCCAGCTATTTGTTATTGTAATATCTAAGACCTCCTGTCTATTAGCAACTACGAATGTAGGTTTATTACCCACATTGCAGGTCTGCAGGTGGTTTCTTAGTAAGAATTCAAGTAGCTGCTCGCCTCTTGAGTTTACATTGGAGCTACCCCAAGCTGTGTGGTGAGCATTCGCATCTGCACCCATAACCAGCGGGATGTTTAGCTCATTACAGTATTCAACAAGATTTGTAATAGATCTGCTGGGAGTCGTTTGTGTGTCACCAGGGCAATAAGCTGATGCAAACACAATGGTTCCGCTTCTCCATTCAGTGGAAATAGCCATCAAGTCTCTATCATTGAATTGAGAGAGAGGGGTAGCTATTATGTTTTTGGTTGTTACAATGCAAGCCCTGGGAGCTTCGTTTATTGTATCAACAAATAAATTATCTCTTTTGCCAAGGCCAGAGATTTTATTTTTGACAAAATATTTTTCACCAAGTTCTTGAATGAGGAAAATAAGAGAATGAGCATGACGCACTTTACTGTTATTGTGCAAATGCATTGCATTCTATTGTTGCATCAATAGACTGTCGCGCCAATTCATAAGTGAAATTGACGCATCACGACAGTGATGCAAGTTAATTTGGGTCGTGTAAACATGGGGGACATCTATTATAGGTACTCCCATATTACGTGACCCAGGGAAAAGCCTAAAGGATACAGACATTTACACAGTAAGGAGGGAAGAGGTTAATGCATAGCATTCACACAGGATCAGCATTGGCGCGCTCAGACTTCTTCAATCTTGCCTCAAAGCGTAGTGTGCCCACGCTGTAGAAAAGCGTGAAGTCTTTTGCGCGCAGATACTCCACTCGGTAATAAATTGGACGTTCGCGGCCGTCAGGTTGTAACTGTGTGAGGTATGCGCCGAGGCCGTGGAGGGAGGCATCGGTATAAAGGAAGGTGGGCTTGTCCGGGTCGTAGTGCGCAAGGACCGGTTTGGAAACTAAAATGGATTTTAGATTTCCAAAGGCTTGTTCGCATTCATGTGACCAATCGAAGGGGACATTGGCCTTAGTTAGCTCTCTAAGTGGTGCAGCTATATGTGAAAAATGGGGAATGAAACGTCGGAAGAAATTGGCCATTCCAAGGAAGGATTGAACGGAAGTAACATCCGTAGGTGGTGTCATGCGTTGAAGTGCCTGTAGGTGATTATCATGGGGTTGAAGACCGTGACCGTTGACGGTAAATCCGAGGAGGCTAATTTCTGTATAACCGAACCGACATTTGGTTGGTTCAAACTTTAGGTTATGGTTAGTAAATCGCTGGAATTTGTTTTGTAATTTTGTAACATGGTCGTCTATGGTGGTGGAGCAGACCACAACGTCGTCAACGTAGGCCAAAGCGGTGGTGTATTTGAGATCACTTAGTATGACGTCAATTACTCTGCAGAAGTGGGACGGCGAATTCTCAGTCCCGAACGGCATCATCGTATATTGATATTGCCCATTTTTGGTGATAAAGCTGATTTTTTCTCGAGAGGCTTCGTCCACTGTAATTTGATGAAAACCCTGCGCCAAATCAAGCGTACTGAAGTACGTTTAATTTTGCAGGCGGCGCAAAATTTCATCTACACTGGGCAGTGGCCAGTGCATGGATTTGGTAATAGCATTGAGGGATCGGAGGTCGACGACCATGCGTGGTCGCCGTAATCCTTGGTCGTTAGGCTTTTTCAACACGACTATGGCGGGACTTGTGTATGGGGAGGTGGATGGTTCAATTATATTGTTGTCCAAGAGTTTCTTCACTTGAACATCAATGAGAGCATCTTGGTATGCTGATATTTTGTAGGCACGGTGTGAAATAATCTCTCCACTGGTCAATTCTATTTTGAAGGGTAGAGTAGAACATTGCCCTAATTCTTGAGGAGTGAATGCAAAGGAATGTCGGAATTCTGTGAGAAGTTTACGCATTTTTTGTTGATCGGCAAGGTCAAGATGTGGATTAATTTTGAATGACTGTATCTCTTGTTGGAGTTTGGAGTCATTGATTGCAACGGCATTTATAGGGACTGGAATCATAGACATGTCTGTAACATCGAATGAAGTAGTTTTGCCAAGACCTAAACCGTCGGGTATAGTTATAGGCATGGATGTGGGATTCGTGAGGAGTATAAATTTAGCTTGGGGGGATAAAATTGCATGTGGTGCCAATAAGTGATATTGTTCATATAGTGAATCGTGTGGCTCAAAATTAATTGGGGTTGAAGCGGTAATTGTAGAAATAATAGGAATTGTGACATGACATCGGGGCGGGATTGCATGAGTGCCTGTAACGCGTAGAAGTCCTGTAGAATCTTCATGGGACACACAAAGGACTGGAATTGGAATGCGTTTGAGAGATGCTGACGATGGGTTTTTGTGGGTGTGGTGACGTGGAGGACTAGGTCTATGACGAACAGAAATACGACGTCGGTGTGGATGGGAAGACTGAAACTCATAGTCGGAGCTGTCAGACGATGATAGTGACGTAGGTTTGTCTGAAAATTTCGTAGGCTGGCTGGGGTTTTTACGTCTATGATTTGTAGTTTTGTTATTGTCAGTTTGTGTTCCCGTAGATTGTGGGGTTTCGTAGGTTTGTGTAGCGGAGGAGCATTGTTTGGGCGTGGTTGTGGTTAAGGTTTCGAGACGATCAACCGGATGTGTTGTAGGGATTGTGAAATCTGTCTGTAATTTTGGATATGAATTTTCATGTTTTGAAACTGGCACATTTCATTGTGCAGTGATGGCAGCCGTATGTTGCAATTGGGTATGGATGAGGGGCAAGGAGCCTGTAAACTTGTTATATAAAGTGTTCTGCTGTGTGTTGATGAGGAATCCTCCTTTTGAGTATAGAAAGTCCGTACCCAATATTATTTTAAGGGCTTTCGACGGGGCGACGATGAAGGGATGTAAAAATGTACACTTGCCAATTTTGAATTTAATGAGAGCAAGGCCTTGATTAGGCATGGAATTGCCAGATGCGTCTATAAGTTGTATATTGGATTTCGTAATAGGAGTTCCAGGAGGTACGTAGGTCGGATGGATTAAGGAAGCAGCAGCTCCGGTGTCAATAAGGCATGGATGATTTTGATGTTGTATTTGTATGATGATTTTGAGGGAGCAGGAAAGTGATGAAATTTGTATCTTAGCAGGGTTGTAAATGAAGATGGAAGTGACCATTAGTCCAGGATATCGGTTTCGTCCTGGTATTGTGGGGTGTCGAGGGAATGGATTGCGGGCAAATGGCGGGGTGGTCCGCGTCCCGGCTGCCCTTGGGAGTTTAAACCCTGGGGACGTGATGGGAATTGTGTCCAAGGTTGAGAGGGCATGGGTCGTGGCTGTCGACAGTTATTCGCATGATTGTTCGGTTTGTGACAACGGCCACATTCCGGTGTAAATTACCTGTTTTGGTTGTAAGTAGGGTTGACCTGGTTGTAACTGCTAGGGGTTGAGCGACAGACTCTCGCAACATGACCGATCTTACCACAAGACCAACAAGTAACGGGTCGTGGTGCTGCTGTAGGGGGAGGTCGAGAGTAAGTGTTGCGTGGACGAGGTTGTTGATAAGGTGCGACTGCCATAATCGTAGTTTCTTTTGATTCCAGTTTAGTAAGGCGTTCTAAGACGGTGTCCAATTTCTTGCCTAATTTGACAGGAATAGTGGCAGATGGAGGGGTAACAGGAGGGTTTTGATTGAGCGCACAGGCTTCATATTCACGGAGGGCGTCTAGTAAATGAGAAAATGTGCGAAGCCGGTCATTCCATGACTGCAAAAATATATTGACCGTGGAGGGTTGCTTGGAGCGTATGGAGTCGACAGTAGTTTTCTCCGGTAGACTCTTCCAGTCAGTTCCTGCAGCGGTGCGCACGCGGAGTGCAAATATGGTTGGCATTTCATTAGGATATGGGGACATATATAATGCATCAAGGATTTTACTTTTGCGGTCCGGGATGTCGCGAGGCATTTGATTGAGTAAGTCGTCGGAAAACTGGGCATAAGTGCGACGGGATGTGGATGGCAATGTGTAATAGTAATCCAAAAAATCTTTCCCTGTTTTAGAAGCATCGGAGACGTTCCGGTATACGTAGGCCTTCTTGATATCATCATCGAGAATGTTCAGTGCTGTGAAAAACTCATCACAGCGTTTAAGAAACGTCCAAATGTCGTCAGATGAGATTTCACGGGACGGGAATTTGGGTTTATCAAATAAGAAACGGGAGGTGTCCATAGTGGCTGTTTGAGGATTGGGCGGACGCGGAGAGTTTGCTCGTGATGAGACGAGACTGTTGGAGGCTGTGTTGAAGTGCAAAGAGGTTGGGGAATTGGGTCTCACGGGCTTAAAAATATCTAGGGCCTGAAAGGGATTGTTAGGGTCAGTTAGGATTGTAGTGTCAGCGCCGGTGTTGGAGCTATTTTGTAAGGTGAGATTTGTTGGACGAGAAGTTGGGACCATTAATGGGGTCAGTCGAAATGGGAGAAGACTGGGGTTGTCCTGTACGGCGAGTGTGAGGAAGTCGTAGTTCAATAATGTCAATGCTTCGCGGTAAGCCTGTTGGGATGAAAAGGGATATTGCGAATGGGTGTAATCTTGTAAGTCGAATTGATATAATAAATTTTGGTAGTAGGGAAATCGGAGTAATGGGGATAAGTCTTGGCCTGCAGCCTTGGAGGTCTGGAGTCGAGAATTCCAAGATGTAACGACAGGGTTTAAATTTTTGGTTTGTATTGAAAAGTTAGATATACGGTGGCTGGTTGTAGAACGTAAGGGTGTAGATGTGGTAGTCGTGGAGGAAGTGGTAACCGGAGAAGATGTCACGGGAATGAGTGTAGTGGAAGATGTAGCGGAGGGAGCGTTGCTGATGATTAGTGAATCCGCAATTTCACGGAGATCTTCAATGATGGTTAGGTTGGCCGTATTAGGAGGTTGCGATGTACGAAACAGTCTTAGTACACGTGTGACGACACGTTGAAACCCAGATCGGGACGTGTAGTCGTTAGCGTCAGGGAATATAGCGGATGCTTGATGTAGATCTTGTAACAATTGGAGGTAATAGGGATACGTCACGATACTCGTTCCTGTCGAGTCCCGAAGATGTTTTTGGCAGATTCGGTCGACGTATTCGTCGGATATCACCTCGAGATTGGTACGGATGTCAGATGAAGTGGGTAAAGAATCTGTGAGTGTGTTGGAGTGTGATGCGTCTACAAGGGTGGACTGAAGAGAAAAATGTAAATTTGAGCTTACAGTATCAGAAGAAGCACCAGCAGGGTCCGTGTCAACGGTTGGTGTTGATGTCCGGGTGGGCAGGAATCGGAGAAATCCACCAACGGGAGTAGTAGGTTCTGGAGTAGCACGTTCGGTGTTGTCCTGCTCCGAGATTGCTTGAGCATAGGATGTCAATGGCGGTGAAAGAACCGAACTAGCGGGCACGCGAGATGATGAAAGGGTGGAATGTGGTATGCGGGTTTGGTTTTTATGTAGGACGACAAAGTCAATTTCGGTAATGTGTTGGGGTTGTATGTCAGAATTTTGATAGTGGGGAAACTTATATCTGAACAGTTTATAATAACGGTATTGACAAATCGCTTTCTCGATGGTTAATTGGGAATATTTTGCACAGGCTAATTGTTGTTCGGCAGGGGTTAATTCCACTAAATTAGCTTCACTTTTACGAATAGCAATATAGGTCACTCCTTTGTATTGAACAAACTCACTGTTACTATGGAGTTGGACGACACGTAAAAGCCTGATATCGCGGGACATGGAATTAATGTGTAAAAAAGAGTAAAATTGAAATTTTGAGTAGAGCCTTCGGCAGAGGCTGACGCCAAAAAATGTTATTTGGAAAAATAGGAAAAACAAGTAGCACCGGGGAGATCACGGGGAACGTCTATATTTTAATTAACAAATTAAAATATAGAAAACGTAGCACCTCCACCATGTTAAGTACTTATAGATGATGGAGATTTTATGTAGAGAGCCAGTAAAGTATGAAATTAGTCGAGGGGGAATTTATTTTATTCCTCCTATGTATGTGTACGTGTGAGAGGAACTGTGTAAATAAGTGCGTATGTATGCTCTTATTAACATTATATGTCTAGTTTATTGTCTGAAAATCTCACTCCTTATCTCCTTCTTCCTTCTCTCTCTTGCAGCTACTTGTTACTTTCGTATGGCAAGTACAGGTTTATATAGGGAGGCTGGATTCATGACTCCAGCCTCCTTACATTTTTCATACACAATGTACATTTCACACATCATCATATGTAATAGTATATAAGTATCTCGAGCATATATCTTGCATCATGGTATAGTATATATGTACATCCATATCACGCTTAACACTACTAAATAAGAACTGCTTTAATTAATCACTGAACAATACAAAACGACCAGGTCAGACGTCATTCGATGATTGCTTCAAAGGTAGTATAATAATAGCCATTGAATTATTATCACGTAACCATTATACATCCTTGATATGGTACGGTGTATTTATATCCATAGTAGAAATTAAAAGGAAACCAATATTATACCTGTTTGCAAACTTCCCCGCTCCAGCTCCCCACAACTACGCATTGTAATTGTGTCTCTCAACTGAATGAAACAATTTCTAAAATACAAGTGGTTTTACTGCCCGGTTTTCCCTACACTGGGGCTTAGTTCTGAAAGTTACAACAGCATTTCTGGCCTCTGTGGGCTCCATACATATAATTACAGACATTAAAAATATACCTGATGTGCATGGTTGTTGCGTTCTTTGGTATGAATATGACATAAGTTGTTCTTGTTTCTACGGCATTCAAAGTCAACATCACCGGGAGGCTTAATTATTTACGAAAAATTTCAATCCTTATAAAAATTATAAACGGTGATAGGAACTATAATTATTTGAGTGCTCCGCAGTGACTTTCGTGATATCCGTTTACAGCAAAAACCTTGGCGGAGTGGACATGCATTCATATTTAATAAAAATGGTAATTATTACACTAAATTGACTCTCGTGCTCATTAACTAATTACTTGTGTACCAAATGTTCACGTTTGCAGCAAACAATGCTCCAGAATGATTAGCATGCATGTGCAAAAACTTGTATTGTAAATTAAAACTGTATTCCGCATTTTATATACTCATGAGCAGGGTTGAACAAATGGAAATGCCCTCGGTTTTATGTCTGCACTCCTGAAAATGTCCTGAAAATATCCAAACCGCCGAAAATGCCCTGAAAATGCCCGGCATTTTGGGCATTTTTGGCAGGTATTTTCGGCATATTGGGCATGTTTACAGAAACTTATACACTGTGACCAGTAATGCTCCTTTATCAAATATAATGGAGTTTTTCATAGCATAATCAAACCCAGCCAGTTTTGGAAAATGTTATACTTGATTTAAAAAAAGAATTTAATTCGTCTATTTCCCTAATGGCTATTTCAGTAAGCCCCAATGGTGTTGCAAACCTTCAACGCTGTACATTAAAAAACTTTTGGATTTGGAATGAACAATTTGCAGTGCCAGCATAAATTCCGTATTTTGATAATGGCTTGTAAAGTATAGAAAATTTTACACTTTCATTAGATGCATAAGATCCGACGGTTATAATGTATGTCAAAACTTGGAGCTTCCGTAGTAAATTTTGTGTCGATTTTGAAAACTGCATTTAATCAGCCGTAGTAAACCAGTGTAATAATTCTAGGAGATCAAAATGTAACAATAAATACATTTATATGACGACGAGTTTTGAAGCTCACAAACAATGATATTGTTAATCTTTTAACAACTATTTTATCTTTTTGTGTTGCATCTTTGGCCGAATATGTTTGTTCTTGAAATCTAAATAATTACAGACGCGGTGTACAAGCAAATTTTTAAAACAAAATAAGGAAAATACAATTATTATTATTTTCCATAAATATGTCTATACCAACTGGCTCCAGGTTTCAACCTTTTTGGAAACAGTTTGTTTCTATAATTTTATCATGTAATCCAGTTGAATATTAAAATTATTTGCAACATACTGTTTGTGACTTATTTTGCAAAATTAGCAGGTAGCTGAAGTCATATATTTAAAACATTGGAGTGAATATGCCGAAAATGCCTGCCCTGAGCTGAATATGCCCAAAATGCCCAAAGTGCCATGTAAGTTCGCCAGCAGAACAAATATGTTTACTTGCAATGGATGCGGATTGTGCATGAGTCGGGGCTGCCCGTTGCGGGTGTGTGAATTGTGCGAAACTGTATGTATGTGAATGTGTGACTGACACACGTGAATTTAATATTAATGCAGATTATTATTACATAAATTTATTGCAAATAATCGAACTTGATTAACAGGTTATGTTTAGCAATAATTCTTCATGGAAAGGATTAACAGCTAGCACAGACAAAGTAGTAGCGAGGTGCTAGTGGAGCACGATCGCTTACATAAGCAAGACTAGTCAGTCAGTAAGGAAAAAGGCGCTAGCTATTGCATCTACAAGATGCTACCATGTAACCAACAGAAGTATCCGCGGCAATTATTGGCTTAAGCACTAACAATAAGATGGCTCCGTACAAGATCATGGAGCCAAACCAAACCACAACATTACCAGCAACATCTACAAACACATTACATGTGCCTGGCAAAGCCCGTTCATATCCTATAAATATGCCTATTTGTAGGATCCTTGTAGGAAGGAAATGCATCTTTGATTCGAGCCTTAAAATCAAGTACAAATTTCATGTTGACCCGAACGTGAGATTTCAGTGTCAAGTTCAAATAAACTTGTAATCCGGACTTGACTTGAACTTGACCTTGACATGAACTTGTCAAGTTTTACTTGAACTTGAATGCCAGGTCTGTTTAGAATTATGACATTGGAGAATTATTGGTCAGGCACCTCAATAGCTTTTCACTAAACATGTATATTGGCACTTTTCCGCATTATTACTTTTGCATGAAATAATAAGAATAACTTTTAGCTATAGGTAAACGTGCTTGCTGATATTTTTATACAAAATATTGTTTTTTTACCGCAAATGAATTCAGACTTCATAATTATTTATGGCTTCATCGCATACTCCTGACTGTCCACACACATCATTGTAGCCGGAAAACCCAGCCGAGGAAATTCCAGTTGCAATGTCAACAGAACAGTAAACATCTTTTGCAAGGAAATTTAACCGGTTTTAAAAGTACTATAAACCCAAATATATGTTGCAAAAGTAACAGACCACACGGGTCGATAGGGGTATTTCCAAAGGCCATATTTATTTTACAGTTAGTGCTCGACCTAGCACAAAGAGTACACTGTATCGCCCATGCTTCTGGTTTATTTGTACATGAGGAAACTAAAAACATAATTACCTCAACATAAAATATGTATATGTATACTCTGTAAGTTCATTATAAGTTAAACATAAGTACATTGACACCGTAGAACAGAATAAATAATTTCGATTTGGAATGCTACAATAACTAAATCAAATAATTAATTTCACGTACAGGAAATTTGATGGTGAGTGGCGTAATAGTCATAGTGGTCATCTGGAGTAAAAATACACAATAATAAATACATACACTGTCACCAGTAACTTCAAACGCACAGCAACAAACATTTTTCCTTAAGGATATTAAGCTGGCAAAACTGCAAAATATTTGTAGCCTCAGATGTTATTCCGTGGCCTAATAATGGAGTGAAATAGCTAACCTAAACGGTGTAAACACTGAAAAATTGTTGGATAACGTGCCCGATTCGAAAATTGTGGGAACAAATACTGACAACTAATCGTTACTAATTTTACAACGACTCCGATAATCAGCCATGATTTCTTGCATTATTTTCTTGTGGTTTATGTTAATCAGTTCTACGCAAACGCAAAGTGATGCCACCGTAGAAGTGATAGGTTTAAACAGTGACGATTCAGTCAGCGAAGGCGATTATATTGCATTGAAACGTAAGGAATTTTTCTTCGGTTTTTGCTTCGTTCCCCCTTTTGTTTGAAAAGTTTAGATGTAATATTTTGCAATGGTTGGTAATCCTAATAAGTAGTAAATGTGAATAATTAATCTAAATATTACATTTCATAGGCGGAGACAGAAGAAACAGAGACCGCGACCGAGATAGTACGAGGCACATATATGCAACTAATTGGACTGGTAAGAATGAAACTCGGCCAAGCAAATATTCGTGAGTAATTCAGTCTGTAGATGATTTCAGCGTTCAAGTTTCCCAATATCTTAATTTTGGTTTATTTGAGGGCCGCGTTTATTTCATACAATGTCATTTACATATATGTAGATCTTGTACGTAACGTTGCCTTATTACTATTGTCAGTCTATTTTGTCTAATATAATGCAATGCGTATGAATATGTTACACTATAAAAGATCAAGGATTTAAGACATGTTTCGTAAATGTTACTACAATTATTTTTTTTTAAAATGACAGAATTCAAAATAAAATATCAGAAACCCATCGGCAATGCATGGCAGGATTGTCATTTTGTTAACGTAGCAGGCACGCTTTCGACTTTACAGTGAGGCTAACTTTGGTGTGATAAGCACAAAGGAGTAACTGCATAAGTGGCAAACGCCATGATTTACCTTATCGGGTTGAATAAATTATTATTATTATTTACATATTATTTTGATTATATGTAAAGAATAAATATAACAAAACATTTTCGTGTAGATCTTATATTTTTGTTATTCGCACCAAAATTGTGTTTTAAATTTATAAATTAGAAGCATTCACATATGAATGAGATCTTAACATTTCAACTAACGATATGTCATTTCGCATTTTTGTTTTTCGAAATTTCCAGCAGCGATCATCATGAAGTTAAAATTTAATAATATAATATGCAATAATAATCATATGATTTCTTCCAGATCTCAGATAATTCCATGTTAAAGAAATTAATTGTTTACATTTGGTTAAAAGGTCGAAATATTAATATTGGGATATTAATATTAATATCCCAAAAACATTTTGAATATGGTTTCAATATTTCGGTCGACTTAATCTTTTAAGAGAGCAATTCAATCGGTTTTAATCGAGCTTTCAGCTACCAAGACGATTATTTTTGGGTAAATGTTATTGGTACTATGCGAGATTCCCTGACTCCAGAAATTGGTTTTACCTTTATGAACCTAGACAGTTATCTTTTGGAAGATGAAAATATGTTCCTGGTAGGTCTGATGGGCTAATTATTTTACTTGGTATACGGTACTAGGTATGAATTTCGTTTAATCGTAAGCACTGCACTCACTAGCTTTGCAAGTTAATTTTTATCCAAGATTCATCAAACTTTACAACTTTCTCAATAAAACGTGGTTGAATTGAAATCCGGTCTATAAAAAACAAAACGCATTGGAGCAGGAAACTTCTTCTGTAGTTGCATCGTGTTTTATAACATTATGTAATAAGCAAAAACTCAGAAGAAGCAAAATCAAAAGTAAATACATAATTTGTTACATTTGGTACTGTTGACTGTGGAAATGAGATGCAGAAAAGCACAAGTATTTTACAATGAAAATTTTGTCAACTCCAAAGATTGAGAAATTAAATTGAAGAGAACTAATGAGTATACTGCCTTGTCACTCAATTGCTAATAAATAACAAATACTCTGCGGCAATAAATATCCGCGTTTTTGACAACGGACGTGCTCACAATCAGTTTTGCATGTAAGTTAGTATTGACATAATTGTTCACGCACTTAATACGTGCTTTGAGATGCATGCTTCAAAACATGATTGGCCCTTGCCTTCTACGAATATTTCATGAAAAACACTAATTTTCAAAAATAATTGCATCTTTTATTTTAGATCTTGGTATCTATGTACATACAAATAGTAAAGTCAATACTAGTGGTAAAAAAAATAGCTTAACAAACTCAAAACTGTAGTCTTACACATTGTATTTGATTATTTGTATTTTTCAGGAGATTTAGAAGGTGCAGTTCTTTTTGAAGAAGATTTGTTCAAGGGTGAATATGTGACAATCAAGAATTACAAAAACCAAAGTTGCATCAATTTCCACAGGAGTAACATCTCGATAACTAAATTTAATAATGCCATCTCTTCAGTTCAACGTTCGGGAAGCACAAGCTGTTTCTACGCATATGACAGAACAGGCTGCATTGGAGGAAGTGTTAAATTTGATGATGGCGAAACAAGTAAAAACTGTGCTATCGATTTGACACGTTGTAATATGAATGACAAAATTTCATCCATTAGTTTTTGCAACACTAGTTTGTCCGAAGTGAACGACAAACCTATGGGGCTGAAAGGCACTCCATGCAGAGATACCTGCGACACTCGAGGGAAGAACTACTTTTGGTGTCGTCTAGAAGACGGTAAAAAAGACTACTGTTCGCCACGACCTGGAATTGATCCCTTTGGAAATGATTGTGGTGACGATTGCACCAAAGGTAGAGAAAACAGTAATAATCGTTGAAGTGGTGTCATATAATTGTTAACGTCTTTTGTACTTGTTTCGTTAGTGTGTATTTATTTTCAAAACAGAAATAAATGGCAAGCCAATCTTATACCAGTTTGCAAATTTCCGCGGACGAGGATTCGAGATAGACAATCCCGGTGGAAGAAAATGCCTGAGTATGCGCTACTTGAACGATAGCGATGCAAATTATGACAATAAAGCTTCATCTGTGGACATTGGATTAAGTTGCATTATTCTCTACGAGCACATTGGTTGTACAGGAAAACAACTTAAACTAAGCATTGTAGATGATGCAGGCTGTCATAGGGATCTCACAGACTGTAATTTTAATGATATGACAAGCTCAGTCAGCTTTTGCGATGCTGATTTTCAAACGAAGGAAATAAAATGTGAACACAAGGGATACGGGGGGAGCTGTTGCGCGGATACTTGCGAAACCCGAGGGAGACCTTACTTTTGGTGTAACTTACCAAATCAAGACTGGGATTACTGTTCCCCAAGAGTTGGCTTCAATTTTCTTGGTCTTGAGTGTGATGGAGACTGTAACTTGAAAGGTAAGGCTAAAATTATAAATACTAAATAGTATATGCAGGTGCGGAAAAACAGGTACAATTATTTGTGTGAACGTGCAAATTGTTTGTTGTGTGTAGTTTCCAAATTCCCGCAATCGGTAATCCTGTATGAAGACCGCAATTACAAAGGAAAGGAGCACAACATCTCTGAGGAGAATGAAGACCAGACACGCTGTATTAATTTTCCTAGAACCAATTATTCACAGGCGGCCGTACATGGTGGTTTTGCTTCCGTTTATCTGGACTCCAGTTGTGTCCTACTCTACGACAACATTGGATGTGTTGGAGAATCCTTTGAAGTTTCCTCAGAAACCGAAGAAAGTTGTTGGAAAGATCTACGAACATGTAATAAAGGAGTAAATGTAGTTTCGGCCCGGCTATGCACCGCTCGTCTCCCTTCGCCGTATATTCAATCAAATGGATCTGGAGGAAGGTCATGTGTCACGCAATGCCATCCCAGAGGAAAACACTACTTTTGGTGTCACTTGGGAAATAAATCAATCGATGTTTGCTCTCCCCGACCAGGATCGGATTACTACGGGAACGATTGTGGGGATAATTGCGCGTTAAATGGTAATAAATTTGAAGAACCCATAATCATAGTTATGATCTCGTACATCAATTTAGATTCAATGCATACTTTACCTCCGTGTCTCAATCAAGTGGTGGGTACAAGTATTATTCCTCAGGTCCTGTCTGCAGATTTCCTCATAAGATGTATTTTTAAATAACGTTTGTTTTGTTAAACAGCGAATTTTAAGTTAAAATTGGGCATATTCTCGAATAATCCAATTCTAATTGCTCTTACTGCTGCCCTATTCTATTCCGACTTGAATAGGAAAATAGGAATTTGAATAGAATTGCCGGCATTTATGCAGAAATAAATCGAATAGAATTGAATAGCTCGATTTTTGAAACTCCCAGACTAGAATAGAATAGAATATGCAACCTGATGCCAAGATTAGAATTCAATAGTAAAAACAGCAAAATTCTTATTCAAATATGAGCATCTGAGAATGTCATAAACAAAAAAAATTAACTAAAGCCCTTTGATTGCATGTGTAAAAATCATCGATACGCGATAATTTGAGGCTTCGAGTAGGGTGGCGTCGGTTACCGCCGTCAAAGTAGGAAGAATTTGGAGTTTTTTTTAAAATTCAGAATTTCTTTCAAAAAATTATAATATAAATTTCATTGAAATCGGTGCAGCGGTTTTTGAGATATCGTGCGGAAGGACACACGCAAGGACTTACAGACAAGGTTTTTTTTACTAATTGTAAGGGGCTGGCGCCACCCTGAAAGCTAGAAATATATTTTGAGGGTAGACATTACTTTATTAATTCAGGCCTGTTAACTGCCAATTGTTAAGTACAAGTAATTATTTATACGCCCGATTAATTCTCTTCTTCCTGGAAGTGACTCTTTGGTAAATATCAGTTATTTTATTATCATTGTCAATAGCAAGTTATAATTCAAGGACCTGGAAATTGGAATTGTGAAAGAAAATGTAGTTATATTTATACAGCGCGCTTTATCCACTAGTTTTCAGCGCGCGGTTTTTAATTCCCTTATGTAGCTGAAAATCAGAGCTAGATAGCCAGCGTGAAATTTCAGTGTACACGAAATGATCATCGTCAGTACCGTTTGGTATGATTAAGTATATGGCTTCGTTTCGAAAGAATAAAACATAAAATTTACTACTAGGTACGTAAAGTGTTTAGGCACATGTTACAATTTATTCCTTAACAGTGCAATTGATCATAACGATAGGTAGGATACATTTTCCATATTACTTTGTATAGTTAAAAGAATTGATTTTTTGCAAAACAATTTTTGTATTAATACTTTTCAAATTGAAACTAAAATGAAAATTACGTACCTGGTATTGGAACTTCTTTCTTTGAACCAAAACCCCTGCCCAAGAACCAATCTTTCTAACGTGCCCTTTAACATTGTCATTTAATATTATGATATTAGAAGAAATCATTCTTCCCAGGGCAAAAATTATACTGGCAGGGAAATCACCAAGGGAAGGGATTCCTTTTTGAGGACATGGATAGTCTAAATCCCTTGACAGGGATTTTCAATTTTTTGGCGTGTTTCAGGAAAATTAGGTAAGATAACAGGAATTTTTAGATTTTTTGAATTATTACACAGGAACATAACGTCTTCTAGGGAAATTTTAGTTGTCAACAGGTATTTTGAAAATCGCTGACCTTTGTTTCAGCAGGATATTCAGAAATGTTCTTCCAGGGAAATTTACAAAAATTCGACTCATGGGTGCAACCTGCTACAAATTCTACTGTTTGCAGTTTGCACCTGGTATTTCCCTGGTGCGTTCCTTAGAAATTTCGTATAATATACCAGAAAATATCCACTGCTAAATCCCTATATATTAGATAAAAAAGGTTTACCCATAAATTGTTATAAATAATATTATGAATAATGTTATAAATTAATATATTCTTGGAAAAATTTGATTCCGAACTTGCGGTTAAAGTTGTTAAAACTAACTAATTTATATACTGACAATTGTTGACTGTGCAAAAATCTTACCGAGCATTGTTTTTGTATTGATGTAAACGCACGTGTTGTTTCACATCTTTACGTCGTTTGATGCAAATAAACACGAACTGGTTTTTTGATAGAGGTATTTGCTAAAATCTGAAAATTTTGAACTCAACGAAGCTCAAGTTTTAAAAATAATATTTTTCATATTTTGCTAATCAAAATGAAGGAATTTTTAGAAAAATACACTGACTAGGGAAATTGACTAGACTTGACTAGGGAACCAGCTGCAGAATCAAGACTAGGACTAGACTTGACTATTGCTAATTAAACATACAGCTGACTTGACTAGACTTGAATAGTTGCGGCTCTAAACTTAAAAGACTAGACTAGACTAGACTAGGTAGCCC